>CP136885.1:3755674-4265674 GCA_033000465.1 Sciaenops ocellatus
GCCAATGCGTGTTGCCCTTTACCAGTAGTTTGCCAGAGGGTGGCGCAAGAGGATTGCAGTGGTTCTAATTAAAATGTTCAATAACTCCATGGCAATCTGCCCGCTAGATTTTGATATCTTTTGTGTACAGCTGGACACTTAAGCCTGCAGGGAGCACTAAAGGAAAGGTCATTTGGTCACAAAAAAAAACAAAAAAACAAATGCCAGACTTCATCCTCTGGGGACCATGATCATCCACATCACATTTCAGGGAAACCTCAACACTGGTTTTTGAAGAAACAATGTTATGGACCAAAGTGTGCTACAGATTTCATATATATCAGATCCACAACAGCCTTCTAACTCTGTAATTTAGGGTTCTGTGTACATAATAGTAAGCATGTAAAAAGTCTTAGAGTATTAAGAATTGCCTTGATAACTTGTAAAACAGCCTTGATTTAAATAACAGAAATAAAATAAAACTCACCAAACATATCTTGGTTACTCTTTCCTGTGTTCCAACAATCATTAACTCTGATTTGGTTCAACAATTTACAGTTTTTGTCAAAGGAGTCTGGTCTGGTGACTCTAAAGAGAGTTTCCACGTTAAATTCCACGTTAAAAAGTCCTGTCTGACAGTAAAGTGGTGAAAATATCCTAAATATAGCGTACACTTAAACTGATATTGATGTTTTTATGAGTCTACCTCTGTGGTGAGGGAGTTAATCAAAATGTGATCTGCCACGCTGGTCTGAACAGCAAAAAGAGCTGATTTTGACGCAGGTTTTTTAAAAGGTGTGAACGTTTATTTTTACTTTATATTCAACTTTGATATCAGCATATTTTTACTATTTTAAGCCACATTTCCAGAGACTTTTACAACTCACCATACGTCTAAGTCATTTGAGCAATTTATAAAATTAATTTTAAGAAATATATCTATAAAAAATTAAAAAGCCCCCCAAAATACAGAGGACATGACCTCTATGTCTAATGGCCTGGCATCAAAAAACTCCAAAGACCTAAGAAATCATTATGTTTTTTGGGAGAACTGAACCTTTAATGTGTTTCAGACAAAAACAGGTTCCAGACTGAATTGCTGTCTTGAATGCTTGAAACAGACAGTTAAATTGGACTTACTGCGGTGACATTTTCCATGTCCCTTCCATTTTTTTGTGAATAACCTCACCACACTCTGAGGGACATTTGGTGCCTTTGAAATTTCTTTCTCTCTCTTTTTTTCTTTCCACTTATTGTTACTTTTCAATATTGTTGCTGGGATGCTTTTTGTCATTATGATGGGGCTGGTGGGTCTTGAACATACTGGTGCATTTAATCTAAAATCATGTGTCATGCCTTGATTAAACACGAGTGATCTCAATTGATCTAAAAATGTGACTTTTGAAAACTGCTGGCTTTATCGCTGTCAGAAAAAAACCTGCATCCAACTATGTGAAACAGCTAAACATTGGAGGGCCGAACACTCCCCTGTAGGCTCTTGTAAAACACAGGAGAGGCTTATAAATATGTGCAGTGATTACTGTTCAGTCTGTTCAGTGGACTTTGTGACTACTGTGCCCACATGTAGACTGTGACAAAAGGTGAGAGATGGTCAGATTTACAAGATTATGCTCTTGTAAGGTTCACAGTGACTATTTGAGCAAAACTGAAATGATTTAAGTAGTGTTGTGCTGCTGTGAGATTCTAACACCTCCACAGCATCAGTGATGAGCTAACACCAGAGACGCCTCTCTGTTATAAAACCCTCCATTTGTGAAAAAATGTGTAGTTTTATAAGACTTTACTGAGTTTTACTGGAACAATGAATTTAGAGGTCACACAATCAGTTACCGCTTCATTCATCTGTGGCACATTTGACTTAAACAGCAGAAACAAGCTGTAAAGCTTCTCTATTTTATGCTTCTCTGTCAAAGTGTTGCAGCAGCCCAGGGTCAGAGTAAATGAATTATGATATAATTCAGTGCAGGATTGAACCTGTTGATTATTGCAGCATCTCGACCAGGGCTGCAGCAGGTTCCACACTTGAACTGGACGCCCCTGAGCAACAGGTGATCGCTTTCTTCTAGTGTTGGGAAGTTCGAGTCTTTTTACTGACTCAGATCACTTACTCTCGGACGGTAAATTGAACATTTTTTTTCGAGTCATTTCGTTCATTTCATTCATTCACTAGTGCAGCGCTGTAGCCCTCTTGTGGCCGATGTGAACGTGACAATTAAACGAAAGAACGATCCATATGAACAAACTGTTTGTGCTTACTGCTCGTAACACAGCCTGAGCGGCCTGTCACGTGACAAATGAACAAACCGAATGAACGAACTATTTGTGCTTACTGCACACAGCCTGAGTGGCCATGCAGCTGCTTTGCGGCGAGGGAACGTACTGCATGAAAATGAATGAATCACTCAATGAGACAGAAAATCTCATTGGCTCTGTGACAAATAGGTGTCTCTTTTTATGAGCTATGTTGTGTTTGGTCACACAATAAAGTGGGAATGTATTTGGTGTCGATCTAACTGCTAATACACTAGCTAGCCAGGAATATCGAGCCATCACTAGCCAGAAGCTTACCACGCTAGCAAACGGTTTCTGTCTGGAAAATATGCTAACACAGTTTATTCAAGATTTATACCATGAACGTCTCGCGACTGATTGAAGATCTTGCTGCATTTTTTTTTTTTTTTTTGTCAAGTACTTAACACTTCATTGAACCATCACAACCAATGTGGAGGCATCCTCCATTTTGGACTCTCAACTTCTCTGTTCCCTCAGAAGAAGCAGTATCATGATAGTTCGTAAATGGCGTGGGTGTAACCACACATTCTTTGGGTAGTCAGGGATTGTATGCGCTCCCAGAACTAAAGAAATAACCAATCTGTCCCCCTCAAAGCACAGTAGAAAGTATGTTAAATACGTCAACAGTAATTCAGAAGCGGCTCACCATGACTGTTCTGTTTTTCTACAGATGGCACGTCAAGCATCACAGAGCAGATTAACCTGGCCTGAAGTCAGGCACAGAAATGCCATAATCAGGTCATTTTCAAAATAAAACACCCTGTGCAGACTCCTGATCGTAAAAACAGACAAAATGGAAATCATTTAACTAAATAGCCTACTTATTCATGGTAGAAGCATATACTATATTAAGGAAAAATAACCAAATCTGAGCAGGTTAACAAGGTCTGGCGGGCAAAACGCTTTTCTTCTGAAATGCTCCTAGTAGGGTATGAAGTCGTGTGGAGAACAGACCAAAACACAGAGCTGTGCCTGGTGGAATTTATTTTTGGAATTTCATTCTACTCTTGTTCTTTGGACCCTCCCGATGTCTATATTATAGTTATGTTCTTAGTAAATGGTCAACAGAAAACATGGTCAAGTTGAACTCTAAGCAGTGTATGTCTTGACAGAATGTGTCAGACATCCTGTTCTTGTACATTTGTGGGAAAAAAGAATATAAAGAAAATCAAGTGATGTCAAGTTCACTGCAGTAATGATGTGCTGTTATTTAAGGGTTAGCACAAGCAGAATCTGATCTATCTAAACCAACAACATCAAAATAACTCCCAGAGCCAATTTCAGAAGAGCTCAGTAACATTTTGCGGTCGTTGGCCCTCCTGATCCAAGCTACGAGTGTATAATGGCTCCAAACAGTGAGGTCAGATTAGTGCAGCGTGTAAAAGAGAGAAATGCTCTTAGAGGGTGTCATTATCCTCCGGGAAAAAAACAACCTTTATCTCAACAACACACCCTGTGAACAGGATCCATATTGAGTCTGCCTGTGTGTCCTACAGCGCCATTATCATTACACACATATTCATCATTTAGCCTAAAATCAATATGATCAATTTGACCTGGTATGAGTGATCAGGCTGCAGTTTTCTCTTTCACGCAGAACAATGTGTTTTTACTGTGATAACACTGTATTCACCTCTTCCTGCTGGGTCGTGCGATGAGGGAAAGATTTATGGGATATGTAGTGTTTGATTGGTCCTCCATATTTCCTTAAGGGGAAAAGTGTTTGGATTGTTTTCTTCAGCTCACAAGCTGCTCCCACTCGTACCGCGTGAGATCAAGTCTATTAAAATGTAATTGAGGCAGTGGTTGTAAAACATATGACAGACAACAGATGCAGCATTACGTACGCTGTTATAGCCCCCCCTCTCTCTCTCTGTGTATCTGTTATGTCTCTCGCCCCCACATACTGTACATCTCTGATGAGTCTGCTGCTTATAAAATCTGACTGGACATTTTATGGTTGTGTAAATCCCTGATGCATGTGTTTGCATACAAAGGCATGCATGCATGTGTGAGTGCGCGTGTGTGTTCAGAGCATATGGACATCCCATGCTACAGATGATTTGTCTGATCGATACGCCGTCACTGAAGCCGTGCGAGCGCTCCAAGCGCAGTCATTAGTCATCAGCTCAGCCACGAACAAGCGAGGATGTTTTAAAATTAGAAACATTTACATGAGATGATTGACAATGTCAAGGCTCGTGTTTTGTCAGTGCTGCATATTCATGCAAATTACCATCATCTGACTCAATCCATTAACACCTGTGAAACTACACAGCGGCTCATTATTGTGTGCCATTCCCAGAGACTGCAGCTCTACTGAGCATTTACGGGATCTTTATATGAGTCAATTATTCTCTCCCAGCTCCTGCAACGAGTCCTATTGTCTCTGAGCAACCTAAAGGTCCTCTCCTTAAATGCATGAACGGTTACATTTGATTGGAACTATTGATTGGGGTCTTATTGTTGTTGCACAACGTTGTAATGGTGTTGTATGAAGCGTAGCATGAATGACTGAGTGATAGCATTGTGGTAGCCTTATCAACCAGAACAAAAGTCAAGCTGGTGCCAAATCTGTAAGCGGATCTTCGGCAGCTTAAGCTTTCAGCGGCACATATCTGGATTGACTAATCTTTACAGATCAATATCTTTTGATGCAGCATTGAGTTTCCTCGTCATTCTCAGCTGTCGTTGTTCTCAGCCTGGCTGTGGCAGAGCCTCAGGTCTGTTCCACCAGGTAATGAAACAGCTGATGAAGGTGATTCAGGCAAGAGGGTTAAACGCCAGTTTTTGTGTTCGGCTGAGTGATGGAGACATCTGACGGAGATTTTTTCACTCCTAACAGTCAGGCATATAATGTAGCATGAAGAACATGGACACAGATGGATCATGAGTTCGGTTGTGTGTGATTCTATCCACAGCTAATCTCGCATACTACTGGACCCATCAGCCTAATATTTCCCATTGCCCATTTATGACTGGCTGACGAATCATGGCTGCAGTCAAAACCTATTTTACTGACTGCTCGGTTTTACACCTCCATTCAGTACTGACTCCTCACTCCTCACCAAGTGATCAACTACTTCAGTTTGGTTTCTGCAGGGACAACATACGTGATGGTCACATTGGTGTTGGTGGACTCTCTGGTACCCTGCACTTGTTGCCCACCGACGTGTCTGATGTAGATCTGTTGAGACCTGCACTCCGAGTGAACTTTTTATTTCATTGTGGGTTCATGTAAGGATTATGCAAAATCGCAGGAGTTAACTGAGAGTTAACGGCTGAACTCCAAGGCCTGTATCACATTTCTTTGTTATTGTAATCTGTAAATACTTTGCACCATGGAGCTGGAGCAAACTCAGCCCACCTTTGGCCCTTTTACACCCTGATTAAAATGTTCTCCACTGCGTTTGACAGAACCTTTAACACGCACTATAATCTACCTCACACCTACACCTTGACCTACCTTGATTAATGAATGTTTTTAGGTTGTATTTCCTGTTTAATGTTTCTGCAGGATTCTGCATTGTGTATAAATACACTGCCCTTGCCTTGCTTAATGTGAATATATATATATATATATATATATATATATATATATATATATATATATATATATATATATATATATATATATATCTGTGGTGGCCTGAAGGTTAATCTCTGTCAAAGTGAACAGAAAGTTTAATGTTGTTTAGACTCCACTTAGCAATTAGCATTGGCTGCCATCAACGTGCCTTTGTATGACTTTGTGTGAAGTGTTTATTGTGTATGCAAAGCTAGGCGTGTGGTCGCCTTCCCCCTGATTGATCCCAGCTGTCATCCCTTCCTGGAAACCTGGAGGATCCTGATTGGAGTGGCACCGGGTCCGACCCTCCAATCCACAGGATGAGGAACAGAGTTATTTAAGCCAGAACACGTTTGTGTTGAGCTTGCCTCTCTGTGTTATACACGTGAATTATTGTGAATGTTAGAACATGTTCTAACTGGATTTTGTTGAGGTATTTTGTTTGCTACCTGGGGACTGGGCTAGACTTAGTTGATTAGCTGATTTCTCATACATTCATTTAGAAATACTTTTGTTAGAAGCACTAGGTTTAGGGTGCTGTTTCTCTGTGATTTGTAATCCTGCAAATCACAAATCACTGCTAATTTGTATCCTTTTGTTGTATAATTAATCCAAATTCCTGGAAATAAATAACTTTGTTTCCCCAAGTACAACTGGTTCCTTTTTCCTACACAAGCTGGGTTGTAACAATTGCACTCCTATTAAAATTTTAGATTCTAGATGGACAGTTTTCAAAAAAAGTATCAAAAATCAGTGTAGTAGAACCAAAGATATAATGCATAACATTATTCCTTGTCAAAACCTGGCACATACATTACAAACAATCCAACTTGATTACTGACAGTTCAGTCGTTATGCTACTAGTGGCTGAAGTAGCCTTAAGTCTCTGGCCTCCAGCATGTTGAGCGGGTGAAGACATTCTGTGTCTCCCTCTGGAGCCACAGAAGCTTAAAACAACCCGTTCACATGGCAGCAGTACTCCCTGACCTCTGTAAACAGATATTAACAGGATCAAGGTGCAGAGAGCATGCCACATGTGTAATATCAGACTTCAAAACATTACATAATCTTTTGCTGAAGGTAACAGGAAGAAAATCTTCAGTCACTGAACAGAACTGACCACAGACGTCAGGTAGCTGTACGGTCCTCTTAAATGAGGCAGGCCTGACTGTAGTGGTGATTGATTGGTGTCTCAGCGACCAGGATTGAGACAAAGTATAGTGAGAAAAGGTTTGCAATTTTTCAAGTCTGTCTTCAAACAGTAATAAGGAGCCCACATCAACATTGTTTTGCTCTCAGAAATCATTCCTCCTGTTCAGCTCATTACAGGATCCCCTCCTAATGCACTTTCAATGAAAGTGATGGATGAAAAAATCACAGAGTGCAAAGAATATATTCAAAAGTTTATCTGAAGCTAATCAGCCTTCAGTAGTCTGAGTCAGACAAATGGAAGTTCATTTTTTTAGTGCGAAATATCTTTTTGTTGCATCGCTCCACTGTACGGAATTTAGACTAAAAAGACTGACACCTGAAGACTTGATTTGATTGATTCAGACTGTTGCAGTCTCATAATAACTTCAGATACACTCCTGAATACATTTTGTCCACAGAGCGACTGTCGATGTTGTCCTCAACCAGTTTTATTAAAAGTGCATTAGAAATGGATTTTTTAAAAATTACAGCAAGAAAACCTTCATATGGAGCCCTGACTATCCGTTTGGACAGATAGAGGAAATTGTGAACTTATCTTTTCACAGGTGAGGAAAGTGAAACTTTAATACACCCTAGGTCAGTGATTCTTAACCATGAGGCATGGGGCACTATTGGGCACCACCTAGAGGGCCGCGAAAAACTTTCAGTTTTGCACCTGTGGGCCGCGGGACCGCATAGATTACCAACTGAAGACACTAGAGATATTATTGTTATCCATGAGACGCTCAGTTACAATACAGCTTCCCACCACTTGGTAGCGATAATCTGTCAGTCAGTTGTTTAACAAGCTCCAATAAGCAGAATAAAACACTCAGCCAGCCGCTAGCCTGCAGTGAAAGTTATGGAGAAGTAGTTAAAATGAAAAAACGAAGATGACAGTGGTGCCAACCCCCCAAAAGGCTAATTTTGTTTGCGCAAGTACAATCCTAACTTCATTAAGTACAGCTTTGTGAATGGAGGTAAAGAGGCAGAGCCCAGTGTGTGGAGCGTGGGCGAACATAAAAGCGTAGTGTATCTTGTCAAAAAATGGACTGTTGTGACTGTTATTGTTCATTTGTCACAGATATGAAATGCAACTTCTGGTTCTGCCATGAAAAGATGAAGACTGCTGAAGCAGTTGCCAAATTTATTTGCAGATTATAAAGCTATATTTTCATTTGCACTTTATTTAAATTTTATTTACAGTTTATTTATTTAATTTGAAACTTTTATTATTTTGGATGTATTTATTTTATCACCACAATTTTATTTAACACAAACATAACTGATAATTAGCTTTTACTACAGCAACAAAGGAGGGAAAAAAACTGATGAGAAAAATTAGAAAGTTGATAAATAAAAAAATCAAACAAATCAACAGCACGGCCAACCGACCTAGCCTGTTCGGGGTCTTGCTGTATGTGCAGGTTTACGTACACATAATAAATACATGTATTTGTGATGATCACATTCTATCATGTCATTTATTTGACTGGGCTTTTGCTTGTTAAACTGTAAGTGGATTTGATTTAGGTATTGAATACAAATCAAACTAAGAGTGAGATCAATTAGTTAAACCAGTACAGTGTTAACATTTGAATGGGCCCTGAGGTCAAAAAGGTTAAGAACCCCTGCCCTAGGTGATACACATCTTTCAAAAATGTAACTGAAAGACCAGAGCAAGATCTGTGATTGGTCAGCTTGGGGTGCTTGTAATTGAAAACTGTTCAGTAATATTAAAAAACACATGTAAAAACCACTAACAATATAAAGAATAGATGACCTATCTGTGACGTCACCCACAGGTTTCTGAAGTGCCATTTGCTAAAAATCTGTAGCTCGGTAGTCATGTCTTTTCTGCCTCCCGGCTAATCTAAAAATTGGATTATTGATGGAGCTGAAGTGAGCCGAATGATGCCTGGGTGCTCAAACAAGCCCTCTGTAATGGCACCCACCTGTTAGTGCTGTTAATTATGCATACATTTAAGCCTTAATATAATTTGAACAGTTGAGTTTAAAATATATTTGGTCTATAGAGACCAAAACAGTTTTTTGCACCAGGCTGTAAACATGTTTCTTTCTGCTGTAAAGTTGGACATTTTAACATGGGGGCTTATGGAGATTCACTCATTTTGTAACCAGCCTCAAGTGGCTGTTGCAGGAACTGCAGTTTTTGTCACTTCCTCATAGGCTTCACTTCACAGTCACAGAGGTTGTCCCTTGGTAAAAACACACATGGAGGTTTAAGCCTGAATCAGTCAGTACGTTTACATGCAGCAAAAAATTCAAATTTCTGATCGTATCAGATAATGACATGCGTAGGACCGGATCACTTGTCTGAGTATACATGCCGTTCAGAGAATCGGATAAACAGCCGGAGCATGGCTGACTCCGTTATGCTATTTGGCGCTGTAGCCCTCTCAACAAAGAGCCACGTCCGGTTGACCTCTACTTATGAGCAACAACAAACTATCTGACAGCATTCAAACAAAGATTGTGTACGAGGAGATGGACGATGCTACAGGGGCGTACATTTCGTGCATTATTTTCCTCCTAATAATGCATATAAAAGCAGCAACACCGCCATTTAATACGACGTCTCCTTTCACTTCCGGGTGAAAGCCCCGGCGGAAATTCTCGAGCATGCGCAGAATGCAAAATCCGATTTAGATCCGATTGCTGAGTATGCATGGCGTTAAAAAGCCGACTATGAATGAATTATCTAGGTGTTCTTATCCGATTTTGAGATGTCCGTTATGGTCCGAAGTAGGTCCGAAGTAGGTCGGATTAAGGTGTTTACATGCATTTTAAAAGTCCAAACTATGTCTGATCAGAAATTTGAATTTTTTGCTGCTTGTAAACGTACTGAGTGAATCTCTCATATTACCAGATAATCTGGGCCAAACATTGGTACTGACCAAGGTTTCAGACCAGATTTCTTCTTGGCACCACCGTCTGGATGATGAATAATAATCCTCTGATTGTCTTGAGTTTACATGCAAACTTCCTTCCTCCAACACAGTTTGATTTAAAAACGCCTAGTTGTGTTTTGTTGGAGTTAGAAGTTCTCCAACTGCCAGTTCCATGTCATCATCTTTGCAGAAAAAGAACAGGACCGTTACCTACCGGACCTTGGGTGCCCAAAATAACTCCAACTTTGAAACTCAATGTCATCAGGCCCTGCACCGGGACAAAATCCTGAGAAGAGAAACTGTAAGACTCAATTTTTAGATAATGCATGTCCACATTAAAATCCAAAATCTATCAGTCATCTGTTAACACACTCTATCTCACTCTCCATCTCTGCTTCCTCACCAAATCTCTTCCAATCAGATCACATGACAGTTGTCTTGCCTGTCTGGCGGGAGGTTGATGGGTGATTCATGCTCCCGCCCACAGGAGGCAGCACTCTGCAGGTGTGACTCATTTGTTACAGCAGTGCCCATCACCGCCAGCTGGGCGGAAATGAAAGAGGGATTTTGTTTGAGAATAAAGTTTCGACTGTTGTACGGGTCCTCGGGAAAGTCAGTGTGTCCACTTCTTAATCTCAGTTCATTTTTTCCATCAGTGTGCTTCACCTTTATCCTCTTTACTCTGCTTTGAACGCATGTTGTTGTTTCCATGTGTGTTATAATGTGTCTGCACACTGTTCATTATTTCCAGACATCTTATAGATTGATGATTGAGGGGATGGAGGACAGATTTTCAGTTTTGCTCCCAAACAAAAAGAGTAAATCTTGGCTAATGCTCGCAGGTGTTGAGCGGAAGCAGATAGGATCTTCTGCCGTGGGCCTGGAAGTTTTTATCTGCCAGGCTCCGGATAAAGAGCGAGGCAGCAGTGGAGGACAGATGAGGATGGGGTGGGTGGTGGAGATGTAAGGGGGGGGGGGGGGGGGGGGGGGGGGAATGAGGTGATGACACCATTTATGACACACACCATTAAGCTGCCAATGAGGCAGCAGATCTCGGGCTTTTGGGATTCTCTACCCAGACTCGTCTCTCTCTTTTTTTTTTTTTTTTTGTTCCACACATTCATCTCCCTTCAGTCTGTTTCTTTGGTTTCCCCCACAATGTTCCCATCAGTGGAGGTTTTCAGCACGGAGCACCTGGCAACACATTACTCTTTGTCTGTCTTTCCTTTCTCTATTGTGAGCTAATGAATGAGACACAGGAGACACAGAACACTGCCACAACATTGACTGAGAGATGCTGGTCGACTGTAGGTATCAGTGTGAGAGAACACGTTCCTCTCATACAGTCATTGTTCCATTTTTTTTGTATTGAAATGTTCACTCAGCCCGTGTTAAGATCTTTGTTCTGTGCTGTCACGTCTCACACTGGTTTGATGATGAGATGAGGTAACAATATTCCCTTTGTGTACAATCATATCCACAACTGCATTCTATACGGAATATACGGCCGAGAATGGCGACGGCGAGTTGAGTATCCCTGTATCTCAGTCATTTTTTCATGATAACAGGATGAATAACTCTGCTTGTTTTCTGGAGATAACAAGTCAGTGACTCCATTATCACGAGAAAACAACATGATGACTTAATGATTAACTTGTAATCTCCAGATAATGGAGTAAAACAATCTAATTAATGAATTATTACAAAACTTAATATATTTATAAAATGTGAAAAAAAAAAAGTCAAGTTAATGAAAATTACAGCTTTGCTATTCTTCAGTTTTCACTGCTGAGGCAGAAAATGTTTCGTTTGGTCTGAGAAGGGAAACAAACTTACGTGTTGTTAAATCTGATGGTTTGTACACTTCATAGTTTTTATTCCCTGTACAGCAGCAGACAGCTCAGACTCAGCTTGGCTCCATACTTACAGCTTGTTGACTGTTGCCGTTCCATACTAAACAAAGGTTTGATGACATATATTCATATTTATATTATAGTGATGTATTATATTTATTTTATAGTTTCCCGTCTTTCATATTTTGATCAAATAAATCATATTTGTTCATTTCTCTCATATGCCTTGGAAACTAAGAACAGATGAATGGTACACACACATACTGCTATGTAAAGTGATGCCACTAGCTCGGCATAAAAATAAATATGTAGACAATGGAATGTACAGAGAGACAGTCAGTGTTTTTATATTATTTATGATTGGATCTGAGTATAATGTATAATAAAACCTGCAGCCAACTTTCCCACAGTCCATCTGGAAGTGCACGCACATGGATCAGCCTCATATCGAGCCCTCTACACATAAATGGTAAAGTCTCTGTATGTAGGTGGTGAATGGAAGCCAGATTGTATAATGATGCCTCTCACACATTTAATTTCACTTAATATCAAATGTTACTTATAGATCCACTTATCATAAAACCAGCAGTTATTTATACTTGTGCCTGTAATGAGCCATAACTATTCCATAAGCACTTTTCAAATTAGAAAGATATGATGTGAGCCAACTTAGATCTGAAATAAAAGTCTGCTCCGTATTTCATCAGCACCGTCTCACCACCATATCCAGCCCCAGAGTGCAGAGGAGAGGGCCAGACTCTAACTGATCAAATCATCATCAGTCGTAGAAATGCAAATATTAGAGTATTAAAACAATTGCAGAACAGAGCATCAGCAGTAATAATATCTTCTAATAGTGTGCATAGATCACCGAGTACGATGCAGGCCGAGCATAACAACATAAAAAACGTGTTCATCTTCAAATAATATCCCAGTGAGAGGGATGCCGATGATCGACACAATCATTTTGGCAAAGTGTGAAGTGATCAGTATGATTGCTGTAAACGTATAAACACTGCGTGACACTCATAGGTAATGCTGCATGATGGATACACTGCAGAGGACAATGTGAATGGAAGACTTAGGAGGGAATGAGTGTTCAGTCCTGGCCCATGATGATGATGATGATGATAATGATGGACTAATATGTTTAGATTCTGTAGATGTGTTTTTAAGTAAGTACACAATGAAACTCCCTGCAGTGTCATAGCATGACTGCTACTCCCAACATGTAAGAAGGAGATCTACCACAGGTCCTTCATTCCAGCAGCTGTCAGACTCTTTAACACCAGCATGACTTTGTGCCTTTTTTCTGTATATTTCTTATTTGTGAATAATTTATAATCAACCTTGTGTATATGAGCAACTGTGACAAGTGAATTTCCCCGCTGTGGGATCATTAAAGTCTATCTTATCTTAACTTATCTTATCGTATCTTATCAGCATGTTAATCAGCAACTGTGTCAATGTCTTTCTTTCAGAAATATGTTCTTCACTCCAACAGCTGACTGATGCCCTCTTCACTTCCTGAGGTGGACCTCAGAAAACTTCCCTGCTATCACAGGTGGTGCATAAAGAGGTTAGGGGAAGTTTAGCTTTCTGAAAACTGTCAAGTTCTATCTTCACATTGGTATTCAACATATGCTAATCAGGCTGTGGGATCACCTGTTATACATACATAAATACATTATCTTTAACCGCTTATCCTCACTTGGGTCGCGGTGGGCTGGAGTCTATCCCAGCTGACATTGGGCGAGAGGTGGGGTACACCCTGAACAAGTAACCAGTTCATCACAGGACACATAGAGACAAACAACCATTCACACTACAGATAATTTAGAGTCACCAATTAACCTCTTTAGTGCATGTTTTTGGACTGTGGGAGGAAGCCGGAGTATCCGGTGAACACACACAGACACAGGGAGAACATGCAGCCGAGGTTCGAACCAGTAACCTACTTGCTGTGAGGCGACAGTGCTAACCACTGAGCCAGTCTGCCGCCCATCATCTCTTATGTTATCAAAACAGTGTAATCCAAATACTAAATGTATGAGTTAGAAAAAGTTTTAATTAAATGATTAAACTTCTGTTTAGTTAAGTCACAGTGTTGCATGGTGGGAGAATACTGTGATAACCAAAGTAACTTTTTTTTTTTAAGATATTTTTTTGCCTTTTCAAGCTTTTTGACAGAGACAGCTGAAGAGTGACAGGAATGTGGGGAGAGAGAGATAGGGAATGACATGCAGCAAAGGGCTGCAGGTCCGATTCAAATCCTCAAATCCGACCCTGTACTAGGACTGAGCCTTTGTACATGGGGCGGATGCTCTACCAATTGAGCTAACCAACACCCAACCAAAGTAACTTTTGAGTTTGAATTTGTTTTTCCAGTCCAGATGAGTGTTACTGAATATTTTTGTTCCAAAGGTGTTCTAAATATGTTGGGAATGTGTTTTTTAGCAGTCACTCTCAAGTGTCATTTGTTAGTTTATTCTTGATATTCAGTGATTGACAGTGTTAACTCTGCAGACCATCGTTCTATTTCTGCTGTGAAGGTTTAAGAGCAGCTTTGCTTCAGTGACACACCTGTTCATTCAGCTTGTTAGACACATTATTGTCACTCGCAGTGAGACACGAAGCTGCTCCTCTTTAAACCTGCACACATTTTGATGTTCAGCTTCAGTTTCTTTCACCAATGACTGATGACTTCTTACATTTGCATTTAACTGTTGCTCACAGGTTCTTTGTCTCTTTCTGTCTTTCAGCTGTCAGTCCACGGTCAGTGTTTTGTTCATCATGTATAAAGCAATTCATATAAAATAACATCTGATTGTAAAAAGCATCAAAGGTATAGATTAGTCCTCTCAGCCACCTGACTGTACTGAATATGTATGCATATGTAGGTTTTTTTGCTAGAATACATCAGCATCGTGCTTTGTTTCAGGCAAACAAACACAGCAGCTGAATCTAAGTAACAGAATGTACAACTAAACTGTTTCTTCATCTCCACTTGTCTCCACATCCATCTATATGGTTCAACCAGTCAGACTGCACTGTACCACTCTCAGTCAGCCTTTCCACTCTTATTTTTCTCCCCACTTTTCTTTTGTCCCTCTCTCCCATCTCTGTGCTTTGCTGAGCTGGTCATTTTGTAAGCGTAAAATCCCTGATAAAGACAGCTGTAAAAAGCCTCACTTGCTTCTGGTGAGAGCAGTAGAAAATATGCTTGCACTGCTGGGTTTGTGTTAAATCTATTTAGCTCCTCTGAGCTTCCTCTGTTGGCCATTATATTACAGTGCTTTTGATGATCTAGCTCTATTTAAACTGCATGTGTGCTTTGCCAAAGAACCATTTGTGACCCCATCGCTTACTTGTTTACATCTGCTTAGACTCATTTGGAGTATTCTGACCTCATTCTTGTTGTTTTTACCTCGTCAAAAACACTCTTCCTTCCTCCTCCTCCTCCTTCTTTATTGACTGCCATCATTGTATCCATCCCCTTCCTCATTCCAGACCAACCTACCAGTTAATCAGACCTTCCTGTCTCTTGAACTCTTGTCACTCTTACACCATTGTCAATCTGTCACGATGCTCCGCGCTCGCCTCCCCTCCTGATTCATGTTTGATAGACTACTTCCAATTGACCCACCCCTCTTTTAACACTGGTCTCAGTCACATTGAGCCTATTCATATTAATATGGCTCTCTTTCACCCCAACCCAACTTTCCCATCAAATCACACAAGTGTCCTTGTTTACCTTTCTGTGGTTGTATGTGATAAAAAAAAGCTTGTTTTCTTGACTGAGAGCTGCATGGCTGCACAGAATGACTGAGTGACAGACAGGACATGTTTTTGTGTATCTAGTTACTGGTATGGTTGTAAGAGCAGAAGACATTTCTTCCTGTTTATCTCCTGTTCCTTCATCTCCTGCCACAGTGGCTCATTTAATGCTCCCAAATCTGCAAAACAGAACCATGTTTGTGGGAAGGCAAAGCTTTTCTTTGAAAGACACGAGCGGTGAATGCAGCAGACATCTCTCCCACACTCACAGGCCCTTTCAGAGGTTTCACTAGACATGACCTTTATTTACCTCTCTTCTGTGAATGAGACCTACCTCTCTTCTCTTTCTCCTTTGCTGTTCTGTTCATCATTACTTTGCCTGATTTGCACAGAAAGCAACAATGAAAATGTCACATAAGATGTAGTAAATGAAAGCACAGGGATCATTTATGTTCAGGTGATGTATACTAAGGATGATGTCAGTCAGTTGGTCCACAGGAAGATATACTGACAGCAGGATGCCCTTTAACTTGGTTTCATTGTTCATTCTTAATGGTATGATTTTGGTGACCACCTGAATCTGAATTTCTTATTGAGCATCAGACGCTTTAAAGATGAAGTCTTAAAAACAACTTGGGTCTTATCATGTAGTTTTGGCCATCATTTAATCATTAATAATAACCAGATTCTGGACTTTATAGCAATGTTCCCATTCTCAGACATTACATTGGTGGGAAAAAAGTTATCATAACGCACAGAAATGATGAACAAAACTTGAATAAATCCAGCTTGTAACTAATTGAAATTTCTTTTAACCTTTTGATATAATTGACACATTCTTGAATAACAAGACTAAAAGACTGTGCTTACAGCAGCAAGATAACATGCTCACAATAACAATGCTAACAAGCTGAAGAAAAGAATGCTATCTTTTGCTAATTAGCACTAAACACACAGCTAAGGCTGATGGGAATATCATTAGTTTATGGAGTATTAGGTCATAAACTGACAATATGGATTTTTGACCTGATGGTAGCACAATATTTCACGGCATAAGTGTAAACTTGCTTGACATGCTAATGGAACTAAAGGTAAAGTTAGAAAATCAGTGTTAGCATCATTAGCATTCATCCTCTGAGGGACATGAACGTCTGTAAAGAAAAAAAAATGGCAATCAATCCAAAAGTTGATGAAATATTATCCAAATATCACTCTGGACCAAAGTGGTGGACTGACTGAGAGACTGTCATTGGTACGCCTTGGATGATGACACTGGCATGGCTAAAAAATGTCAAGTTGAAATACACAGATAGTGTCTCTAATGTTGTACACAGACAAAAATCCATAAATCCCCATAGGCGTGACTGAATCCATGTGTGTAACATCTGTACAGTACTAAAGCATGAAATGTCCTCTGGAACTCTCTTTTATTCATTCATATAAGAAGCACACGTATTTGTGATGTGCTGAAGATGTGTGGACACACCTTTACTACACAATATACACAATACACAACTAGATACACAATCAACTTGATCAGCCATGACCAGTGAGCAGTACCGGTCTCATATATCTGATTCTGTTAAATTTACATGCACGCTACACTGCACAATGGTTTATTACAGTAACCGACTATTGTCACTGCCACATATGGACAGAGACATTCGCTGATATAACATTAGAACATGTCAGCATTGTAGATATTTTGTAAGTAAGCACCCAGTTGGCGCTGATGTCATTTGGTACCACATCAGTTTGGATCAGCTACATCATTAAAAACAAGATTCATCCACACGTGACTTACCTGTTGCTGTGAAAACAGTGGAAAAATCCAAGGTGAGCTGTGTTTTTTGGGGAACTTTAGGAAACATAAAAGGCAAAAGAACACAGACAGAGAGAGAAAATAAGGTGAATTAAGTAGAATTTAAATGGTAAAATAAATATTAAAGTGAGAGCAGTAGAAAACAGAAAAGTTACATGAGTGTAAGCTGTCAGTTTCAGAATCGGCAGGTCAGACCTTCAAAAGATGAGAAATTACTCTCAGTGCATCTCTATATTTTACTGTTTTCATGAAGACTGTCCACATTCTGTGTACTCAGTGAGCTTTTCTCTAGTGTCACCTTCAGGTCAAAATGCCAACTTTGCACATGTGATCTCATCTCATCTAATTCAAAGACTGCAATGACATTTGCAGAGCACGTTCACATGAGGATGAACCTTTTTGATTTTATCCGCCACATTGATTTTCCTCTGCAACCAGCCGACTTAGCTCCACTACTGGCAAAAAATGAAAATCATCAGTCCCTGTAACATATTTGTACGATGGAGACAATGAACATTATCTAAATGGAGCCATCTCATGGCGATTACGCAGTCGTTATCAGTATGAACCTCCTCTGTGTTATTCACAGTATGGTATTCAGACCTCACTATGTCACAGGGCACTGGAGATAAAGCTCAGAGAAAGGTACAGAATAATGTAGAAAATATACAATGCAATACACCGTTCCCTGATGAGATTTGGACGAGGCTTGTTTGGCAATGCAAAGTGTTTTTATTGACTCATCAAAGATGTATCCTCGGCTCTGTGAGAAAGCTATTAGGCTGGTCAACAATGGCAGCCTATACTGAAAGCTCAGGGCTGAATAAGAATGAGAGCGCTGCTGTCTGAATGCCAGCTGAACGGCTGAGGCGCTGCGACCTCATTTGGAGTGTGAACCCTTGAACGGCCCATTCCTGTCAGTATTCAGCACTTGTGTGAAGCGGCGTCTACTAGCCCATCACCAACCAGCAGCCTCTCAACCCCAAAGGCATGGACCCAGTTCCAACAGAAATGATGACTTTGGCCCTCGAGCAAACACACAGCCCTCTGGACACTCAAAGCAATGCACTAACCCAAGAGGAGAGCTATATGGAGAGTGTGAAACGTGATGGAGGGGAAGAAAAGGAAATGACAGAATGAGCAAAGAATGACAGAAGGCAAGTTGATTAAATAAACTGAAAATAGGGGCTGTATAAAACAGCTGCCAGTGCAAACAAGTAAACCATAACCAAAAGACGAATCTAAACCCTCGATAATGTGAAGAAAATCATCAAAGATTACACCATTTAAGGGAATTTAGAATATCAATACCATTTACTTTTTACTTAATTATTCAGTTCATATTCGCTCCTGTTTTCCATGACATGTCTGTCAAGTCATCATCCGTGTTTGTCGCTTATTTACTATTTTTATAGTAGGAGTAACAATGTCATGACACTTGCGGAGCAGGTCTAGACCGTACTCTTTATAATATTATTTACAGAGACCCAACAACTCGCACCATGAACAAGCACTCGGTGACGCAGTCACAATCCCTAATCTAGGTGTAGCAACGATCCATGAGAACCTGCGAGACAAGACAGCACAAAACTCCGGGGCAGAAGTTAAGTTAGTAACATGTATTAATGAGAATGTTTGCAGATGGAGAGGTGGAGAGCACGAGAAGAGCTCAGTGCATCGCGGGAAAGTCCCCCGCCAGTCTAGTCTATAGCAGAATAACTAAGGGATGACCTGAGCCAGCCCTAACTATAAGCTCTATGAAAAAGGAAAGTCTTAAGTCTACTCTTAAATGCAGAGAGTCTAAGGACCCATTTGCTTCAGGGCTAAGAGTAATTTCACACTTACTATGCAACTTGGAAGATGGAATATCTCCATGTTGACTTTGAAAACATATGATTAAGGGGATATCTAGTGATTTAGCGCTAAACTTCCAAGTTAGAGTAGTTGTAAGAGACACATTCTACAGCCATGCTTGCAGCGCGAGTGTGTTTTGAACTAAATGCTAACATCAGTGCGCTATCATGCTCATAATGACTATGCTAATGATTAGCATTTTAGTTTAGCATGTCAGCATGCAACCATTAGCTTCACTGAACAAAATCAGAGCTGCGATTCATGACATTCATTCAACTGATTGTTCAGATGAAAAATCAAGGAACAGAATGATGCAAGCGTAAACCAAACCAAACTAGTTAACTTATTAGTATTAATCCTTCATGTGTACCATAAATTTACACAATTCCATAACAATCTATTCAGTATCTATCCAGATATGTCACTACAAACCAGAAATGTAAACCCCATGGTGACACTAGAGGAAAAGTGATCTGACCAGCAAAGTTAGTATAGGATTTATGACCACGAATGTCTGTAATGCCATAGTTGTTGAGATATTGGACCAAAGTGGTGGACTAAAGGAGCTAATGGCACTAAGAAGAATTAATATAGCAGAAATCTAGATATTAGCATGGGCCATGGTCTAAAATAACTGGTTCTTACACTATAACGCACCTGGACTGCATGATTTTGTTAGACCTTCACTGCCTTTTAAATCCTTTAGTCTTTTGAACTCCCAAGTTAATAAAGCAGGCTTCTTGTAGCACAAGATGAGCAGTATTTCTCATCACCACTAAACTAATCCTGATGTGTAAATTAAATGGAGTTCTGCTTTAAAATTACTAGTGTGAATGACCAAGCATGGTGGCAACTTAGGATTAAAGTTAAGTGACTCCAAAGGAGAAGAGATAACACACTCCAGAAAGAAAAGTGGAAGACAAACATAAAGAGCATGGGGATGAATATCTTTCTGTGAGAGCAGAGGCATCTGTGCACTGTACTCTGCTTTGCTGTGAGCATGGAACAGAAGTTAGTTCAGTGATTGAGTCAGTGCTGCTGAAGGACACATAGAAGTCAGCATCCAGGTTCCACACTGCATTTCACCTCCCAGTCGCTTTCCTGATGGGACTTAAGAAGTCATTTCAGCACGCAATTCATGTTTGATGACTTTATTGATTTTCCTTTGCTGCTCTCCTCTCTGCCTCTCCTTCCATCCCTCTCTTTTCATCTCCCTCGCCTGCTTTTCTGCTCTCCGGTCTGCCATTCCCTATTGACTCAAGTGCACCTACAGTTGCAGACTCCCTCTTGCCTTCTGCCATCTCTCTCTCCAGCCCTCTTCTTGTTGCTACTGGCTACCATTTTCTAACTCTGCGAATAAAAGTGCCAAGAGTTGGAGATCTTTTTTTCAATCCATTACTATTTATCACAACATAGTGCACTGTGTAAAACATGTTGCTTCTATTTGAGCAGCTAAAAATGTACCTCCACAATGTAGAGGGCAAGGTCATAACTTGCTGCTGCACCTCCATTCAGCTGAAGGCATTAGATCAGTTCATCTTTTTTTTTTTCTACCTACAGCTGATACGGATGTTTTTCACTCTGAGAGCTTTGTGGTATGTAACATATGATTGGAAATAGACTGTCTGCGGCAAACTCTCACATTTAAAAAGCCGGGAGCAGAAAATGTTCAGTGTTTTGGCTCGCTGAATGACTCACAATTAAGACGATTATCAAAATGATGTGACGGAGCTGTTGCAACCCTGGATATGACTAATGTATCTGTTGGTAGCTTACAGTAATATCACAATGTTAACACATTTCTAGGAACAAATCATTGTGTGTCTTGTTAATTGAAGTCACCATGGGTAAGATAACCTGTCTATAACCTTTATAATATGAATACAAAATACTGTAAGTGACGAGCGGCGATCTGTTATGCAAAACAAGCTCCTGTGGGAGGCTGTGCACTCTGTGTCCCATGGTGTATTAAGCCACATGGTTAATGAGCTTCTCTGAATGTAATTGTAGTGAGATACTGCTGTCGAAATACCCTTCAAACAAATCACCTATTTGCATTTGAATAGAGGAGGGTGGAAGGCTTGCGTGCCAGACGTATGAGCTGTATGAATATTTTCTTTTTCTTTTTTTTGAGAAGGGCAGAAAAGCTAGTGCTGATGACCGTCAATGTGTTTTAGTGTGAGTCATACCACCCACTGCTGGTTGAAGATGAAGAGACAAAGGAGCAGACAAGTGCCTTGACCCTGGAGAGCCATCAAAACACTGAAATACACTGAGCTTGCTCTGTCTGAATTGAAGTCGAGGACACTTTGAACCACAGCCAGAGGCAACTGTTACACACTGGGCTAGTGATAAGATAAGGGCTGATGGACAGAAAGCCCTATTTTGGTGCATAGAGTTACAGTAAGTAGGTGTAAACAAAAGACAAATTGTGCAAAGGACCCTTGTATAGCGCTGAAGTATGAAGAAAACTGTGGGCTCGAGGACAGCAACAGTAACGATTCCATTGTTTACATCAAAAGGAGACAAGACTTTAGAAGGTTCAGCACAATTTAACAAAGGGATGAACTGAAGGTGTTGTACCGGTTTGTTAAGAGTTTGTTTTTAGAGGAACTGCAGGGCTCAGAGACAAACTAGTATCCTATCTGATGGCTAAAGGCCCAGCATTTAAACAACATGTTGAAACATGTTGTACAGAAGCAGGAAAACAAAGGTAGGAAGCACATGGAATGAGTGGAAATGGGATGGATAGTTACTGCTGGGTAGGTAGAGAAAGGTCAAGCTGGTAGATTTGGGAGACAGGTGGAAATGCCTGGGAATGGCGATGGAAAGGTCTGGGGAAGTGGAAATGTGACTGGAAGGAAGGACGATGAGGCAGAATATGAGAGGGAGGTGTTGTAGTTCATTAGCTGCGTTGCACTATCCAGTTTTATTGAACCTCCTCTTATCAGACTATAAACTGCTCCATAAAGGGACGTGGTGGCCAAATAGTTAAGACTGAATGGTCCAAATACATCTTGTATATAAACTGTGTGAGCCTAACCTAACCTGTCAGAACCTTCGTTGTGAATCTAAAGCCTGATGTAACTTCAACATGTTCCTTCATTAGCATGAACACACACTGTAGTTTATTTTAGCTCATGTCCTTTCATGTCCAGGTTGTCAAAAACAGACGTGTTGGTACAGAAGACCCCACCTGGATATGGTGGGATGGATCCAAACAAGCATCAGACTTTGGGCAGCTGTGGCTGAGGAGATGGAGCCAATCAGATTATTGTAGGTTCGATCCCCAGTCTGCATGTCGAAGTGCCCTTGGGCAAGATACTGAACCTCAAATTGCTCCTGAAGACTGCGCTTTGAGTGGTCAGAAGACTAGAAAGGTGTTATATAAGTACAGTCCATTTACCATTTTACTTTGAGTCAAGAGACCAGGGCTGCAGTCCCATGTGAAACTTAACTTCAAATGAAATCAATGCCATTGTTGTCCTTAAAGCGAATGCTCCAAGATCTCCCTGATGATATTATATCAAATAATATATCAAATGATATTATAGGATGTAGCCTTGTGAGTCTCCTGCAAAATTACCTTGATTGCTTTTTGGTGCAAAACAAGTAAAATATCACAAACTGGCGATGGCAGAAGTGGAGCAGTAACATTGTTTCCAAACCTCACACCTTGTCACAATGCCACTCTCATCAAGTGCACAAGCTCGCATGTTGTCTTCTTCAACAAAAATATAAAGTCAGTCATTTTATTTTGGCTCTCATTTTTCATTCATTCAAGATTTAAGACTTGTTTATGCACACAAAAGGTTTCTCTCAGATTCTGTTCACAGGTTTGTTCAAATCCATGTTAGTGAGTCACTTGGCCAAGATAATCTGACAAATGAGAAATTCTATTGTGACGTGCTGTCAGACCGGCTGAATATGAATGTCCAGAATATCCTTTATAAGTATTTATTTCAATTTAATTTATGTAAATTGTCTGACTAAGCCAATTGTTAGCAGCATTATTACTGATGTTGATTGTCATTTTAATAATGATGAATGAAGATCAACTCGTGAAATATGGGAGCAATCAAAGAAAAGATCAGATATCATGTAGAAAAATACAGTACAGCCATTTCTCAGCTCTGCGACAGTGTAAATGTGACTTTTTCCACTCCTTCAGCTCCCTTTCTCTTTCTTTTGTCTTCATGTTCTTTGATAAATGCTCTTTTTTTCTTTGAGTTTCATCCTCAGCTCAGAGAAACAAACAGGCTGTCGAGGGTTGAATCTTCTGCTCTAATACATATGATCAAAGCAGTGTGCTTCAGGGAGCTGAGATCAGTCTGTCAGCGCTTTAAGCAGACAGACAGGTACATCACACACACACACACACACACACACACACACACACACAGCTGAACAGTGTCATCATGAAGAAGAGCAGAGCACACACATTCTGCTGACACTGTCTGCTCCATGCAACACACAAGTAAAAATCACATCCCACATCAACTCTGACATGTTTAACAAATAATAATATTTAATATTAAACTGTTTGAATTACTTCTCTGTTATAACAGCACCAATGATTGAGTGTTGTACTGTCCTCTCAGAAAGGACAAAGAGAGCCAGCAGGCCACATCAAGTGACCTCTGAGAGGACATAAATCTGATATATGCAAAATAAGTAACCAGACGGTTTAACCCTGCCTTTACTGGCAAGTACTCTTACCTTTATTTCTAAACAAGTGCATTGCCAAAGTTAATTAATATAATACTCTGACTCACACAAGCGGCAACCTCTGTGGCTGGGAAATGAAGTTAATGCGGAAAAAGTGTTAAAAGCAGCATCTCCTCGAGTGGCCGCTTGAGGCTGGCTCCAGAAGTGAGTCAGTCTCCATAAGGGGTCGTATTAAAATGTACAACTTCACAGCAGAAATCAAGCCTGGTTCAGACAACGGCTGATTTCTCCATTCATGACAACTGTACTGAGGCTGATTTTGTTTTTATCTCACCTGTTCGTGATATGATATGATAATATGGTAATGATATTAAGCCTTAAAGCTGCACACAATTAACAGCGTGGCCGCTTTGATTGACAGGTAAGTGCTGTTACAGATGGCTTATTATAGCACCCAGGTGTCATTCAGCCCGCCTCAGGTCCGCTGATGATCCACGTCTTTGCAAATATTTAGACTAGATGGGAGGTGGAAGAAGCAGTGCAGTACCACATTGCGGTGGCCAGCGACACTTATTTTTGGCTTCAAAACAGCGCTTTGAAAACCTGTGAGTGATGTCACTCTGTCCATTTCTTTCCATGCTCACGGGCTTGTGACGTTTTGTTTAGATGTGAATGGTGGATCCCTGACTGACAGCACTCTTCAACCATGGCTTCAGATTGTGTTGACATCTTACCAGCCAAAAGTCACTGCTCTCTACATATCAATATAATGTGGGATGTGTAAACAAAGGTATGCATAATGACAGACGTCCTGGTGGTTTAAAAAGAACACATCTTTTTTTTTTATTACTGTTACTGACACTAGTTTGGTTCTGTGCATTCTGTTTCTGCACTGTGTTACGTTCCTGAAGTGACCAAAAATATTTCATTTTATTTTTTATTCAAAATGTTAAACCATGAATAAATATTGCTATTTTACTACATCCATTTCTATTTGTTGAAGGTCAGCAAAAGATTAAAAGCAATAAGCCGTCTGGTTCATCTACATTTCCCGTTTTCAGCTGAATTTGTGATGAAATACTCAAAATAAAAACAGTTTGAGAATTTGTTGGAAATGCCCGTTGGTCGGGCCACCACATTGGTCCATGCTGAAATATGTCAACTATTGAATGGAGTGCCATGACACCCCCTGACCTCTCATCCTGGGCCATAATTGGGTCAAAATTTAAGTTGTTTTTTTTACATCAGCATGTCTGTATTATCACTGTGACATGGCTGTAGACTCTTAGTTGTGCTCAGATAATTAATAATTCAGTGTTATGAACACAAAACGAAATTCAGTTTACCTCTGCTACTGAATTAATACTGGTGGCAAAATTAAACATTTGGCCATTTGAGTCCAAAATTAAATATTTAAGCTCAATTTATGTTTAATGCAAATTTAATGCAAGCATTCAATGTTTCTAACAAGCACAGTTTGTATTCTCACAGAATAGATTTTCATTTCAGAAGTTAATGGGCTGTAGCTGTACCCTATGAGTAAAAGAGCTGGTCACATGGGGGTGAAAGGGATATTAAGATATTATTAAATTAGAGTTTAGTTTGAACTTTGTTCATCAATATTTGTCTGCTTCACTTACACATCATTTACTGCCACTCAGACATCTCAGAGCCTACTTCCTACTCCACTACGTAAATGTAAAAAGTATTTACAGGTAATAGGAAGACAGTATTACAGGTTTTTACACTGAACCAAACAACACCGACATGATGCTGCCCCACAATAGAGGTATGACGTGTAGCACAACAGCCAGCATCTAGTGTGATGACTATTTGTCCCATCCTGCCAGCTAACCCTTTTTACCCAGATGTCCATTTTGCTCTGCTGCTACCTCCACTGTCAGCTGAGACCCCCCTCCTCTGCGTTTGTATGTTATAGAACAGCAAGGCATAACCCAAGCTGTGTGAAAGGGGCTCAAGAGGAACAGAGGTGTGAGGAGCAGCAATCAGTATTTATGGAGAAGGTTTTATTTGAGTTACTAGACCTGAGTAAGTAGACCCAGCCAAGCTAGTTTTCAGGTTTGGTTTGATCTCAGGTCGACCGGTGTTACAATCTATCAGCCAGAACAAAACCAGACTGTTTTCTCAGCAGTGCCGCTGTACTGTGAACATAAATCAGTCCAACAAACATATCACAATACAACACAGACTACAGTTATTAACTTCTTAAAATGTAGAGCACAGGCATTAGACTGCACTGACTTCATGCTTCAAAGAAATAAAATAAAGTTTCACCTATGCATATAGCAGATATAGAGGGGTGTTTAGCATTTATTTTCCTTTTGAAAGTCATATTCATACATTACGGAAATGAAAAAAAAAGATAAGCAGACATGTTAAACAGTATGGAGTCCATATTAAACAAGAATCACAGTCCAATGTATTTATTTCTATAACTTTCTAATTATTGTGAAAGAAAAAAGACATGATGTTTTCAGAGTTCTGTAATCCACACAAAAGCTGTGTTGCTTCTTATATGTATGATACAAACATTATTACCAAACACTGACCCGAGATGACAGTGTCATAAGGACAGTAAGTGAGCTATGTCCATGTTACCAGAGTCTGTGCTCACTGCTGGTCTGCAACACGCTGGTAAAAGTTCACGTTGGCTTTGCACAGTTTGTTTTGTCTGCAGTATTTCTTCATATTTTATGTTCAGTATCTGAAGCTGTGATCATTTCTGTTTTCTCTTTATGACTGTTTTCTTCAAACATGGTCTATGTTTGATGGTTTTGGTCTTATGTATTAAAATCATTTTTCATTAGACTCGATCACATCAAGACTCAACACTGGCTTTATGGCACAGCTTGTCCCTAGATGACTGGCTTTTCGAGTAAGGCCTGTTCAAACCCCTCAGACTGTCTAATGGACAAAACTGAATCTACCAGGCTTGACTTCCATTTTCTCAAAAAGCATGATGCTTCTCAGTTCGGGTCTTAGTTGCGTTGAGTACTACAAGACAAGACCAGATTCACATTATCAGACATAGATGCAGAGCTGATGTACAGGTGAGACCACATAGTCATAGATTTACACATCTCAAATAAATCTGCATGTTCTGATTCTTAGGTTCAGTCCTAGTCTGAAGACTGTTTTCAAACTCTGAAATGCATTTTTAATGACAAATGTAATATCAAGCATTCATTGATGTCTCATCATTACTGTGGTTTCATTTTCATTATTAGATGGTAATACATGGTGGATACATGGTTTTATATGTGCACATGATGGCAGCACAAAATAATAGCTTGCTACGCTCATAACCCTTCCATAAAGCCATGTCAGCGTAACCCCAGAGTGAAATCAAGTGAACATTACATTTGAACCCTGAGTCATGTGATCACTACCATCACAGAGTCCCTGCAGAGCTCTCAGAGCTGAGGACAAAGCCCTGTGTGATGTGATCTGCCTCTCTGTAGTAACACTTCACTGACAACTGGTGGCAGTCATGTGCTTCTGAAAGTGTATGAGCAGGCTGTCATATGAATATACAACGATGAAACAACCCAACACCCTCCTGCACCTCTGCATGCATACAGGCATGAACATACAGAGGAACCCACACACACACATTTAAATACATACATACCAATGCATGTACAATGCACCCACATACATGACGCTAACACTGAGACTTTCATGCAGATGATCATGATGCGTGGCTGTAGAGTTTCCTTTTAACCCAACCCTCCCCGGTCCGATTCTTTGCCAAAGCCTCGGCCCCTCCAGCTGGCTGTATCCAAGCAGCCGTGACACTGCAGAGATTTAGAGGATTGTGGGGAAAAGAGATGGACACAAGGCTCATTGAAGGAGGAAGATTGGTTCCAATTGGGAGGAGGAGGTCAGTGGTGGCGGGCTAGAGGGGGTGGTGGTTCCTCCTCAACCCTCTGTGTTCGAGCTTCACCCTGCAAACACTTGGAGGGACTGTGTACCGGAAGCATCCCCAGGCAACAATAAAGCTGCTCCTAACAGCCTGTTTTTATATCCAGTCTGCTCCTACACAGAAAGGACTCACAGCACAGCCACAAATACTGAAATGTCAATATGTAGGATAATGAACGTGTGAAGAGCGGAGGCACCTCCACCCTTTTAGACCAAGATAAATCTTTGACAGTCTTAGACACTTCCATAATATCAAGTTAGGGCAGAGCCACTAGTTCTAACAGCCTTCTATCCCACTGTCAGTTTAGCTTTTCCAAATGCATTCTTCAGTTCTTACTTTAATAAAAACATAAAGTCCCCAAAGAACGAAACACAGGACTCTCTTGAATATGTGTACACTGATAACGTCCTTTCCAGGATAACGAGGGCCTAAGAATGCCCCCGATGTTAGGAAGAAGGCAAGGCTTTCTTATGATTTGCAGCGAGCTGATAACGTTGCACAAAGTTTGACTGGATGATTGATTTGACTGTATAGTTCAAATGTGCCAGCCAAAAGCTGAGTCAGCTGTCATGCAATTAAACGCATGAAAGAGTTTTAGTTTGAAGCAAGAGGACTTTACCCACTTACTTCTGTAAAAACTGGATTTATGAAATCAAAGTGCTGGTCCAGCTTAAACTAGGGTGACCATATTTTGATTTCCAATAAAGAGGACACTTGAGACACTCTCGGCCTCAAGACAGAAATTCAGACAGACTTCTCAGAGCTTAATGAACATGCTTTATTATGCCTCAATGGTACAAAAATAACTTCTGTAATAAAATAAAATAAAATCTGTAACAACCTGTAACAAAATGATAGCTCTCGTTTCAAATAAATAAATATAAAACATGAAATAATGCATTCTAAATATGACCTCTTCTGTGTTAGAAAATCCAGCTTCAACAAATATCTCTTAATACCTTTTCAATGTAACTTTGCAGAAGAACTCTCACCTCGCACAGCTTTTTGATGTTTTTCGGTGTCCATGTGAGCTTTGAGATGTCCAGCACCTTTATTAACCCTCTGGAAGCTATTTTCAGCTCGTTTTTACTTCTTTAACATTTGGGCTTAAACAATACTTAATATATATGGAACACCATGTGTTTGGTACCTATATCATAGGCATTCATGTAATGTGCTTATAAAGGAAGTATGAGTGAAAAATCTACAATACACTGAAGAATTTCAAAAAGGAAAAGTAGATTTTTGTCATTTTTTACTCAAAATCACACCTCAAACAGGACTAGTGCAGAGTTTTTGATAAAATAATGCCCTTTCAATAAAAAAAGGTCCCATGTGTTTTTGCCTCATTTTCCTCAGGCATGCCACTTAGCAAAACAAAGACCCTCCAGAAAGTTGAGGGGAACCTGTCATTCAATAGAAATAGTATTTATGAAGTTATTCTGTCACTCTGCGGTCACTTTGGGCCCTCTGTCACTCTGCTCTGTGCGCTCCCTGCCCCCTGCGCTCTGTTCTACGCACACAGCTCTCTCTCTGTTGTCCCTCCCCCACAAAACCCCAGAGTCCTTTGATTGGCTAGAATACGTCATAGATACCCTCCACTGATTGGCTGAAAAAGAAACTAGTCTGCCCAGTAACGTGTTACCATTCGTCGTATGGAGTCGGCCGAACATCTTTTTTTCAATCGGTCTTTTACGCGGCGGCATAGAACAACAAGGAAGTGTCAGACAGACGCAAACCACATATCTCCGTCTTCAGCGGACTCTCAGGAAAACAGTGCAAAGACACACATCTCTCTATCATAAACCGTCTCAGAGATATTCACAGATATGTCAAACTTTAGACTTTTTGGGCGTATCCGCCCAATCCGTCCTCAGAGGGTCAGACACTGAAACATACGTGCCAGCTTTGCACACGGTGCACTCAGCCTCCCACGTGTCCTGATCGGGACGGTACGTGGTAAATTATGTTGCAGTTCATCTGTGAAGCTGCACTTTGCTGCTCCGCTGTCTGCTCTGCTCTCTCTGTGTGTGCGTCGCAGAGCCGCCCACAAGGCAGCCACTCGGGAATTACGTCAAAGTACCGTAGTATTCTGTGCAAAGCGCCAGTCAATTTAAATACACTTTTAATGGTCCCATGAAAAATAGTGAAAACCGGACATTTTCATGAATTTATAAACCCCCCCGGACGCCCCGGACAGGACGTAAAAGGTGGACATGTCCGGGCAAAAGAGGACGTTTGGTCACCCTAGCTTAAACATAACAGATGACATGAGATGTTCAGAATGCAGCTGAACAACCATCTCATTAGACACGATGAGTTCAAAAGAACGTCAATAAAGATATTGTGCTTTAGGACAAGTAGCATAGTGATGATTGTGGACAGAACCTTTCTAACTAAATAATTCTTATGTCACTTAAATAAGTGTCCACTAGTAAAGAATTGTGTTTGTTTGAAGCAGCCTTAATAACCAATGTTCATGTTATTAGTTATAGATTAGTAGTCAGTTATATACATGTTTATTTCTGTTGAAGTTTGTTTTGTGTCATGTCAAATGGCATTTCATGCTCAGCTAATCATAGGCTTAAATTCCTGCTAATTTATGGTCTGTAAAATCAGATGAGATGTTGAATTTTCAGAATAATGTGTTGTTGCCTTATTGAACAGGACTGTTAGCTGAATGTTGTACATGGCTATGCATCTAGTGAGTAAGAAAGTTAGTACCAGGTGGAGTAGACCTCACCTAGTTGAAACATTAGTACACTGGTTTTCTTTAAAAAGTTCAAGATTAAAAGGTTATAGACTGTGTATGTACTTAAACATAAGGAGAAAAGTTAACTACAGCCCCCAAGGTGCATTTCAGGATCAGGACTGTGACTGCAGCCTTTTGGCCCCAGCATGCGCGTTTGTCTTTTGTCGTGTTTTTGTTTTTACTCCAGGAGATTAGTGCTTTTGCAGCGGTGAGGCTGTTGTGCTTTGTGTTTAAACTGAAATGTAAAAGTCGGTGAGGCGTGAAAGAGCTGAAGGACTCAGCTGGATGGCAGCCAGTGTCCATATGTCACTTACAAACTGAAGCCATATTTATATCTCTGCTCAGTAAGATGTTACACCGTTCAGTGGATTACTTTGCAGCGATGATAGAGTGACATGTAAACATTACCTTCTGAATTAGATGTATGGAAAGTGTTCAGTAAGGTGATTTTGGGGTGTTTGCGTTCTGCTGGCTCTGATATATTGACTTTGCCTAAAGGCGGAGGTGTAATTACATGTTTCTTACAATAAGTCCTCCAAATTTAACAACAAAATTATGTCATTTCTTCTTCTTTCTTCTTCAACAACACAGGAGTGTTTTCTGATCTGATGCCCCACCATGTCTGTGACTGTCACTTCTGAGAACTCACTATTGAAAAATAAATGTGTTTTTATGATGTGTTAAGGTTCAGGGAAGAATCATGTTTGGGTTCAAATGAAGTAGGGAAGGTTCGTTCTTTAAGTTCAGTAATCACATGTTTTAGATTAGGGGACCATTGAAGTCGTGTTGTACGACTGTGACAGTCTCGCTGTGTTTCCAGTCTTCCCCTGAGTGTTCGCTGTTGTCTGTGAATCTGATGCTGTGGCCTCACTCTCCTGGCTCCTGGTTGAAGTACAGCTACCCACCTGGTCTCAATCAGCTCATCATCCATCCCAGTCTGCTCATCTGCCTCGCATCATGCCATCAACCTGCCATGCATCTACTCCAGCTCTTCAGCCACTCATCTCCAGATTGTTGTTTCAACCCTGTGGAGTTGACACTTCGGCCAATCCTCTAGGAAGCTTCTTTGCTTCCTTGTGTTTTCTCGTGTTTCGTCTGTTTCAGTATCATCGCCTGTCTCCCTGCCACTCTGTTTGCCTTCTGCCAAGACAGCCAGCCATGCTTGCTCTCATTCCCCACTGCTGACGCCACCTCCTCCATGTTTATTCCCTCCAATCTGCACTGGATCTCCATCTCCAGTCGTCAGATACTTATTTTATGTTGTTGCAATAAAGACTTGATCTTTTCCAACTTCAAGTCCCAGTCCAGAGTTTGAAGTCTGTCTGAAACCTTAGCACATACTTTAAAAAAAACAACATTGTCTGTTTTGTTGTCCCATCTGTCCACCTCAGCGACATTTGTAATAAGATCGCCTGACTTCCTGCTTTCTTCTCATCATGAATACTACAGCATGGAAAGACCCAACATATTAATGTTGAAGTCATACTGGTGTGTATCTATTGGTCATTTCAGCAATTGGTAGGTAAATAGATAGTTTGATAAAGTATCTTAAATGAACTACTTAGTTGAGCAGCTTTACATATTGGTGATTAGAGGTGCTTTTAGGGACATGGGACTGTCATGTTACCTCATTTAGCTTGCAGCCCGTACACAAACACCAAAACATGACTCACAATGTTGCTTTTGGTAATGTGGTACACAAAGGTAGAGTTAAACATGCACACACACACACACAGACACACACACAGCCGATAGCAAAGCATTGCTTTCAAAGCAAGGTGAGCACTGTCATCAGTTAATAGCTACATCCCCACTCTGCATATCATTGAGCATTTGTCCATTCAGATCTAATGACTAACAAGAAGTGGGTTTTCCCGAGCATGTTGATTGAGGATCATTTTCCCAATGTCCTAAGAATTGGGTAAGCTTAGTGGAGGACCAATACAACACTTAAGCACTAAATTATGAACTTTAATCACTGTTATGCATCTTTCCACTGATGCATTTTTTTAAAGCTAAATAACACGAAATGTTGTCACATTTTGATCCATGTACTACACTGCCCTAAAAAACAAACCCAATAAATATACTTGGTTAAAACTAGATTAAATATGACTTTGGGATATTTATTTACCATAACATGGCATAATATGCATGATTGGAATACTGCGTGTAGCATAAAATGTGCAGTCATTAAACCTAAAACCAAGGCGAACAGCAATTGCACTCTGTCTCAGTAATCTATGGGTGCTGCACTCTCTACCACAGAGTGAGAAGGGATGCTCAAATACTCCACAAAGTCTAGAGGTCGTCTTTCCACCAAACTTCCATGGCGTTCTGAGGACTACAAACATATTTGTACATTAGCCCTTTTTTGTGTAACTAAGAGGTTAAACTTGGGCAAATGTGTGATGGTCAGACACACATACTGACTGAAGTGTATGCTGCGTGTGACTCCTGTAATTATAGCTGAAAATGCTGATTCACTTCACAGTCATGTTGTACAATTGATTTCACAATTATTCTGCTGGTAGCTTATTGACTGACTGACTGACCTGATTTCAGAAGGTTCAGCTGTGTGCTTCACTTTGTGCACTTTGACTCAAAATGAGCACGTTTGGTGTTGTAGGGGTATTTATACCATAATACCATGTTTCACACTGACAAGCTGTTTTATTGAACTGAAACTATGCACACAGAATGCGGTATTCCTCAGTATACTTATACATTCATGTTTTCACCCTTAAGCTCTGTTTTCTTGCATGGCTGTTTTTGAACTTGCAATTTCACTTCTCTAACATGGGCTCCAACCTCTGAAATCAAGCTAGTACAATGTGACTACTAACCAGAAAGCTAAGAGGTGACATGGCATGATAGCAATGAGTCACTTGCAAGCAGTCTGGTTATATTGAAATTTAGTTTAGGTTAGGCTTAGTCCACCTTTTTACTGCATATCAAGTCCAACTTTGGACTTTAACACTGTTCTTCCTCCATCATCTTGCCACTGCACCTTATCTACCTGTTTATCTTGTGTTTTTTAAGTGTCCTTGTCCCATTCTGTGTTTTATTTTTTATTTTTTTTTTCTACCTCAGCATTTTATTCTATTGTATTTTTATTGTATTCAAATATACCGGACTGCTTTGACAACCTAATTTCCCTTCGGGAATGAATAAAGTCATCTATCTATCTATCTATCTATCTATCTATCTATCTATCTATCTATCTATCTATCTATCTATCTTACAGACACCTTAACAAAGCACAACAGTTATTGTTGTGCTTTAACCAAACCTTAACCAAATCTTTACCAAAGTGGTGGCAATATCTTTGAACAGATATGCAGAATCTGTAAGAACTGTATTGAACAGTGGGGTTTTAAACAGCTTTGGTTGCATGGAGGTCAACAGACTGTGGGCAAAGAGGCAGGAAGCATTGGCTGAAATACACTCTCAGAACTCATCAGCTATCATCTGATGCTGATTTCAGTATTTGTTAGGTTTTTAAAGTTTTTTTTCTGGAAAGCTGTTTAGTTAGCCAAAATGTGTATGTCTGTTCATTGTTAATTAGACTTCAAACAATGACCAGCACACAAAAGAGGAAGTCTTGGCCCGAATATCCATTAGATGTTATCCAGATATCTGCTGGCTACATCGGAAGATTGATTTAGCCAATGAGCTCTGAGATTTCAGATCAGAAAATGTTTTGGTTTTTTTGTAATATCTTGTTGACAGTGCCGATCTTATATGTGTCGCTCTGGAGGGGATTGACCAGTAATGTATTTGGCTATTTCATTAACTACAGTGTGTAGTTTTGTTTTTAGCCACACTAGCAGTATTGTCAAGTGAAGTTTGTTTTATCTATATAGGCCAGTATCACAAATCACAATTTGCCACATGGTGCAGCCTGAGAGCATTGACCAAATGTTAGCATACATAACTGGATGGTTAACATGGTGAATGTTATACCTGATAGACATCATTACAGAACAGCTAGTGAGATTGTAGACTGTCAGTCATGTATAGTTTCTGTTAATTTCATAATTTTTGGACAACAATGAAACTCTATGATGCAGAGGAATAAGACATCAGGCTTTGGATCCACACACAGGACTTGTTAGTCAGATGCTGATTGTCGGTTTGGGTCTTTTCATTGGATTTGTTCATAATGAGAAAAGTATGAAGTCATTATTTTTGTTCTTACTGGAAACATTACTATATGCTACATGCAACACGATGAATTATCCACTATATCTAGTGTTATCAATGTTCAGTCGGCGTATAAACAACTTTAGCATGCATCTGAATTAGATTTGCTGCCACAGGAACTGGTACAGCATGTAGTCTACCTCAGGCCTCAGAGGCTGCATGTACATCACCATCAAACAAACAGCTTACCTTTGAACAAACACCCCATCTCCCCTTTGGCCCTAAATCCTATTATGTTTTAGGAAGGAACTGGGAAGAGGAGTTGAATATGTAGGAAGTTGAGGAGGGAGAAACTGTGAGCTTTCCTCTTCAAGCCTTCAAGACTTAGAGACGGAGCGGGAGAGAGAGAGATCAAGAGAGAGCCAGACAAAGGAGGGACATGGTGGGGGAGGGAGGGGGAGAAGGTTACAGCAGTGGGAGATGATTAGCATATTGCTACAGGGACTCAGTTGTGTTGTGGTTATACTTCACAAAGAGCATATATATGCTTTTTTATTCATAAGCTGGGTTCAGCGAAGGCACTTTAGAATTTTAAAAAAATAAATGTTTGCAGTGACAGTGTATGGTCATGGAAATGTGCTCCAGGTTATGTCTGTATCAGAACTGTATGGTTTAACCTCACTGTTTAAAAGAGTTTAATAAACTCAACTCCAATACAAGCTTCCACTGATGAAAATCAATATTATATTTCTCGGCGCTTCTTTATAGCTGTATAAATTAAACCTAATGTGGGTTAGTGCACAGCCATTTACATGGCAGTGTTGGAAAAAAGTTTTCACTAAAGCAAAATATTCATCACTGCAAACACTGTTTGAGCTGTGCTCTGAACTGAAGCTTTTGGTGATTTAGGCATGGTCATATCTAACATTATTATACACCCTCAGAAGCACCCCAAGATTTCTGGAGGCCCCACTGATAGACACACTGTCTATATCACATTACACTGAAATAACAGACAAATAAAATAAACGTATTGCTGCTAGGTAAAAGAAAATATAAATGTGGGTGAAGTCACGATAGTATACAGTATGAACAATGTAGTACAAGTTATGATCAGTGTGTAGAGTTTAGTGGTATCTAGCAGTGTTGCTGATTGTAACTCTCTCGTTTTACGCTGTCCTTTACGCCTTTCTGATGTACTGACCGAAGTGCTTGTCACATTCACCCATTCACACACACATCCATACACTTGTGGCAGAGGCTGCCATGCAATGTCCCAAGTCTTCAGGGGCTTCATCTGTGTTCAGTATCTTGCTCAAGGACATTTCGCCATATACATACATTATATATAACATTTCTGCTATATTCTGTAAAGGTTAATCTCACTACAGGAAGATCTCCTATCGTCCAATCGTGGGACCTTTTACCCTTTTGCAACTTTAACGGACAATATATTTTGGTCTTCGTTTAGCCAGCAGATATCCGGTTAACGGATACCTGAGCCAAGGCTTCCTCTTTTGCTCTCCAAAGGGACTGTTGCAACCAAAGTCTGATCAAACATGACTGGTCAATACTACTCGAACTAGAAACGGAAACTAGTCAGATATCTGTTTACAGAGATTATTAGGAGCCTTGAATACTTGCAGAAAATGTCCTGGCAATTCATCATCTTCATCAGAATACTCATGAACCCTGAATGAATAAACATGTATTGGCAGTCTATCCAGCAGTTATTGAGATATTTCAGTCTGGACCAAACTGGTGGACTAATGGACCAACATTGCCATCCCTGGAAAAACTAACAGTATACATGTAATTAGGTTGGTATTATGTTTTCCTGCAGCATATGGTTATGCAAATTAGCTCTGCATGAACGATGAATGATATTTGTCTGGTAATATGTGGTGGAATATTATGGACATGGCATATTCACATGAAAAAAAACAAAAAAAAAAAAACAGATGACCTCAGCAATGACTAAAAATCACAGGAAGCCCACAGCCCCGTTTAATTTATTTTGTATGCTTCAAAGAGTGATTATGAGTAGTTTCCTATCTTCAGTCTGTATGTTCTTGGCCTTCGGGGGAAACTCTGTCCACATCTCTTTTTCATGATAAAAGGCAGAGAAACTCAGCAGAGTCGTGTTTTTATCATGTTAGAGATAGAAAACACAGAATAGTGACAGACCGAGGCTTGTAGAATCCTCACCGCTCCAACACGGCGACAAACCGTTCATTTATGTTTAGAAATAGAGCGATCATACTGATTTCATTTCAACAAAAGCAGATCACATTTGAGTTGGAAAATGGATATTCCCTGTAGCCCCGGTGCTCTCACATATTTTGCTCCTCGTCTCATTTGGCGTTCTCCGCTGAGAGGGAGCCTTTGGAAAAACACTGTTACTGAACGGGCCACCAGAGAACATTTCCCCAGCTAATACCGGTGCTGCTCTATCACGTTTTTTTATCCACACATGACCGACTGCATTTGTCAATATGTGCGGCAGCCACGGTTTCATTGTTTCAATGATGACATTTTGATAGACTGATGTTATTTGTTTGCTGGGTTTCACTCATCATTTTCTTTTATCAGCATTGATTTTTCCACCCACCCCTGACCGACTCCCTCAGCTCCCATTAGGTCAAGGGTCAAAGAGTGAAGCACATCTGAATGGTGCAGTTGTTCACGGCTGATAAAAGGAAGACTATTAGGCGCAAATGAAAAGGGTAATGAAAGTAAAGGGAAGTGCAGATTTAACAGGCTTCAGTCAGGATATCGGAACTGAAGCTTTCACTTGTTCCTGCATTTCCTGTGCTGCCAGGCTGATGGATGACTCTTCCACCCTTCCATCTTATTATCGCACGCTCTAAAAAGCTTTTTAACTGGTGTTACATAAATACACTACCTGTGATTCACATGTTCCTGCAGAAACCTGAACATGTTCAAAACCTTATATATTTAGTTTTTTTTTTTGGTTTCTGAATAGAATTAATGACACGCTGCAGATTGCTTCGCACCTACCCCCACCCCGCTTGTTCTGATCCAGGCGCTGGTCTTCTCTGGCTGTCATGGTTCTCACAGGGATTGGCAGTTTAATTAACTTCATATCTCCGTGTGCCGTGGGCCAGCTACTTCTCTGTGCACAAGAGGATGTCTGTGTGGGAGCTATGATTGTCACTGCTGTTACATGAAGAACTCCCGAAGCCGAGTTGGTTTAATGTACCAACACAGAGACGCGGATTGAGCGCCCTATGTACAAATGGACACCAAAGTGTTGGGAGTTAGTTTGGTGTTCATAGTTGATTAAAAAGCGCAGAAAGTAATAAGTTATTAACCCACCTTCTATGCATTGTGTAGTGTTGTGTATATAGTGGCAGCAGTATTTCTTTATTTTCTAGCTATACGCAGTAGTCCAAACCATTCTACTGATTGCTGACATTTTGTTAAAGCAGCAGTAATCAATCAAATTACAAATCAAATGACTATGTTTAATGTTGAAGTGGTTGCTTGTGCTGACTTACTCTGCAGTTCCCCTCAGTCTTTTAGGTTTTGTTTTTTCAGCCTAATTCATTATTTAGTCATGATTCAGTCTGTTCTCTGTTCATCGATCACTGTCTGGTTTAAATCTGCCACCAAGCAGGACAGAAACGGGCCATAATGAACAGTCGGGACTGCAACCTGCCCTCCATTCAGGACGTCCAGAGTCAAGAAACTTCAATGTAGATCCATTACACCCCGGACACAACCTGTTTCTCCCCTCTGGGAAGCGCTATAGAACACTGTACGCCAAATAAACACAAGAACAGTTTCTTCATACAGGCCATCACTCTGATGAACAGTTTACAGTAGACACACAGTGTCAGGAACACCCCCTGTGTCTCGACATCCACTGTACCTGTAAATGATTTATTCTCACTCTTTAAATTCAGTTTTTGTTCTTTAAACATGTAAATATCACTAATACACAATCTGTTCATGCTGTTCACACAGTTTAATGCTAATGTTTACCGATCGAGCTCCTTGTTTTTAGCTGTACCTATGTCTATATCTGTTAATGTGCATTAGTGTGAAACTGCAGTTAAATTTCTTGTACGTGTACACATAACCTGACAAATAAAAGTGATTCTGATCCTGAAAATCTCTGCTCATGTGAACTGTGCAACCTGCTCGGCAACAAACAGCAGAAAGATACCATTAGAGAAACTGGTGAACATGGATGAGTTGGTGGAGACCAAAAAAAAAGGAAATCTTCAAATTCTTGATAGAAAATCTATGCACAAACTTAGGGCATGAAGTTTCAAATACATTGGCATTACCAGGCGGGGAGGGTCTAAGTAACTTGCTTTGTTTCACTCAATTCTTGAATGACACTCAACAATTGAGCCAAGTTATCTTCATTCATCATTCACATAGTCTACCCTGAAACTGTTTGGATCTCTCTTGTCCTCTTGTCTTCAAACCTCTTGTCTGATGAAAGTTCAATCAGGAGAAAGAAGTGCATGAAGTAAAGATGATTGTTTATTATAACAGATGATGATTAAGTCTTGACAAAAGTCTTCACTTCAACTCTACAGGAAGAAGGCGTTGGCCCTGACCAGCATCAAGAGAAATCCCCAACATGGAGTCCAGACAGACAGGTGGTTGATGACTCTGCTGAGGCTGATGGCAGATGAAATGAAGATGATGAATCCACAAAAATGGCATCATGAACGTACTGAAGTCAGAGATCATATTTAAAGCTACTGCATATGTTACCGGCACCAGACCTAGGGGAAATCTGGACCAGTAGCGAGGGTTACACAGGCTAGAGAGCACTGCGTAGCCAAGATATACAGGCACTAACTCTGTGAATCAACAAGGAGAGGACGAGAGTTAGCGTTGCTCATGCTTGTTTATTTCTGAACTAAATGCAAAATATAAACTCACATATTTCATAAAAGAAATTGGTTTAACTCATAATATGCATCAACCCAATACATATTCACTTTTCCTTCTGAATTAATCACTCACATAATACTTATACAATCCTACTTAAACTTATCCTACACTAACATCATATAAACATTGCTACAATACGATTACCATCTCTCTCTCTCTTACACACACGTATGAACGACACTTAGCAAAATGGCGATATCGCGCCATAAACGCAAATGTTGTTTGAACTTGGCGTTTCTCTAATTACAGCTTCTACACTGCTGACAGATACTTTTAACAATAGTTCAACACATTTTCCCATGTTACAGGTGGCTACTATTGCTTATACTCTTACAAAACACTCAGTGAAACTAAGTTGATGAAAACAACTCACCTCGCCGACACACGTCGGGACAATTAACTCGAAATCAAACTTACAACACATTCGACTGGTCTCAAAATCATCTCGTAACATTACAGAGTAATTGATGAAGCATTCACATTAGTTATAAAACTATGCTGAATACCGAAATGTGAATTTTTACCGTACCTGTGAATCAACAAGGAGAGGACGAGAGTTAGCGTTGCTCATGCTTGTTTATTTCTGAACTGCGCATGAGCGAAGCCAGGTAGCTATTCTCCCTGGTGAAATCCACAGCAGCACTAGAGCACCACCTACTGGCGTAACTGTGTACTACTTTGATATTTGTATAGTGTATTGAATGTCTGTGAAATGTCATGTGAAACTACATGTTAGAATGATTCAATTATTACAAAAAAATAGGGGGTGTGCCAGTTTACATCAAAAACTAAATATAGCATTTTCCAACCTATTACACATAGAGGAGGCCAGCTAATGAGAACCGCCTATATTGTGACTGACAGCCACAGATAATAACAGCAAGGAAATAAGTGTGAGCATGCATGAGAGGAGTGAATGTCAGAATGGAAAGCTAAACTGACTACAGGCCTAGCATACGAGATAATAGTCCTCACTGAACTTTCGCTAGAGCTTCATGTGCTATTATGGGAAGTGTAGGATGCAGTGCTTTTGGAGCTTGACCCTTACTTAGGACTAAAAAACTACAGTATATCTCAGTCTTTGTTGCTAATGTTTTTGTTTTTTATGTTTCTTCCACATCTGACAACTTCATATATGTGCAATGCTCATGACTCTGTGTCTGCTGGTTCAGTAAAAGACACATTTATACATTCGCCATAACAAATTGTAATTTAATAATATGTGTTGTTGTTGTATTTTCAGCTCAACACTGCCCTCCAGTGGCCAAAAGAACACGTATTTTCAAGGTTACCTCCGGAGGTATTTTGTCATCAGATCAAAATGTGCACATTTACACAAAGAGTATCAAAATTCATGGCCAGACGTTGTTAAAATCAATAAGAACAAACATGTTCCCCAGATGATAAATCCTTTCCTTTTCAAATGGTGAATGGAGTTGTATTGCGTTTGGCTTTTCTGGTCTACCGACCATTTGACACTTGTCACATTCACACACTGATGGCAGAGACTGCCAACTGTTCATCAGGAACAATGAAGTACAATCAAAAGTGCTCTGATACTGAGCTCACCCATATACACAATTTGGGATTCAGTATCTTGCCCAAGGATGCCATTTATATGGGACTGGGAGAGCCAGGAATGAAACCAGTGACCCTCCAATTACTAGACGACCCACCGTCTGAGACACAGCTGCACCACTTCAGATACTTTTTTCTTCCTTCCAGCCATATTTTCAACTTTCTATAAAACAAATAGTGGGTGGACTTATTTAAAAATTGACTCTAAATATAAATGCTTTCCGGGTGATGAGTCCTATAATGTGTTTGGTGACCTCCCTGACATTTTTCACACTCCAAGGTAAAAACTGTTACATTTACACAATAGGTACCTCGTAATCTAATGGTCAGATAGCCATGAACCTTTCTGAGTACATCCCTACCCCCGGGGAAATAAACGTAATTGGTTTTACATAATAACTTTACCACCAAACTTTACATTTTTAGCTACACTGCTTTAAACAAAGTAAAATGTTGCTAAAAACATAAAGAGTTGACCATAACCTCATCGTGATGGACGGTGGTGACAACAGTGCTCACGGCTCTCAAGTCTAAGTCTCTGGCCAAAATCAATATCTCTCAGCAACATCATGTAATTACCATCGATAGCTCCATGGGCTCATTGACAAATAGTCAGATGGCCTCAGGAAACCAGTGTTCAGTAACTGAGGTGGCTATTTGGTTTTCAGTGGCTTGTAATATACTTGCCCATGCTGTAAAGTTATTATGATTAAATTATATAAAATTCTAAATTTCTTTCTTTTTTTAAATAAAAAAAATGCTTTATTCGCACAGACCCGGCCTGGACGTTAACCTGTTTTTCTTTAAAGTTCAAGCAGTTCCTGTTATGGCCAATTTTCTGAGATAAAAGGTTTTCACCCTGCAGTGGTGATAGAGAGATCAGAGGAGGGAAGAAGAGACGGCAGCCCTCTGTACCACAGCTGAGCTGTGAAGACATTAGGTCAACATTCATTACAAAGATATTCCCTTATTTCAACAGATGAGACTTTTTCTGGACTGCAATACTCCTACCTTATCAAGAGAAGAGAGAGAAAGAGAGAGGGAGAGAGAGAGAGAGAGAGAACAGAGGGAGAGAAAAATCTATGTAATTAAACTACACTGGCTCTTAATTAAATATTGTGGTTTAATTAGGAAAATTATCACTGAAGCTAAATCCATCTTTACAGATGTTCCATCAGAGGCTTTGTGGAGGGTGGGCAGTGGTGGAGGGGGGGATCAGGGGAGGTGGTGCAGGGCTAAAGAGCCAGTCATCCATTGCTCAAATGTAATTTCCTCCCATTGTCCAGTAGTCATTTTCATTAGGGCGAATTGAAAATATGAAGCAATTAGAGGACAGGTCTTTCATCAGCTGAGGGCCCGACATGAGGTGAATGAGTGAAGGTGAGATGGTAGATAGGAGGAGGGAGCAATGGATGGCCGGGGATAATTCAAAATCAATTACGATCACCGCTATCAAACAGCGACTGGAGAAACCCAACAAGAGGTGAGGCAGGGGCATGAGGGGGTCGTGGAGGGCTGATTAAAACAGCAGTTTACAGCTTACACTGGGCCTAAGAGCCTGAGGATGACGATGATCTGATGGTTTGTTTGTGGACTCAAATTAAGAGGTTCTGAACTACTGACCAGAAGGCCACAAAATCTGATATGATTATTCACATCCCCGTAGGATTATTTGACTTTGGTAAACCTCTGACCAAACCTAATGAATGCAATAAAAGTATCAATGATGGCATTGTTCAATATTCAGTGCTATCATCTGATAAATGACTTATTTCTTGTATTTGAACGATAGCATAATTAAGGTTTGGCACTCAAGGTCAAGTTAAATACATGATGTGTCTTTTTTTTTTGGCCATTTGGGGGCAGCAGAAAATACCTGTGAACACCAGCTCTGTGGGCGGCTGTGGCTCAGGGGTTAGAGTGTGTTGTCCACTAATCAGATGATCTGCGGTTTGATCCCCGGCTCCTCCAGTCTGCATGCCAAAGTGTCCTTGGGCAAGATACGTAACTTAAATTGCTCCCAAAGGCTGCTGTGTGAATGTGTATGAGTGGTTAGCTCCTAAAACTGACCTTGCATGGCAGCAGCTAATGCCATCAGTGTGTGAATGAGATATGTAGTGTAAAAGCGCTTTGAGTGGTCAGAAGTCCATTTCCCATTTACCAAACTGACTTAACTTTTAAGTGTACGTTAAGCAATCATGTTGGTGTTCAATAACTCTAACTCCAATATTTACTCTATTTTAGCTCTGTTTTTGGTCTCCACCAACTCCTGAGGGAAATATCTGGCTATTTAGCTGCTAAATGCTCCACTCTGTTCCCAAGCTAGTCTCTAAATGAGCCTGTCTGCTGTTTGGTGATGAGCACATAGTGAGCATTGGGTTTTTAGCTTTCTCTCTAAAAACAGCCGCCTGCTGGGGACGAAAACAATGAGAGTAGTGAGAGTGAACTAAAGCTGTAAAGATGTGGGCTGGACAGCTGAATAATGAGCTGAAACCTATCAGGAGATAATTACTAATACTAAATAACAAGCAACCCCTTTCACATTGTTGCATTCTATTTCATATTGTCATGATACAGTGCTATTATAAAAACATTCATTAGGCTATAGTCCCTTCGAGGTTTGGTAAAAGTGTTCTTGTGGCCTGGGAGTGCAAACCAAACCTTTGTTGCATGTCATCCTTCATCTCTCTCTACTCATTTCCTGTCATCTCTTGGGTTGTGGTGTCAGCTCTCCAGTAAAGGCATAAAAAGTCAAGGCTGGAGGTTTGCATCAACTTGTAATGATCAATGACAGTGTCAAGAATGGACAGAGCCTGAGTGACATCACCCATAGGTTTCCGAAGTGCTGTGTTGAAGCCAAAAATATGCAGTGCTGGCCGCCACCATATTGGACGTATTGCTTCTTCCTCCCGGCTAATCTAAATATCAGTGAAGACGTGGATCATCATGATGACGCCTGGGTGCTCTAAGCTGTCTGTAATGGGACCTACCTGTCAATCAAATTGGCAATGCTGTTAATTATGTGCAACTTTAAGCCTTAAGGATGAACATGTTTATTTCTGCTGTGAAGTTGGACTTTTTAATACGGCCACTCATGGAGATTGATTCACTTCTGCAACCTGTCTCAAGTGGCCGCTCGAGGAATTACAGTTTTTAGCACTTCTGCATTGGCTTCATTTCCCAACACCAAAGGTTGCTGCTTGGTAATGATCCTTGTCATTGGCAGTGTTCGGGCTAACATAGAAAACAATGAATGTGACTGTTTTGAAAGCAGGCATACACTGCTGGAGTGTGATGCCCTTTACATTCTAGTTTGCCACGGAGACATCACAACTATGAAAGAGCCTGAGCTGACTTGTGCTCTCAATGCACCTTTCATGAATAAAATGAAGTGTGGGGAGGTGGGCTGCAAAAGCGAAATTTTAGGGTGTGTGTAAGATGCCAGAATTACTTAAATTTACACCTTCAAATTTTACACAATTCCCCACAAAACAATAAAGTGATATTTATCATAGTGCGTCAAGAATATCACCTGGTTCTGCCTGGATTTATTTCCTGTCTCAGCTGTCACACTTCTAGACTTCAGGACGAGTTTAAATGTGTTCCTTGTCAGAAAAATGCCTGCTCACTTGACTTTGGAGTAATATTCTGAGTTAAGTGTATCCCACAATCACATGGTGCACCAGGGCCAAAGTGGGATAATAACTCAGACCGGGAATCAAATGTGTCTCCGCAGTCACTACAGATCACATACTGTAGTTATAACATATGAAACGTACACAGTTTTATAGTAATTACTGCACACATGAAACATCCAAAATAGTTAAAAACAGCTCTTCAGTTTCAAGCGTTAGACAGTTGCGCTTCCATAATTAAGTCTATGGGAATAAATAAATAAATATTCATATACAATATATAATGTCAGTCTTTTGGTGAGTTTGTTTTGAAGCTGGCATTTCCTCAGAGCTCTGACTGGACTCATCATTAAGCTCAGAGTAACTTGCACCTGACATGCATACACATCTCCTCCCTTACTATAACATTATTACAGCCCCGGCCAGTTAGAATTGCCACCACCAGTCGGCTGGCAGTCAGATGTATTCACTCATTCCAATCAGATAAGCCTGTCACAGCCTGTCATGGACCAGTCAGACATTCTAGGCAGCTGCATCTGTAAGCGTGGATTATTAGTTTTCTAAAAAATATAGAATCAGCTCGGAGATGATGGTTGTGATATTATGACAGGAACGTTGTGTTGATGAGATCATGCCATCAGGTTTAAACCATCAGGTTAAAATCAGATGGGGGACTGACGGTTTACAGTTGAGTGACTGCAGCAGCCCTGTGTTGTTTTCGCTCCAATTTAACCGTTTCATTGTGAGTTTTTAACACTGGCCCGACACTCCTGACTCCTGACCTGCAGTTTTCACAACAGCAGTCCAGTTATTGGCTGTGATGCATCTGAACGAAGGTCTCCATTGAGCCATGTGTTTATATTTGTGACTAACAGGATGGCCCCATTAACCTTATTAATGTCTCAGTGTGATAAGTGGTCACTTGTGTATTATTATTATTATTACTACCGGAAGTAGGCACTTGCACTCTTACAGCTATCCCATACAAGACCCGCAGACCTCTTCAAACTTTCAGTGTTTTCCTGTTCTTATGTCATCCCACTGCTTTTGTCCACATTGTTTTTAGTTGAGCTCTCAAATCTGCTCACTTCAGTTCACTTCAGCATCCACCGCTGATCTTTATGTTGCCTCTGTAACTTGTCATGTAAAGATATCCTGGAGTCTGCTCGTCTCTGATGTCAACACACAATCTGTTTTAGACTCAATACAGTCTGATTTTACAGGTGATCAGGACCACCAAAGAAAGAAATCACTGACCTTCTACAACAAGCTTTTACTGTTCAGTAAGAGTTAGACTGTGAGCAAAAAGTAATTCCACACTAATCTAAGAGTTTCTGTGCACACATATGAGAAGGAGAACATGAGGATGATTTCATCTCTTGTTCTCTCTTTGTAACGACTGTAGAAAATGTATCCTGGCACCTCCAAACCGGTGCAACAAAAGGCCACACTGGACACACAGGAGTGACTCACTCCCGTAAATTAGAAATAAATCATCCCAACAATATTCTGCAGAGCTTTAGGCTGCAGTACAAGTTAGCTACCACCACCCATGTCAGCCTAAACATGTAGTCTCCGTGTTCCATTGCATTGTTTCAGTATGGTAAAACCGCTCAAATCCATTCCATCAATTCACACTCACTCTTACACTGCATCACACCTATTGGGAGCAAATTTGGGGTTCAGTTTTCTCAAGGACACTCAAGGACTGGACTGGGGGATCTGGGGATGGACGACTGGGCAACTGTTTTTTTGTTTTTTTCTATTAAAAGTATGAACAAGTTTGAGAAGTAATGCAGCTTACACAGAGACCCGGAGTAGTAAATGTTTATAATCCCTGTCTGCTCAGGGCCTGAGTCTCTGCTACAGGGATTAAGGTAGCACACATACAGTGTTGTAGATTATGATGTGCAAATAAAGGCACTAAAAAGCTAGGACACTCACAGCGGAGATGTGACTTATATTATTTTTACAATTCCACACAGATAGGAGAGTGTCACTTTACATCCACCCTCGAACACTAACATTATAGATAGCTGATATTTTTCTATTCAAGCAAATGAAACAAAACATATATATCGTCAGCAAATACACAGTTAATTACTTTTTGATTGTCCTTGACAAATCCCCCAGCAAATAATATCGTTTTATGCTCAGAAAATTTTGATAGCATTTTGTTGAAGAAGCTAATTTAAATTCTGATTGTGAGTGAAGGTTTGCTGCCCACCCTGCACGAGATGAACAGAGTGAAGCAAATTGCAATGGATTCAATCTGCCTATTTTTATAGGTCATGAATGAATGCAAATGAGATAATTAATGTCCAAAAGTCAAGTTTCTGCAAAATGCTGCCAGTGCTTGGAGCAGTCTGATTAAGTATGCAGACGCACCTGAATCAGTGTAACAAACAATAAAAGGACATGTCTTCCTCTCCAAAGAAATAAAATCTGCACACAGTGTATTACAGCATTATATAAATTTTTATTGCAGAGAGACCTCCAAAAACTCATTTCAGCTTGGAACTGCCAGCCCCTTTCATCGTATTTATGAGGTGAAACATGTCCTATTAAATAAAATGCTATATATTATATCCTCCCCCTCCTGACTTGGATGCTGGCTTGTGTTTGCTCTTACCTTCTTTCCTTCATGTGGGCCACCTGCGGCGAGCAAACGCAGCAATCCTGGTCATTCGAACAATGTGCGTGTCTAGACGCCGCACTGTTTGTCGTCATGAAAGCCTCGTGAGTGTGCCACCGATTGTCTTTTCTTCTCTCATGGGGGGCTTTACTCACTGCAGTGCATCTGAAATCCCAATAGGTTACCTCTGACAAGCTGACTGACCATGGATTTTTCTCAGTCCCCTCATGGTGGCTCAAAAGGCAGTCTTATTCCTCCTCACCATCAAAGATGAACCAGAGAGAGGACAAAAGCTACCAGTCTAACCAACCTGAATCTCCCACAAAGACAAGTCAAACCTTGTAAACTCTGTGATTTGCTTTCCTGATGATTGACATCACCCCTATAATAAGTAACACTAAATGGACTGTACTTATATAGCGCCTTTCTAGTTTCTGACCACCCAAGGCGTTTACACTACATGTCTCATTCACACATTTATTCACACGTTTGATACCATGCAAGGTGCCAACTGCTCATCAGTTTGGGAGCTAATTCACATTCATTCACACCGATGATCTTCTTAGTGAATGACCCGCTCGTAAATTCTGAGATTTCTTTCAAAATACATTAAATATGTTGGAAAATAGTTGCTAAAAACATGTGGAAAGACTTTGAACTATATATTAGTGAAATGTGGAATTAGAGGTTCTAACAGTTTTTCACCAGTTTTCAGTCCAGGATTTTGTGGGCGGTCCTTAAAGGGTGGCTCGATGACACGCTGAGGCCACCCTGAGCATACCCCTGCACCCCTAGCAGAGAGATAGAGATGAATTCATCTCACTCAGAGTGTTTCAAAGTTAGTCATTTCTGAGCTCATCTGACACGTTTCAGTCACTGCAAAATGGCCGCTTGACTGCTCCCACGAGTGGGCGTGGCTTCAGCACATTCAGAGGACACGCCCCCACAGTCCTGGAGCTGAGAATTAATTTTTACCTGATTTTGACACCTAATTTCATAAACTTGTTGAGATTTTTGTAATTGCTTTTTTCTTTTTCTTCATTTAAAGGTCCAGTGTGTAGTTTTTAGCAGTATTTATTGGCAGGAATGGAATATAGTATGTTTCCATTAGTGTATGTGTTGTGTTGTTGTTCTCTTAAAATGAGTCCTTTATATCTACAGAGAGAGCGGGTCCTCTTCCATGGAGTCTGCCATGTTGAACTGACATTTTTCTACAGTAGCCTAGAACAGACAAACTAAACTCTGATCTAGATATGGCCTTTTTGCTTTTAATGTGAATTTGCCAACCAGAGTTTTTCTTACATGTTTGCAAGGTGAGGGTGAGGTGTGAAAGAGTATTCATTTGGTTGCAATTTGCGACTTGACCGCTAGATGCCACTAAATCCTACACACTGGACCTTTAAATATATATGTATTTAAAATGTGTAGGCAGCAACACATTTTGCCAAATGGTTTGTTACAATTAACCTCACAATTAAAATCGGAGAACAATGCCACAAAAAACAGAGCAGAATTCAAGCTGATCAGTCCAAGATGAAAAAAGCTTTCAAAATTCAGATGTCAACAACAATCTATGCTTTATTTATTACACATTGCCTTTTGACTATAATCAGGACACTGTCTGCTAGTTACATCGATATAATTCAGCCTATTGTGGTGTGTGGTTTTATTAAAACAAAAACTATCCAATACATTGGCAGCTCTGGCTGACTGTACCTTGGAAACAACAGTTAACACTCGGGGGTACTTGGGTCTTCATTATGAAACTCTGTGCCCTTGTCATCATCTTCTTTGTCATCTGTGTCCAAATGTACTGTATGTCAAACTGACCTCAGAGGTTCATCAGATAAAGATGAATGCATCTGTTGCTGTCTAGTTCTTGACAATCGTAAATAGGACTCATTTGCCATGGATTTTGCACAAATAACAGTTATGAGGAGATTTTTACAGGGGAAAAAGAGTGTAACAATACCAAAGCTTCCATGTCATATAACCTGCAGTACAGACCTGTAGCTGAGCTGAGACAGACAGACGGTCTTCTTTCTGTGGCAATGTCAGTGCTTCTGATAACTCCTCAGTCAGGATCAGAATAATCATCTTGGACAAACTGACATACTGTATTTCCAACAGTTTGTTCTTGCTAAAACTTTTCCCACTTTCATTACTTGCTCCACTACATGTTTACCAACCACATACCTCGAGCCCTGTGGTGCTCTTTTTTGTCATTGGGTCTTAGTTCTGGGTGGCACGGTGGTTAGTACTGTCGCTTCACAGCAAGAAGGTTCCTGGTTTGAACCTCGGCTGGGGCCTATCTGTGTGGAGTTTGCATGTTCTCCCCATGTCTGCGTGGGTTCTCTCCGGGTACTCCGGCTTCCTCCTACAGTCCAAAGACATGAACCTTAACAGGTTAATTGGTGATTCTAAATGTGATTGTAAATGGTTATTTGTCTCTATGTGCCCTGTGATGAGTTGGCAGCTTGTCCAGAGTGTACCCCGCCTTTCGCCCAAAGATAGGCTAGGATAGATGGGATAGACTCCAGCCCCACCATGACCCTGATGAGGATAAGTGGTTACAGATAATGGATGGATGGTTTCTGAGTTAGGTAAGGTGGCTAACGTTATAGGTTTAAAACTGTCTTGCAATAGACTTATAGCAAAATTAAAACTGGCCTTAAAGCAACATTATATAACTTTTCTGCCACTGTTTTCAGGAGAAAAGTTACATGTATACTGTACATACACATACAGTATATACAAAGTTATCACCTGTTGCAGGTGTTGATGTTCCTCCCTTCTACGATCTAGAATCTAAATTTCTCTTAATGGAGGATGTCGTCCAGTTATCTGCTATACAATTTTTAAAATAATGAATTACTTCCTTTGCATTACACTAGCGACAGCTCATGTACCACCAGTGATACGGGTACCGTAGTTTGAGAACCAATGCGCTATTATATTTGCAACCTGAAGAAAAAGTAAGTGAAGTATTCACACAGAAGTTTTGAATTTGTGTCTAAATGCCAATATCCTTCTTTTATGTTTATTATTATTTTTTCACAAACCCTAATATCAAACTTCAAAAGTTGTTTATGTTTCTGTGGCCATTTTACCATCAACGTACTTTCATTGTTGGAATCATGTTAGTTCATAATGCAAGTGTTTAACCTTTGTAGCCGTGCCCCATGCTGAATATAACCTAACCTTTAAGAGCTATTTCAGCATCAGCTTTCCTCCATCGCAAGTTTCCTCGACACTCACTGACATTTTCAAGAAATAACAACACTAATAATATGCTCTTGTATCTATTCCAAACTTCCACCTCCGACTCCACACATTTCTCATTTAGTTTGGTGGCTCCATTTTTTTTTTTGAGTCAACAGTTCCACAATTCATATTGTGCTTTCTTTGAATGTATTACTTGAAAATGAGTTGTGATTGCCAATGGGGAAATGTTCCTGTCCCTGTGAGCTGCTTCCTGCATCTAGATCTCATTATTTCTGCTGGCTGCTTTTCAGACGTGATGTACATGCATGAAACTACAGAGGGGTCGTTTGAAGGAAGATTATTCTGGGTACTACAGGTAATAAAGTTTACTTGATCAGCAGTTTGCATAATAAACAATATTAAATAAACCTAGTGCCCCGACAGATGGCCTACCTAGATATGATGCCTTTTTTTTTTATTTTACAACCTACATCATGCCACCTGCCCAAAGGAATGAATGAGGCACCTTTGAACAACTTTTAAAATCCTTTTTAACTCTTCAGACACACAAACTACAATGCAAGCATTTTTTAAACGATGTACTCCACTTGTAAACTATTGGAATGAATGCATTAGACAGTCACGATCTAGGATGTGCGCTCACTGCAGACTCCAGTTGTCTAATCACTCTCCCCTTTTTAACACAGTAGCGTGCTGGACCTGGAAGGATGAGGCAGACACAGACACACCAGGAGTCGACAGCAACAGCGTGGCAGTCAGGAGTGTTGCAAGGACGCGAGAAGCCTGCGAACGGCTCAAAGCATTGGGTGCTCTGTGTATAAACCAAATAAATGTGTCAATCCATCATCATTCTCTGTGTCTCTGTGCTGAAGAACCCACAGTGGCATCAGTCGATGCCACACAGTCAAATATTTTAACATCTACCAGATGCACAGACACAGATTTTTGTACAGACATTTGTGGCTCTCTGATGATGAATCCTAACAATCATGAGGTTATTCAGATCAACCCTCGCATGCATGCACTTGCATGAACTGTCATGAAATTTGGTACACTGGTAGTTCACCACAGGATAATAAAACCCATTTCAGTGATCCATCAACATTTGATTTGGCACTATCATCATGTCAACAGTTTAGTTTGTCCAATACCAATGGTTCACGAGTAATTATCTCCAAGTAACAACAATACTTGTCGGTGCTGATTAGCAAATGTTAGCATGTGTATACTATACAAACTAAGATGATGATCACAGTAAACAAGTATTTAACACCGGTTCAACCTCCCAGACACCTCCAGATTGTTCAGTCTTCATTGCTACGGCCAACTCAGTTTTCTTCTGCTAACCCTTGATCTCTCTGTGTTTCAGGGTCTCTACCAGCCTTTCACCTGCCACATCCAGCCCTGCCTCATTATTATTCCTGTCTCTGGACAGGACTACCACCGCCAACATTTCACTGCTTGGATTTCCTTCTCCACCAGATCTCCACTCGCCCCTGGACGTTCTGGCTTTGTCGATAAACTCTTAGAAGTCTTGAAAATTCCTGGAAATGGTGATTGCAACATTTCACAGCTTCTTCTTTCCTGAACTGTTCTTCTGCTATCGCTTTCACTTTAGCATTTTGAACCCCATGAACCCACCTGACAGCCACGGGACACAATCACATTTCATTGTCGCTTCCAGAATTTTATTATGAACTCAGTTCCAGACAGACAAATGTGTGTCTAGACATCACAATATCACACAGTTTACCTCCCCAACACCACATCTGACTCTGCTGCTCTTATTCTTCACACTTTATGTCAACGTCGAGGGCTCACGGCAATATGCTTAACTGATTAATATATCATAAGGGAGCATATTTAAAGTTGTTTGTGTCAGAAAAAAACACCATATGGCGAGTCAACACTTAAGTCGTGATGAGGACACAGACTTAGTGCTCAGTGGCTCACTGCCGCAGCCTGAGCAACAATGTGCTCATTATATTTCTACTCATGCAATGTGACAGCACTATATTTTGCGTTGCCCTTTATGGCATTGGGAAGAAGTGAATTCTTTTATGCACATGAATACAATTAGTTTAATTAGTTCACCCACATTTAAGATTGCAGAGCATCTCACTGTGGAAATCCCATTACGACTCTTGAATGTGCCACTCTTTCTTCAGATTCATTTTAGATGAGTCACTCTGATAATCAGTAGGTGATAAAGAGGCCACCGGGAGCAAAGAATAATTCACATACATAAATGACACAAAAATGGAGTCTTCCCAGATAGTTGGATTAGAATGTCGCTTTGACTCATTTCAGAGAAACTAATCAAGTCCAGACACAGACTTCACTGACAATGGAGTTGGGACAAAATGCATTTGATAATCTGTTAAGAGAGTTTAAAATCTGGCAAATGAAGCAATGTTCATCAGTCCTTTTTCTTCTGAGAATCAAAACTTATGGACAGTCAATTTACTGCGTTGAGAGAAGTCATATATTACACTTGCTATTTTGAGTCCATAAGTGGATTCACACTGTCAACTATGTACAAATGCAGTGTACTGTGAGTACCTGAGTAAAGGTCAAAAAGTTGAGAGTGGAATGAGAAGTGTGACACCACCTCAGTGATTGCCATTTTGGCTACGTAGCAGAATAGGAGGGACCGCCAGCATTATGAAAAAGGCAGAAGAGGAAGCTGCTGGAGCTGAAGGGGTTGCAGTGAATACTGCAATATACAAATGTAAGTATATTTATATTTTGGCAGTTAATTGTTGGCACTAATGCTCCACCTGGTTGTAATTTGGCCAAGTAGAAGTGTTAAAATATTGTTATTGTTATTTCTGATAAGTGCACCACCGCCCTGCTGAAATCAGTTATCAGTATTATGGGCAGGAAATACATAGTGTACAAATGTGCTACAAAGAAGGGTGCTAATGGAAGTATCTGAAGTGAGATAACATGAGTATTGATGTTCATTAGTATAACTTTGTAACTTGAGTGGTGATAATGCTGAACAAAGAAAATAAAGTTAAATAAATGCTTTGCCCCCTTCAGTCAACTGTTTCTATATTAAATAATGATTGATACCTGCTTATTTTAAAAATATTCAGTTTCATGCTCACTGCTAACTGAAAGTGTGCTGATTTAATAAGTAATAAGGAAAGTAACTTGCAGCTGAAAATGCTCAGTGATATTCATCCTGTTCACACAACCTTCTGCAGTTTTTATTTTTACAGTTTCACATTTGGTTTCAGTGAAGCACCAAAACTACAGCTGCTCTCTGCAGGTGTTTGTCATGTCAGAATTGTTATTTTGTCCAAATGATACACACAGAGTGTCATGGACTGTTAATTCATCACAATATATTCATGTGCATTACCTGTCTACATTATAGTTCATTCATCTTATTACTACTGTACAGCAGTCTCCTACAGTGTAAAATGTATTATTACACTGTAATTTATTCTATTTTATATGACATTATTCATATATTATATATATTTCGTATTCCTACAGTTTATATTATTAATATATTATATATATATTTCTCTATATTCCTACATTTTAACTTCACTCATTTGTGTCATTTTTTTTTTTATATAAATATTGTATGAGCATTGTTTAATGGAGCTTTTCACTGCCTGAAATGTTCATCAGTGATGAGGAACAAGTGCTGTGTGGAGCTTCAACAGGAGGCGAAAGGTTTTCCAAATACTTCTTCATGGCTTCATCAGAGTCTCCTTGACTCAAACAGATGTTCCTACCAACCTTTTAATTTGTGGTAATTAGTCAGGAAGAGGGGCTCGAATCCTTTGTTCAAACATGAATGTGCAGAAGAGGCGAGAGAGGACAGAGTTAAAGATGACTCTGCCATCATATTTTTAATGATCACTATGAGGATTGTCTTCCTGAGATTTGAATAATGTTTGGTTATTATACAAGTATTCTCATTATTTAATCTAGACATAGCCCAAAATGAATGTGACCTCAATATGACTATTATGATATAATTATTTTAAATGTTCTAATTATCAGGAAAAAAACAAAACAAAACAAAAAAAAAACAAAAGAACACATGTTCATTTGAAGCTCATGAACAGATGACCAGAGCAAATAAAAGAAAAAAACAAAATATAAAAATACAGACATTACAATAGAAAACAGCAAACATAAGCATCATAAATATAAGAATATAAGCATAAATGAAAAACAGAAACTGAATCTAAAGAGCTGAATGAGAGAATATTGGACTTGTGCATTCATCAGGTGACACAAACACAACTCTGAACTGATGCTAATGTTTGTTCTAGATGTGGGGAAAAAAAATAACACCTTTGCCATAATGACTTTATAAAGTGTGTGTGTGTGTGTGTGTGTGTGTGTGTGTGTGTGTGTGTGTGTGTGTGTTATTGTATAAAGTCACAGATCAGGACTTATTGTTTTAAATGACTTTTAAAATGTATTTATTGTAGACTTTTTATGTGATCATGCATCTTTCAGAAATGTTGTATTTCTACTCACAGCAGCTTTAAGTCGACATTTATAGTAGAACGTACTTCCAGCAAATAGAATCAACATGAATACAGCCTGCTAGCCGGTTCATAGCACACAGACTTTTTTTGATTTCTGAAACTTATGAAAACTGACGATTTCCAAAAATATATTTAGTAGGTCAGTAAGTAAACTTGATTTATATCAATTATTTATCAAAATAGTCACAAGGTGCTATACAATGCAAGCACGAGAAAGACTGCTGTATCAATTTATGGAACAATGTTTTACATGAAGTCATCAGCAATCTTTTGACATAGGATGCTGAAATGTTTTGATTTCCTTCTGTTGTGTTTCTGTTGTGTGTCAGAGATATTGCAGGTCTAAATAAAAGCCACAACTACGTGTTATTTTCATTATCGCTTAATCTGCTGATTATACTCTTGATGGATAATATAATTAAATGTACAAAATGTCAAAACAATTTCTATTTCTATTATGAAGCATATGTGAGGAATAACACTACTTATTGTTATGACAGCAGATCTGGTGATGTGAGTGACACTGATCCACATGAGGAACTCCATGCTGAACTGATGAAATGTTGCTGATTGCTCCTTTAGCTTTTAGCCAGCTGAGGTCCACTGATGCTTATTATCTTAAAGCTGCAGAATGCTGTTACAAGCTGCTAATATACAGTATCATAAAGCACAGCATTACTGTAACTTGCATGGACATACATCATTATTCTCAGGTTCCTCCCTTCAGTCCTTCAGGTCTTTAATGTAACAGTAAATTTGATTACCTTCAGTGACTTACATTAAAAAAAAAAGTCAACCTCATCACTGATGCTGCACACGTTTTGTTTAGTTCACATGAATCCAGACATCTTAAAGTTTAATTGGGAATTTTATGTCACCTGCAGGTGACAGGAGACATATTATTCCCCCTACCAACACCTGTCGTCCACCAAGGTCATCCTCAATAAGGCCTTGCACACCGAACAAGAGGGCTGCCTGATTTGCATGCATAATACAGCATTTCTATGTTAAATGCCTTGTCAAAAGGGAACATTTTCTTCAGGAAGAAATAATGGCTCCAGCTTCAATGGCACAGCTGGGTATGTTCCATACTGTAGCGCTATGGTGAGAGGTTTCACAGAGCGGCACCTCCTGGTCTGTGTTCTTACCAAAGCTTCACTTTACTTCACTGCAGTGAGGAATGGCTAGGAGCGGCAGTTTGAATATTAATGAAGTGCTATATATATATATATATATATATATATATATATATATATATATATATATAGTATATTGTTCAAGCAACATATATATATATATATATATATATGTTGCTTGAACAATATACTTGAGATATTAAAAGCCAACTGTTCTAAGTATTGAACTGAAAGAGTTGGTTGCTCCAGGCAGCATATTTTCATAAGGGAAATGAAGTTTGGTCACTGTGGCGGAGTGGTGCTGGGAATGAAATGCCATTTTAGCCCATTGAACGTGACATTTTTTTTCTGCTTCCATCTACCTCCCCGAACCCCTCGGAGAGGAAGTCAGAGGCATGACCTTTTCTAGTTTCCTTGAGGCTTTGCTTGAGCAAAACGCCCTTCGATATTTTGCTGCGCATCCGAGCTAATTGAATCTAAAAGATTGCGTGTGAACCCAGGGCTGTGGTAATGAGAGCAGAGCTGCCTGCGCACAAAAGGTCTGTAAATTGATAGAAAAGGTGGGCGATCCCTCTGACAATTTGCCTCAGACAGAGCCTCCAAAGGGCAGTCTCCCAGCCCGCCTGATCCTCTGTGGGAGCCAAAAGGGCACCGAGGGACGAGTGTTGAGTTATAGCCTCTAACCCGCCGATCCAGCCGTCTGCACTCTATCAGTCAGACATCATTCTGATTCTCGATAGCTCATTTGCTCGAGCTGGAAATATACGAGAAAGAAAAATGGAATATTTTTCTCAGGTGGAGCAGCGTTAAAGGATAGATTCACGTTTTTTTAGACTCCATAACATCCCAGAGCGCCTCTTCCAAATTTTACAATAACGCCCAGGAGTGCCCGTCATTTTAAAAATCATTCCCAGTGAATCAAAACACAGAAAATAAAGTCATCAATAACCGGAACTGGAAATGTACGCTGTAAATCTAAAAATGTCTCTGCATTGTCAAACGTCCAAACATCCCCGGGTTTACAATCTTATGGAAGCTGTAAGACTGTGAAGGATTCGGAGCACTGGAGTTCACCAAAGACTTGACAGGAAGGATTGAACGAGTCATTGTGTCTTTTCTACATAAATTCAAAGATCTTTTCTCACATAAGTTGCCAAAGACACTTCCTACTACCTCGTTACGGTTGTTTGTTATAAGAACATGGATTGCTCTAAATGTCATCACATAATCACATCAGTAAACAGGAAACACCGGCTCTCACTGCCCAAAGATGTTATTTTATGGGGGAGTCACGATGTCTTTTATGTAAATTGAATAAACATAAATTGGGCAATTTGTTCTCATGTAGCTGTACTGATGTTTGTTCTTATAAAAGAAATAACTGTTTACAACAGTTTTTGTATTTGTTTTTTCTTTCTGATGTTTCTTTTTAAGTGTTGAAACGAGCTACAAATGATGGTATGAATGGTATCAAAACAGGAAGTTGTGTTTTATAAAATGAAAACAACTTGTGATTGTCAGTTTCTTTCTGTGTTTGAGATTTGAAGCTTTCAGGAGCAGGACCACACCTCAACTGTGCCACTTCCGACATTGCTATAAATACTCTGCGAACCCTCGTGTCCTTTTTTGCGCTTATATTCCACACTACTCCCGCCAAACCCATTCCTTTCTCCTATTTTTCCCTCTCCTTTCTACTCTCCATGAGAGGGCTCCATCATGCCCGGGTGCTACGTCAGATTCTCCACAACATAGCAACAGACTGAAGAAGTAGAAGAGTTCATGCTTCACTCACAATCTTTTGTTTTGTTAATAAAGCATTTCAGCGTATCTTGTTGATGTTCAGGTCCTTGCTTGTGAACGAGCAGCTTGTTGATTGAGGAGGAAAAAACATTCATTTGAGTGACAGTTCTGCAGCAACATTCAACAGTTCCTCTGGAATCCAGAGGGTCCAAACAGTGGTTGGTTCCTCTTGTTTCATTTTCAACCATTGTGAGTCTACGGCTGTCACTGTTTTTGATATGTACGGTCACAATGGTTACAAGCGTTCTCATTTAGCAGAAAAGGCACTGTTTATTTGACATACAAACTGCTTCACACACACTGTGCTTTGCAGCGGTACGACTGATAATACAGCTGTCATTCCCAAACAGTCTGTTTGGGTACAGTCGGTCACTATGTCAGCCGGGCTCGCTGGGTACCTGTGCTCTCTCTCCGCTGCAGAGCAGCCTCATCATTAAGACGCTACATTCATTCACTTGTTCAGACAGAAATCTTATTCTGTTTAGGTTGAGTTTAAGCAGTTTTAGTGACCATCTCAATAAAGATTGAATTAGTAACCCGTCCTTCTGTCCTGTCAATTTAAACATGGAAGATGGCTGAAAATGAGCCCTTAACAGTGTGATGTGAGCATTCTGCCTGCATGTTGTTATGGTTTGTCCCAGCTGTTTTGTTATCACCCTTTGTTCAGTAAGAGTGAACGGATGAATTTAGTCCATTAATCTGTTATTTTTCTCCTTCCAGAGACTGGAACTGCAGCTAAATGACTTGCAGGTAACTTAGCCAAAGTACAAGAAGCTGCTAATTAGTGTAACATCAAGCGGCAGGTAATTTGTCTAAGAGTTAGTCTCATATTACTATTTAGTTTTTGTTTATTTTTGTTGTTAAAAATTATTATTTTCAAAATGAATTTTATTTCATTTTATTTGCAAAGAAAAAACAGCATCAAACACTTTCTGTTGCTGAAGTTAACACTGAGCCACGATGGCCAGTTTGTACACGATCTCTGCAGTGTGTTGTCAAATCTAAACCGTAGCATAATACACTGGTTCCCAAAGTGGGGGCCGGGACCCCCCGGGGGGTCGTGAGGCAGCAAGAGGGGTTCACAAGATGATTTTCAGAAATCAAATAAAACTTAAAAACTTTTAGAAATAGCCATTTTAATTTTAGCCATAGTTGTAACAAAACATAAAAAATAAAAGCCCCTTCTGACCCCTGATGTGATTACGACAGATTAATGACATTAGCAGCAACAACAACATTAGCTAAGGTCTATTAGCATCGTGCTAAACATTACGACATGTAACAAGGACAAATCATCTGACATCTGGGGACAGTGGGGGTCCCAAATCACTGGTACCGTTGTTTTGGGGGTCGTGGGGTGAAAAGTTTGGGAACCCCTGGCATAATACACTCTTTCTTTCTTTCTTTCATATTCATGTCTTTCTCTGGACTCTTTGCTGGAGCACGTCGTCTAATATAGAATAGCAACCTATAAAACTGACCTCAATAAACCCGCCTCCCACCGCTGACCATAAACCAGCACTGCTGATACTCTCCCTCAGTTATTACACTTTGCTTTGACATTGACGTGACACCCAGTTTTACACACATTCCCCGAATAATTTTTAATGGCATAAAAAGACAAGGTTAGGATACAGTGTGGCAGAACATCTGTCCCTCTGGTGTAGTCGATGAGTAATAATGAACTGACTTTGGAGAAACGCAGCCCACTCTTGAATAAAGACATAAAAATCCTATTAACAGCAGACTGCACTCACATACAGTAAGGCCTGTAATCAGGTGGAGGACCATTGACCTCCAGCTGACCTCCATCACCATGTTACTGTTTTCACTCACTTGAGAAAGAGCTTCACATAAGGGATACTGTCAGATGAGGTGTCCATTAATTCCTGATCATGGACACCTTGAAGGACATTATCCCGATATCCTGATACCATACCACTCACTTATATTTCCATGTGTTTTGAAATCAAAATCAAGTTTTTCACAAGACATAACACAGTTTCCATGATAACACCTGAGGGTCTGACTAACATCTGGAACAACCATCACCATCCCATAAGGTTCTTATGCAATGGAAAGGTTCATTACTCGAAATTTAAGTACAACTTGGAAATAGGAGATATAATATGCTTAATGTTAAGCATTGAGCTCAAAGCTAACACAAAACTAACATTATGCTAGCAAGATTCAAAGTCAATAACACTGTGTACAGTGACAAACAGTGAATATAATCACAATTATATACGTTTAACAATAGTACTATCCAGCTATCATTGTCTCCAAATGAAAATCTAAATATTCAAACAAATGATCAGTGATGTGTAAATTCATGTCGGCCTGAAGTAGTGAAAGAGAGGTGATGATGGCTTTTACAAAGTATCAGTTCAAAGGCACAGTGACCTTCCTGCAACTTGTGTGTTACAGTCAGTAAGTATCCTGTGGTGTACAAGGCACTGAAGGACTTCAGTCAGTGAACACTGGAACTAATTAATGGACCACCTGCAGCCAATAAGAATCAAGTATTCATCCAGACAATTGTATAAAATGAGCATTGCACCCTAAACAACATTATGGAGTCATGAATGTAATGCTCCATTTCCATACAGTATGTGTTGACTGAGGTTTTCTGCATAAATACCAGCCTTTGCGTGTGTGTTGTTATTAAGCTTTCCTGTAAGTGTGCAGATAAAGCAGGTGGAGGCAGAGGACTACAGACATAGCATGTCCTAGACATAAACAAACTATTTAAACTGGACACCAATCACTCCTTCACTGACTGAAACTTGCTTCCAAAGATCTTTCCCCTCTTTGTTTCTGCATCACGTGGCCTGCTGCATATACATATTAGTGCCTCGCTCTTTGTTGTTGCCTGTTTTTAGTCTCCCTCAGCCCCCACACTTTACACTAGGATGACATCATTAGCATTTAAATGCACTTTTCTAGGCTCTGCAGTTTAACAGATAGACACTCTTTATAGTTTAAAAAGTTCCTATCTGACCTTCTTTAACAGATACAGTGTTTAAAAATACTTCTTTGGCCACAGTCTGCTTCAGTACCAATGGGTGTACTGCTGCCAAGTGGCAACAAGGCTGACAAGCCTTTTTATACAGCCATGTTCGGGTCGTAGGTCAAGAAATGTTGCTGCTTGACTCATTATTTATGATCACAAGAAGATCCCATGCAGCTTTTCGATGGGAAGCTTGAACAACCCTTGAATTCTCACTTTTTGTGTAAAGAAATAAAAGGCACAACGATACTGCAGCTGTATTTGTATAATTTTAAAATAGGACCAAACCATTTGTGGATATATATGTGGAGCCTCTAACGCCTCATTTCCACCAGGGACGTAAGCGCCGTGGAACAGCTCCGTCCTCTGCCCGGCGTCAATCCCCACCGGCGACCCATCTGCGGCGCTCACGTCTCCCGGTGGAAATGAGGCGTAACTGGGCACTTGAGTTGGCTGACAACAACTCTTCCCAGGCATTATAACGTTTTTTTTCCACAGTGTTACCTTCAGTGATTAAAGTCGTCTGTCCTTTCAGTCCAGTCCTTTAAAACATTCAGAATTTAAGAAGATCCACATTGTGTGCATGATTTATTTTTAATTTTAATTTAAGGTATTATTTCAACACCTGAGTCATCAGCAGCTGGAGGTCTAGCTAGTGTTACAATGGTTTATGTTCATGTGCCCAGTTGTGGTTATGACTAAACTGTAAAAACTCACAGTGATCACATAATACACTGCTAAAAATCACAGATGGAGCAGCAGGTAATGGTGTACTTCCTCAGATTGGATCCAGACCTCATATTAAAATTTCAATTAGTTCTGCAAGCATTTATTCCAAACGTCATCCTCCGTCACTGTGAAATGTCACTGTGGCAGTTCCTCAAACGGCCACTTGAGCTCATCTCTACAAGCCCTGGACCAGGAATGCCAAGATGGCAGCAGCCAGAACACCACACACTGAGCTTTACCCCGAAACCCCACCGTACTGCACGCGACTTGCCTCACCGAAATTGCATGCTGCCATCTTGGCCCCACCGTGAGCGTTTCAGAAGCATTTAGCCCACCAGACTTTGTTTACTTGCTCAGATTTGGTCATTTTCCTGGTTTATATGCTTCTAAATATGCTTCTGTGTAAATATCCTAAGTAGTTAATTAGTTTCACTTTTGTCTGTTTTTAGGACCGGCAGTGTGCACAGGGTATTTTATTTTGAGAATCCACCGGCTTCTCTATGCTGTTTCTGTGTCTGGCTTCCTGTCAGCTCGAGGTGCTCTGTGTAAATTGACGCGGGCTTGCTTGTGGTGTCCGTCAAAAATAGAACAGCTGCGTATTTCACGCGGTGCCGATGGAGGCCCGCTTCTGAGACGCTTCTGAACTGGACCGCGGCGTAGCCAGTGCTGGGGTTTGAAACATTGACTAGAACGGCCGCGTATCACTGCGGCAACCGTGGCACACATGCAACACGTTGCGTCCAAGCCCGTTGGATTTTGGGGGTAAGCCCTGGACCAGGAATGCCAAGATGGCAGCAGCAAAAACACTACACACTGAGCTCTACAGTAGCTCTTCAGAGACCTCTGTGTGTGACGTCACTGAGACTATGTCAGTGTTTTATAGTCTATGATTTACACCTGCAATCACCTCTATTGACTATTTACAAAGTTCATTTTCCTACCATACTAGAATGAATAAAAACCAATAGCTGTGTGGCAGGCAGAAAAAGCATGAAACCATTGCAACGATCGTTTAATTCTTGTTTCTTAAGAGTGTATAACTGGAACTGACTCAAACAAGAACAGAAGTTTCTCGCCTCACCCACCCACATGCAGCCATCCACCCAGGAACAATAAAAGCAAACTGCTGTGGTCCTGCTGCTGTCTGGACCATCCCAGAGAAACACATTTCAGAGCTGCTCGCTGCTCGTAACAGGCAGCAGTGATTAAAATGACATCAGCACCATGGAAACTGTGCATTGTGCCATTCCCTCAAGGAAAATCACAGGCCTATTTCCAGCTGTATTTCACTCCAGATAATTCAAAATGAATTTTAGTGCCACAATTAAGACCTGAGATGTGTTCGACTGAAGAGCAAAGGAAAGCAGACCAGAGCGGCCCAGCTTACAAAACAATAATGTGACCGTAGGTTAAAATTCAGGACAAAAAGAAGATCTGTTATTACTTTTCATCTCATGTAGTCATCACAATCAGCAGTGAGCATGTACTGTTGCATACTCACAGTTAACATTAAAGTAGAATCCTCTTAACGCAGCACAAAGAGGGACTACACTGTCATTTTTCAAACTGTGTAAAGAGTCCTGATATCGTATCCTGCTGCTGGGACTTGATTTCATTCAGTTACATTCGTGGCTCCGTCACTGATGAGGCCTGTCTCATAGTTGGTGCTCCAGTCATGATAGCACGACAGTGAGCCAGCATGCACCATACAAGCACCCTGAAACTGAAGCAGCTAAATGGAATTCAGCCACACATGATTTCATTATATACACATGTGCTTTTCCTGCTGTAACATGTCAAAGTGCCCTCTGTAAAAGATGCTGGAGCATTAATATTACTCTTAATGGAAGCTGAGGGATTTAGCTGAAAAGCTAGTGCAGGAGGAAAAACAGTTAGATTCAGACTCTGACTGCATCTTAATCACAAACTATCACCAGATCAAGTGCACGCACAACAATGTGAAAACATCATGACTGCGGATATTTAAACAATGTTTTAATGAACAAACAGAAGACTGTACGGAAAGAGAAGGAGCTATGCTAGGAGCATCGTACTTTAATGATGTCCTTATTAAAAATGTAATTTTATGTCATTTCTGTAAATAATGTCCTCTGACATGTAAAGGTGCTGTGTTTAATAGATTGTGCCATGAACAGTGACAGCACGCCTCATTTCTCTTCAATTAACACTAACAAAGTCATTGTTTTACTCATGCAATATTACTAAATATGTAAAAGACAGAAATGTAAGAGGAGAGTTGCAGGCTACAAAGTGTCAGAATAAATGTAGTAATATTGAATATTGGTGTTGACTCTTCTGCCTGTGTAAACTGTGTTGTATTTAGATAATACATGAGCATTAAAGCATAAATCCATTAACTCTGTTAATGCTCCCTCCATCTGCCATGACAAATACAGTAAAATCTTATTGTATTGACTGCATACACAATCTCTATCATCAGACCTATTATTGTTCTTTTCTTTCTGAGCTTTCATTGCACCATGATCTAATCGAGCAGTTGTTTAAGAAGTGAATATAACATAGGTTATAATATAACCTTTACACAGCATCAATCAGGACACGTAGGAAACAACAGCAACAACGGGCAAAACTGAATTATGTCTGTAGGTATAAATCCAAGGACAATATTGAAAAATGACAACGAGTGAAAATAAAAGTACAAATCTTCGAAATATTTCAAGGATTACATCTGAGGTAGAACGTTCCATAGAGTCCTGTTTCTGGCAGTGAAGTTACCAAGAGTGACACCGCTGTTAGCAATTAATGTTACCTCCAAGTCACTTTGTCCCCTGACTCCTCAGTGGTTATGTACGCTGTTCAGCACTGATGTAAATATAAGATTCAGATTCAGACATTGGCCCGGGAACTACGACAAACAATGTTCAGTGGCAGAATTTCTGAAGTGAAATTGAAAAACCCAGCGAGTGTGTGGACCAGCAGACATTGCTCATATTTACTTTTCTATCAGTAGATACATTTTGATTTTTTCTGATTCTGTCTGTAAGAAATAATTGTTGAGGAAATCATTTTATTATTATCACAGTATACAAAATGGTGCTACACTATTGTGGTTTTATGAATACAGTGTGTGACTATGACACGGTTGATGGATGGATCCTGCACTTTGAGTGGGGATTCCTAGTCCACTTGTCATGCCTCTATGTCTTGGACCTGCTCCCCTGGTGGCTGGACCTAGTGTCTGCTCCACTGCTATCACATGTTGTACTTCCATTCCACACGTCAATCTGCATACACAGATTTGTTTTGTTTGGCTGGACATCATCATGTCCTCTTTGTGTTTGTTGTCTGTCTTTGTTTCACTGTATATTGTAACACGTTTTTTTTTTTTGCATTTCTCCCGTATGTCGCCCATCCAGTGCTAATTTTAGTTATTGTTTCATAAAGGCTCGATTGGGTGTTGCTGCTGGCTGCGCGCTGCTCACCGCTCCGTATGCCACTCACTGTTTGCTGCGGGTAGGTTCCTTCCTCCTCCAGCCATTTGTAAGTTGCTCATTGTTTGTTTATTTGTTTGTTTTATCGTAGGGTGACTGACTGTAGCGGCGCAGCGCCGGCTAATCCGCCCGTAGAACCCCTGCTGCTTTGCTTCTGCTTTGTTTCTTGTCTTCTTTGCCTCATTTAAAGAAATTATTATTTGGACTGATCGCTGTGCCTCACTGGAACTGTTTTGCTTCGCCTGGAGCTGCGCTTGTGGGACTAATTGTTTCGGCTGGCTTTGATTAGCCTTGTGTCGGACACTCACAGCCTCGCCAGGGCCGACTTGGCCTCTGATCGCCTTGCCTGTTTATTTGGCTGGTGTTAGTGTTCGTGCTTCTTCCTGTTGCTGCCTGGGCGAAGCGGTGGCTCGGCAACGCTGTCTCTTTTATTGTTGGTGCAGCCATATCTTTAAGCGTGTGTGTGTGCGCTTCCATGTGAGAGGACAGTGCGGGAACATACATTTGATTTTGTTCCTTTGTGGTAATTTCTTTAATTTCTTTTGTTGCAACCCATAAATACGATTATCCTGTTAGCTTTGTGTTTATTTTTGGGTTATTATGGGTTGCATCTCATTTGTGGTTATATAGCGTTTTGCTTATTTGTCATTGTGTTTAATTACTATAGCTTCTGTACATTTAATTGTTTGATTTGTCTTTTGTTATTAGTTATTGTTTTGTTTTCATTCTTTTTTTTCTTAACTGGTTGCTCACTGGTCTCCCCCATTCAGGTGCTGAGCCTACCGTGATGGATTGGTATCCTTTTTTTTTTTTATTTGCTTCACATGTGGTGTCCCTGGTATCCCCCTCTCCTTTGGATGCTGTTTTTCACAGTAGATCTCAGCACTGATTGGCTCCCCTTATTTCCCCTCAGTGAGTAATCTTTTTACATTAGTTTTAAAACAGAATTTTGTATAAATAAAAGTATTTTTGTATTATCAAACTGCCATCTCTGCCTCGTTGCATAACGGGCCTCAGTGCCTTCCTTAATCTGGGTTAGTCCACCTAAAAGAAATCCCTGGGTGAAATTCCCAGGGTGGCGTTATCTGGCAACAATTAAATTTATCAATACTGCCTTAAAAGGCATTTCCCCATACCTCGTGCCGCCACAGTAAGTAAATACAGCCAAATGCAGACTAGTAAATCATAGCTGAATAGGATCATATTGTATTTTTGACCAGTCAAACTCAAATGGATTTTCATGTGGTGTATCTAGAATATATGTTCAATTGGTGGAATGTTTTCACACTCTGTGTTAATTCAAACCAAACATGTACCAACTGGACAGAGCTATAGCTACCTAGCAATGTCCACATAACCGTGTCTGCGTGGGTGTCCCCATCAGTTTTCAAAGATAGAACTCGACTTCTATTCTTTCATTATTTTCCATTTTAATTCATACGGACACGTCTTTGTGACCCACACTGTAAGCCGTCACATGTTTGTTTGTGTATTTTATCTTATTTTATTTATTTTATCTTATTTTAATGTGTAATACTGTTGGATTCTGTCTCAGACAGTAGAGGGCCGTTGGGTAGCATTTGTAACACAAACTTTCTCATCATTGCTCTTGTTTAAAAGATATATCTGTATATCTGCATGCTTGTCCTGTCAGCAGGTTTTCATGATTTCCACCTTTACTGTAAATGAGAATGACAAATTCTCATCCTTCAATGACCTTGTGGTGTCTGGCTCCACAACGGTGCACCACAGTGATACCAGACCTAGTGTGGAACCTGACTGCCATAGTCTGCTGAGCTCAAATGCTCAGCCAGCCTCAATATCCCTTCACCTTATCCCTTCAACAAATATAGATCCACTTGCATATAAAGTTAACAAATTAACTTTATATGCAACCATGCTCCCTCTAACATTTTGGAAACAGACCAGGTGTTTACTGAGGAGGAGGGAGTGGTTCTGATTCACTTCTGTACCATCCTCATCATCCCCGCTGACGTCAGTTCTCTTCAGATAATCACAAAGCAGCTGGTCTCTACTGTCGACTACATCTTACAGTGATTTTTTAAAAGATCTGCTAAGCATTGTGCCCGTTCCAAGCTTACTGTTACTAATAACAAGAATAGAGAATCTGTCCTCAGGGGAAATTATGGTTCAGATATTGATTGAGTATAATTCATTGATCCCTCTGTTTGGAGTCATGACTGTGAGTTTATCTGGAGCCCACAGAGATGTAGCCACACAGACTGACCAGGAGGCAGACAGTATCATTACTTCACTTTACAGCCTGTCACCACACTGACAGCCCCGGGGATCATACCTGACGTGGGAGTATAGTAAGGCAAGTAGGTAAGTAGTTTCATAAAAACTAGATTATATCTGTCAGATGTTGTTTTGCATCCAGGTTTAGTGGAAAACAGCAATTAGATTCACAGTTTGCACACCTTATCATGTTGCAATTACACACTCTTCACCAAAGCCATTTTATAAATAACACTGTCCGGGAAATAACGTGCATTAGACGTGATAGTGGTTGGGTATCGCTCTGATCTGCCGTGGTCGTGCAAAAAGCAGATTATTTTCGAGGAGAGAGGCATGAAAGTCAGTGAAATACCAATTTGAAGGTCACAACCTTTCGTTGATCCAAGCAGATAGACTTTGGTTTGTGATCTGAACCTTTCAGATGTGGGGTCGATGAGCGTGAGTGATGCTACACTGCGTGTTCACACGAGAGAATTCAGACAGTAAATGTTCTTGGTTTGAAAACAACTGTGTAACAAATGAGTCCCATTATACCATTACACATCTGACTGATGCTGATGTTTAAAATAGGGATAATCCACCTTAACCTGTGGTCAAAAAATATGTTTCTGTTGGACAGCTGTTACTATCTGTGACAGTATCTTTAAACACACAGTATGGAAGTTCTAGGCGGTCTCTCACAATACAATATACATTGACAATAACAGACACATCTTAATGCCGCCATGGAGTAATGCAGCATCATGGGAGTTGTCTTCATCTTTGCCAACTTCCCTTCCTCAATCTCTAATAACAATTTAAACCTGTCAGTGACAAAAGCAACAACTTTTAATGGACATATTTTGACCATAGACTGTATAAATCATAGGCATAGTATCTGTGACATCACCCACAGGTTTCTAATGAGCCGTTATGAAGCTTAGTGTGGTGGATCTGCCTGCCGCCATCTTGGCAGTCCTGCCTCCGCCAACCCCTGGCTAATCCAGAAATGGGCAAAGAGTGTGGGTGGAGCTGAGTGGGCTGAGTGAATCCTGGTTGATCAAACAAACTACCTGTGATGGCCTGTCAATCAAAATAGCAACTGTCTTATTTATGCATAATATAATTTGAACAGGTGAGTTGTATAAAAATTCACCCTCAGTACAGTTGTCATGAACGGGGAAATTGGCTATAGGGACCAAAACTGCCTTTTGTACCAGGCTGTAAACATGTTTATTTCTGCTGTGAAGTTGGACATTTTAACATGGGGACTTATGGAGACTGACTCACTTCTGGAGTCAGCCTCAAGTGGACGTTTGAGGAACTGCAGTTTTTGGTACTTCTGTGTTGGCTACCCTTCACAGCCACAGAGGTTGTTGCTTGATTTTGATGTTGTACAATTGTCCATAAGGATAATGTCGTAGCCCTTCTAGCAGCTGCAGACTGCAGTGCTCTCACTCAATACTGGACAGAATTTCAAAGTCGAAGTCCAGGTTTAAAAAAACCCAGGTTTAAAAATTACCTTTAATTTGAGCAAATTGGAAGTTCTTCTTCCTGATATGTTGATTTTTTTTTTTTTTTTTTTTGAAAGGAGACATTGGACACACACATTGGTATGTATCAATATGAAATATGAATATGAAGTCAATTGTTTAAATCAAATTAGATAACAGCTTCTTAAATGTCTGGATTTGCTGCTCTCCTCATTTTAATCACACCGATTTGCGTTTGTTCTGGTGATTAGAGGCTCACACGGAGCACAGTTTCTTTTTTTCTTTTTTCTTTCACTGTTTGGAGGTATTGGTAAAGTCACATTCAAGGTTACAGTAAATAGCAGTGATGTGTTGCGTTACAGTAAACAGGGCAACAAACTGAAGACAATAAAAATCCCTGAACTGCCCCTCTTAACTGATGGAGGGAAACTCAGTGGATCTCATTTCAGCCTGTACCATTCCGTGCTGTGACAGCCTTGATAAAACTTTTAATTGCATCCCTCTGAGCTTTACTCTGATGCCTGAAACAAATTGACTTTGGGCTAAAAGTCAGATGGTATCAGAGATTTTTACTGCAGTCTCCAGCAAATAATCCTTTGTAAATTTGATCTGCACCCCACAAATAGGAAGTGGCACACACAGAGGAGCAGATTACCGTCCCGCCCGCCTCAAGCTCTTTATTTACACCTATTTATGTGGTAGTGACAGAGCTCAACTCACTGCAGCTTAAAAACAGACATTGCATTCAGTAAAAAGCATTTGTGGTGTAAAGAAGTGTGCTGACAATATGCTTCCAAGTCCTCAGCGATGTAAAGTGAAATCTGCACAGTGGTTAAAATGAAATAAACACAGTGACTTGTGAATTGAAGATAACGCTGCACAGTCTGATGAAATGTGAAGAGGAGACTGAGAAATGTTGTGTGGGGAAATAGATGATTCATTAAAGAGCAAATAAATAGTTAAAATCAGTTTAATCCATTTAGTCAGTAATGTCAGCAAGTTAACGTGAAGAAGAATTCTCCAGTAGCAGCATGTTTGCCTCCAGTGAGTCATTTTCAGGTTTAATAATAATAATATATTTTATTTATAAGCGCTTTTCTGGATACTCAAAAACACTTAAACTAAGCTAAACATTTTAATCAATTTTAAAAAGGTGTGTTTTTGTCAGCGGTTTCAATGTTGGAAGGATGGTACAGTCACGATGTGTTTGGGGAGAGAGTTCCAGAGGGAGGGGGCAGCTACAGAGAAGGCTCTGTCGCCCCAGGTTTGGTGCTTGGTCCTGGGTTGTGGAGTCAGGAGGTTAGCATCAGATGAACGGAGGCTGCGGGATGGATTGTGGTGACGGAGCAAGTCAGTGAGGTAGGAAGGGGCCTGGTTGTGGAGGGCTTTGTGCGTGAGGAGGAGGATTTTGAACTGAATACGCTGTGGAACTAAGAGCCAGTGGAGGTTCTGGAGGACAGGAGGTGAGCAGACGTGCAGCGGAGTTTTGGATGTACTGTAGTTTATTTAGAGTTTTGGATGGTGTGCCGTGGAGGATACTGTTGCAGTAGTCAATTCTGGATGTGATGAAGTCATGAATGAGGGTTTCTGCAGCAGAGAAGGAGAGTGATGGGCGGAGTCGGGCAATGTTCTTGAGGTGAAACAAGGCTGTTCTGGTAATTTGGTTTATGTGATAACCATCTTTGTAACAGCAAATGCTTCATCATCTCTTATTAATATGCAGACTGGTGGACTGGACTAATTAACTACAGATATTTTACAGTTATTCACACTGAGTTTAAATTAGTTCAGTTTTGAATGCAACTCACGGCCCTTTGCTGCATGTCATCCCCTCCACTTTCCTGTTCCTCTACAGCGATACAATCAAAAAAAAGGAAAAACCAGCCCAACAATAATCATTGAAAAAAAAGAAATGTGGAATGTGGTTCAATCTGAGCCACATCAGATCCAGGAGAGTGAAGACAGAAGACAGAGGTTGTGTTGATCAGACTGAGTTGGGTATCTACTTTCTCATTCCACTCTCTCTTTAACACTTTCTTATGTGGAGAGCAGATCATCCACACTTATTTTCCACAAACAACATCTTTTCAGTGTATTTACAAATCAGAAAGAAGGTCACATGACTCTACCTGCAGGCTGTGGATTCAGGACTTCCCCAGGTACCTGATTGGTAGGTAAAGACCATTTCTTCTTCTTGGTGCAGGCTCGCCACACTGCATGTCATTTCATACATTATCCTGAGCCCCGGGTGAGATGCCGTCCAATCAGCAGCCCAGCTGCAGTGAAGAATGTACTGTGAGCCCAGAATTAGATCAGAGTGGCAGCTATGCACAGTTGTTATGTTCTGAACTTTTGAGCTTTTTTTTTGTTTGTTTTGTTTTTGTTGATCCTACCAGAAACAGATGTTGCATATGATTCTGTATTAAATCATTATGAAATGATGATCAAAGTATAGTAAGGTTTAGTTCAGCAAAGTACAAGTACTTCTTCACTTAGTCTTCACATGACCCAAACAAACGAAAAAACTGAGGAATCACCTTTAGGTCAGAAAAAAAAAAAAAAATGGGCGGCTTGACTGCCTTAGTTTCCCAGGTACCTCAGGGCAGTGGGTAATGTGAATGATCCATGATGTTCTGCTGTCATCGAGACAGTAATTCTCTTTCTCAGAGTGAAAGACAAAATAAAGCAATGTCATTGAGAAATCTTCTGTCACCTTCAGCATCCATCCCTCCTCTTTCCCTCTGCTTGCATTCATTTTGTTTACATTAGACTGATGTCTGGAAACTCTTCTGCCTCAAGCAAATTTTGTCTATTTTCTGTATGAAAAATAATAATAAAAAATACCCTTAGTAAGACGATATGAGAAAATACAGAAATACAGAATAATCATAACCTCTATGAAACTAATGACATGCACAGGATAAGAAATCCTTCTTCCTGACTTCTTCTTGGCTGCCACATACGGGGAGGGGGGGTCCAAATGAGATAAGTCCACCAGAAAAAGTGTAGTTCCCACAATTCTATCACGTTTATATGGAAATCTGCACATTCGGAACATAGTTTTGAGGACTACATTGACATATGAATTTAAATTTGAAGTCTGTTGTCTCTATGTGCCCTGATGAACTGGTGACTTGGCTCCAGTCCCCTCTGTGACCCGAGTGAGGATAAGTGGTTACAGAAATGGATGGATGGGTGGGTGGAATAGTGGCTGCCGTTCCACTGTGTTTTATTTTGGTCAGCTGTTTAAGGTTTACTGACTTTAAACACACCTAGCAATTACATAATTATACATTTTATGTTCCATGGTTATGTAAATACTGTGAACGACAACTAAACCTGTATTTGAACAAATGACAGATTATTTCTTTCACAGAAAATTGTGCTATGATTTTTAGGTAAGTTAATTTGTATTTTGTTGATTTCTCAAAATTTGTACTGTGTATTGTACATTTTATATGGGTGACTTCACAGATATGACATCCATGTTTTTTACTGTCTATAGTTTAACCACATATACAGTGATCATGCTTGGACAACTGAGTGGACCATGACATCCACATCAAGTTTCCAGCAAGTTGGGCCAGATTTAGACTTCCGAGGAAAAAGGGAAAAAAAAACAAACAAACAAAAAAAAAAACAATACTATGCATGAGTAAGAACAGTTTACAAGGCAAATATGAATGCATAGAAAGTTCACAAAGAGTTGCCAAAATTAACCTGGACTCCAGAGGTACTACGGCATAACTTCAGTTTGTAATCTGAATTAGTGGTGTATGATTCGCGATTAACCCGGATCTTTAACCCGGATCTTCTAACTGACTCGGGATTCACGAGTCATAATCTCCATTAACCCGGATCTTTTACCGTCCTACATCCGTCCAACAGCAGCCTAAACACGGCCACATATGCAAATTAAAAACGATAAAATGCGCCATTCACTCCTCCTCTTTTAACCTGTGCAATCTCATTACAACATGCCTCACTATTATTGTTAACAATAAGCTTGTTTCCGCCGCTAGAATAGCTTTGGGAACAGCGTAACTTCCTGCAGAGCAGACTCAGACTCAGTAGCACAGACCCGGATTCAGATTCAGATCCATCGGGTAAATCCGTACGGAGCTGGAAACCCCCGAGAATCAAAAGAATCAAAAGAACCAAAAGACTCAGGAGACTCAGGAGACCCGCGGATCGCTCGCCGATCCGTCAGACTCAAATGACTCAGACGACTCAGCGGATCAGCGGGTCTTCCTGCAGACTCAGACTCAGTAGCACAGACCCAGATTCAGATGAGACTCAAAAGACTCAGGAGACCCGCGGATCGCTCCAGCAGACCTGGATTCATGCATTCAACCGAGTCGACTGGATCTTTTCCTCCTTACAGCGTGAAGCGAGGCAGATTCAGACTCGGATGGACTTCACTGAGTTCTGTCATCAAAAAGACTTCCTCCAGTCAAATGTAAGAAGATAAATACAGCGATAAACAAGATGATAGAAATTTTATTTAAAACACAAACACTTGTTTTATGCAGCTGAGGCTAATATAGCTCAGAGGCTAAAACCAATGTAAGAGGGACGTAACGTAATTAACATAATTGTAACTGCAGCATTATATGTTATTAATGATGCTCTTATTCGCTGCACTTGATTTAACACAATTAAGTGTTGATAAACTTTAGAGGCTAAGCTAATACAGCCTAAACACCGTGAGAGGAGCATTTGAATTGCAGCATTATGTGTTAGCATAATCTGTCATCAATAATTATGGAGTTATATTCGCCACATTTTTATGATGTCATTTACTGTATGTACAGTTGAATGAGTGAAGCTGACTGTGAGTTATGAGAATATGATACTGTATTTGTGTCAGTTGAATATAATGCAGCTAAATAAAAACATTGTGAACTATTTACAGCCTCTAATTAATGTTAGAGAATTTTTAATAAGATGAAATGCAAAGTTTTATTTCCTGCATCAAAATTTCAAATGCACAAACAGTAGACCGCCCTCCTCGTATAATAGTTCTCAAATTTGAATTTATTTAGCCTATTTATAGTCTAAGACAGGCAGGCTTGTGTTTCACTGGTCAAACTTATATGCTTATGGACAAATGACTCAAATGACTCATAAGATCCGGATCTGTTTAGTGATTGACTCAGAAAGATTCAAATCCCTAAAAGGATCCGAGTTTGACATCTTTAATCTGAATGACTTACTTTCTTTTGACCCAAGCTTTGAGCATCTCATTGAAAATGGTGTTCTCACGGTCACCATTCAATCACTGGATATCCATAAAACACACTGCGGATAATACATGTGCTGTTATTCTGAGTGTGTTTCCACTGTTGTGTGATATAACACTGTGAAGGCTCATTTGTCTGTGGGTGTTTTCCGGAGTTAAAGTGCATTAAATGGTGTAAGTGACTCTTTTTAGCCATCCAGCAGGGACAGGATTTAATTGCAGGGACATGCAAGGGCCTACAACCCTTGTCACCATGACGTCCAAATTTAAGTACTGAACCACATCCTCTGGGACCGCTGGAGGCAAACAAGAGCTCCATTAGCAACACTTCCACACCCCTCGTACTGATGACACACACATACCAGACATATTACAAAGTCATATTAAAAGTTTTACACTCAGTTGGATTGATCCTGAGTCAATGTGTGAAAGTTTGATGATCTAAAATCACAAAGAAATCTGAGAAGCACTGGAGTGAATGATGGAGCAGTAAATATAATCATAGTTTATTCAATTAAATTGAATGGCTCATATTGTTCCTGGAAACGTCCTCCCACCATCCAGTTAAAAATAGAGTGATGTTCTCATTTAACAGTGTCTGACAAGCTGTTGTGACAGTTTATGTCAAATTATGCTCTCAAATTACCATGTAGCATTGAACAAAGCTGTTCAATTAATCACTGAGCCGACTGACTGTCATTAAACTGCCCCCTAAATGCAGAGATTCTGGTGATGCTTTTCTGGATCCAGGATGCATATGTGAATGTAGAATATGACAGTTTCACAGCTGAAACACTCACTGGACCTGTCTGTATATTTTTGTCACAGTATACTTGAAGTGTATACTTTAGTTGTTGGATAACTATAAGACAGATTCTTTACGTAACGCCATGGATTATGTTGTTTGCATGAACATGAGGTGATCCAGCTGTAGTATTTACTGTAGGTCACAGAGTGGGTAATTAGCTTAGGGTATGTTCATTAACTATCGAAGACAACCTGTTAAACGTCTACAGATGAAGGGGAACAGTTCAACTATTACAAATACTACATGAAGTCTATCCAAATAAGTGTTACTGCTCAAACCGGGACAATCCACTGTATACCAAATCGTACGTGGAGATCTACTTTATTAATCTCTGAGTAGGGACATTGAAATATAACCCTGCACACAAAGGGCTTACATACATGCAAACGTAGAGCGATGAGCAGCCATGTAGGGGCACCCTGGAAGCTGTTAGGGGTTTGTTGACTAACTGAAAAGCAACTTGGCAGTACCCAGGAGGTGAGCTGGCACCTCTCCAGCTACCATTCCACACTCCATACTACTGAGGTCTGTGCTGGACTTGAACCAGCCACTACCCAGTACTTAAGCCAAGTCCCTATGGACTGAGCTACTGGCCCAGGCACCCCAGTCGTAGGCATGAGAAATGCTAACACCTCTTACACTTAAAGGTGGGGTTAGTCATTCTGGGGAACAGTGTTGATTTTTGAACTCAAACTGGTGTAGTACCTATCTAAGCCGAGGAGTAACTTAGCCTGGATCACTAGTAACTGTAACATCCATTGATATTACTGTAAAATATTGGCAAGGTAATATTGCTAATGTTACTTGCATTTCATTACTATTATGGTACATGGTGGCGACTCCATGCCCAGGGTCAGCCAACCTAGTGTGTCAGCCAGAGGATACAGGGAGACACTCTTTGACACTGAGAGGAAATATTGTGGCTAAGAACCCCCCAACACCTGCAATTCTACCTCTATATTTTGGAGGACGATGTTGGCCAGGAGCATCTGGAAAGAAATCAGGCCCATGCATGACCTTCCAAACCCCGGGGAGAACAATCTGCAGTTTCACCATGCAGCTCATAGACAGTTTGTTGTTTGGCAGCATGGTCAGGGGTGTACTGTAGAGCTGTAACACCAATCTGCTGTGTCTGGAAGATCCAAGACTGTTAGCCAGATCCCCAGAGCTGTGACAGAGACCACAGTCCTAGCAGGGTGTGGACAGTCTTCTTGGATTCGCCTAATTTTATTAGGAATTATTACAATTATTTTTATTTTTGTTAGGGTTGGGTTGCATTTCCTACTTTATCATTTATGTTCTGGTTCTGTTTGCTGAAACTGTATTGTTATGGAATTTTCTGTCCTTTGGGTACACAGGGCCGCGCATGGGCCTTGGGGTCATAGACAGTGACGGCACTAAGCCAAATCAGAGAAGACGCTCTCTCTTTGGTATGTAAAGCCGCTGTTTGGAGTGCGGGAGGAGTGCAGGTGCCAGCCTATCTCAGAGTTGCCTGGTGACCAGGGTCGAAGAAACTGAATGTTGGCCTCCTAGACATAATAGATAGCTAACTGTTGACGTTCCATTAGCATAAACAGACAGCAGTGTCTCCAGACTGTAATGTGTTGAAGGTGAACACTAACATGGGTAAATACATTCCCTTTGACTATTTTGGGCGTAAAATATTTGTGGCGTCATCTGTAAGGGTTTAAAGTCTGACCACCAGCATGAGTTAGGCAGAATAGAGACCGACTCATTCATACCTGATTGTCTGTGAGAATGTCTCTAATTCTCCTTGATCAAGCTTCAATAAATATTACAGCATTAGACATCAGAGGCTCCTGAACGCTTTCTTCCCTCCAGACCTGGTGCCATTGACTTTCAGCAATTTCTCCACAACATGTATTTCTAATAAATATTGAAAATAACACATATGCTGGTAATCTAACATTTTTCTTAACATTAACAAGTTCCCAAAGGCTCAGTAGAACATGGCGTGAATTTGGTGTAAACCACAAACATTTGGTAATTTGTGCTCATATTCCCAGTATGTGGAGTCCATCCTTGTTCTTGTGTCTGAGTGCCCTTAAAAAAGTGAAAAACTGTTCTACTGTTAGCTGTGTGCTACTGTAACCAGAAGAATGAGAACACCATGATATGATGGTCAATATAACTCACTCTGAAAACCTTTCAATTCAATTTTATTTATATAGCGCCATATCATAACAAAAGTTATTTCATGACACTTTCTATATAGAGCAGATCTAGACCGTACTCTTTTTATATTATTACTTTCAGAGAAAGTTTGAATTTTATTGAAAGACCAAAGACAAGCCTCACATGTTCCTCTGCTGACCTGCATCCTCAAAAGCTCTAGTTGATGCCACAGTCACACCAGAAAGCAGGTCTAAGTAATCTTTGGCCACCAAGCCTTCAATTCTTTGACACACTCGTACATCAGATGATGGTCTCAAATGCAGAATACACAGTTGGAGTTCACACTGCTGTAGTCTTCCTCCATTTCCATTTCCGGGACTTATTCTACACCCTTGTCCTTATCCAGAACCAGTGGTTGCTCTAGGGGTAGGCAGCAGAAAAGCTCATTCTTACTCACCTGAAATGCAAATACTTTGGGATGTCCTTTATCCATTGTGCATCCAGGATGCCTTTAGCCATTTTCTGATCCGCCTCGAGCTAATCCTTGTCCCTGACCTTAATATATGGTCCTTTGCAGCTACCCAGCACCGTTGAATACTCACTTTCTACACATGCATCAGCACTCTTGACAGAAAAGAGCTGGGGAATCTGCGAATGGGCATCAATGCACATTTTGACCAGCTTGGCTTTAAGAGGCTCAAATGTTCTAAAACAGCTTTCCCTCTCCATGATAAGAGAATGTCTGTCAATCTTCCTCTTGTCAGTGCAGGTGATGTAGATCATCTACCTTGTGTTGTTCTCCATGGCAGAATATGTGTAATATTGAACATAAAATCCAGGCAGGTGGAAGTACCGTACAAGCTGCCTCAAGCAGTTGTGATAGGAGATCGATGCCGGAACACCCAGTGGTGTAGTGATGCCTGGAGAAAGCGTCCCACCCAGCAAAGGATAAATGCTCTGTGGTATAAACTGTGACATGTAAGAGTAGTACTGGTCCAGCCATATTTGCACATTGTCACTTAACTTGTGCTGCTTAACTTCAAGGAGTAAAGATCATTATGAAACATCAAGCACAGAAGATATGACAAGAAATACTGACCCACAGATGGGTCAACTATTTAAATATGCTTTGGAGTGAAGTCTTCACCATCCTGGAAAATAAATTCAGCTCACTATAGAATGATGCGCAGTACAACCAACAATAATCAGCACCAAAAAATTAAAAGTTACCAATGAATTACTCATGAACACATTGACTTTACCTATAAAAGTGTGGTAATTGTTACATAAATGCTGTGAGTTTCAGAAATATGTTTGTTAAATAAATTAAATTCTGTAGCAGGGATACAGATAGAAAATGTCAGGAAACAAAGCAGACTGCAGACAGAGAAGGGACAGGTATGGTGATATTAATTTAAAATACAGCGAAGACACAAAAGACTTCAGTTTAATGCTGGCAAATAATTAGGTACTATGATGGTAATAACAATTTTGTGTCCATAAAAAGATGTAACATTTTCAACAAAGTAAATTTCTATCAGGTACCTGTATTAAGTGACAAAATTATTTAATCAGGTCTGTCACAGAGAGTCGGAATGGATTTATCTTTTTGGTTTATAAAAAAAAACGTCAATCACTTTAATTTGTAGTATTTACTTTCAGGTTTTATCAAGGAAGTAATGTGTCATGATCATATCAGTAATAGCATGGTAATAATGATATATCAATAAATCCTCACTATCCTCACAATAATCATAATAGGAATATTAACAGTGTCAAAATTTTCCAACGGGCATAATGACTAGCTGTGAGACAAACTGAACCAGCTGACTGACTTCAAGTGTCACCACTTCATTTAGTTTATTTTAAAAAGGGATTATTATCAAATATCAACTGGAATTGGGATATATGAGCAGGTAAACATCATGTGGCTGGAGTGAGGAGATTGCATAGAAAGCAGAGAGGGGAGGAGGTGGGTGGGGATGTTGTTATAAGCAACAGAAGAAGAAGAGAAGCGATGGAACTGATGAACCTGGCAGTGACGCATCAGTGGAACTGACGTCCGGTGAAGAGCCCTAGAGAAAATGAGACATATGCTATCTCCCTCAGCTATGCAAATGCCAGCAGGTATTCAGGGGGGTGGGGGAGTAGAGACAGGGGAGGGCTGGACACCTGGGGTTATACTGTTCCCTTACCAACACACACACAATGCTTCAGAGGTGGTATCTTCTGTGCATCTTCTAATGTTTTACAGGATTTTTAAAAAGTTGTTATCCCAAAGCAGATGGCTCGCCACAGAAAAAAAAAGTTTCCACAATAAACAAGCTTTCTTGAATACAGTCAGAGTTCTCTGTGAAGACATGTATTAATTATAATGTCCTGCCTTTCATTTACAGAGCATTACATGGCCTTGCACTTTAAGATATCAATGATTTATTGGTTCCATAAAACACACACGCACACACACTAAACTGACAGAGGAGGAATTCTGGATTTAGAAGAACCAGCTTCCTGCCAGTGTAAATCACATACTGGGCCAAGATTCAGCCAACACTGAGTCTTGAAGTGATTCTTGTCTTTTCACATCAAATAATGTTAAATAATTTGAAATGTATTCAAATACAAAGACATGCAAACACAGTGAGAGAGGTGTGGTTCTTTACTAAAAAGGATAACACACCGATGTCCTGAGCGGAGATAATGACACTGAAAAAAGTTTTTATTAAAGTGTATTTCATAATGGCAATACACACTTTAAACCCATGCATCCATTATACATACATACATGTATGTATGTATACAAGTGTGCTAGGATTTCAGCTGCTCAACAGTTCACTGTCTCCTTATTATTAAGTTTCATAATGTGGCAAACAGACAGGTCAGTGTAGCCGTGCTGTATGAATACATGCAGAATGTGGTTTGCCATTGTTTGATGAAATGAAAGAGGCCGTCCCTGAGAAGATCTTGTCTTCGTGGTAGCTTGTGTTGCTCCTGTGTTTACCCATCATGCCATGTGCACTAATGCACCCCCATACCATGTACAGATGCTGTCTATTGAACTGTGCGCTGATAACAAGCCGGATGGTCCCTCTTCAATTAAATATGGAGTTTGCATCATTGTGTTTTGTTTCTGTGTACATTTTATGCAGTGTGATGACTTTTCTGGAGACAGAGTTGTACAGTATGTGTACATATATATGAACATATGTATGTAGATGTTGGTGTATAAATACATGTATGTCTCCTATAGTTGCGGGGTATGTAAAAGGTGAGGTTTAATCTGTGTTGTTGCTTTATCATTCTTTTCATTTTTTTATTTTACATCTTAGAAATAAATATAAACAAATAAAATGATGCTTCCAAGATCCTCGGTTCTAACTTGAGCCATTTTTCTTCCAGGTGAAATAGAAACAGGGTAACGTGTATCAAAGCCGTGTCATTCGTTTTGCAATGCATTAAAATGTCCACTCCACAGTGAAATCAGCATCTCCTCCCCCAGCTGTATGCTTCAATACAAAATGCAACACAAAGGAATGAAAGGAAAAAGGTGGAGACAGGTGCCCTTCTCTTCTGTGTCCATGAAAACACAAATTATCCCCTCTCTTCACATCACCACATTTCTACAAAAGCTCTTCTATGTCTACCATCATTCCAACTATTCTGAATCAGACAAAAACACACTTCAATTCTGCAGCTGCTTGCATTTTCACTCGTGTGTTTCTGTGGAGACTTGAGCAATGCAAACAGACAGGCTGAGCAGTTTGACTTTTAAAGATGCAGCAAACTGCCACGCATGTGTGATTCATCGTAGTCGCTCTCCCAAGCAGAGATGCTCCGCTTTGTACTCCACATACTGTCAATGTATTATTCAGCAGTTCACGGTGAGTGGTTGCTCTCTGAATGGTGCCGAGAGGTCAATGGCTCATGGAGCACCATTAGCATCTCAACCCTGGGCTGTCTGTGTGTGCATGTATGTGACAGAGAGAGAGAAAGAGAGAGCGACCCCTGCAACAGTCAAATGGAAACGCTTTATAGGTTTTCCACCCGGGAATTTTATTCCATTTCTTCAGTTTCACCTTTAGGACTTACCGAGGGACCGTTCTCTTTCCCCATATGTGCAAACAAACACAAAACCACGAGATGAAATAAGTGTTCTCTGCTGTACGCAAACAGAACTAAAGGTCTAAACTAAAGGCAGTCCCTCGAGGCTGCAGTGTTCACTGTGTGAAAGTGTTGGATACAATCAACAACATACTGACAATGTTCTCTACATATTTAAGGTTTTTAATGGGAGAAGCTCTCCCCTTGGCAGCAAGAAGTATTGAAGGCCTGAGATGTATGAAAAGAAAATCTATTTTCTAAGTTTGATCTAAATTGTGTGTGTGTGTGTGTGTGTGTGTGTGTGTGTGTGTGTGTGTGTTTATGAATTAAGAACATGTGGTTTTTGCCGGGAACTCTCATTTCCTTAAAGTCTGTGTAAAGTCAAAATAAATATGTGTTTTGAGTTTGTTAGTTTTGTGTTATTAACCACCCAGCCAAATTTGAATGATCAAAAATAACGACAAGTTTATGAAATTAGGTGTCAAAATCAGGTAAAAATGAGCAGTGTTCTGAGCTCCAGGACTGTGGGGGCGTGTCCGCTGAATGCGGTCCCGCCTCCCTTAACAGTCAAATGCTAATTTTATGTTAATGAACACCACGTGATGTCACGCGGTCTCGTTTTAGGACCGCCCACAAAATCCTGGACTGAAAACTGGTGAAAAACTGTTTGAACCTCTACCTCCACATTTTAGTAATATATCGTTCAAAACATGGAATTGCCTTTACACGGACTTTAATAATGTTCCTTATGTCTCTGTTGTTGTAATACTCTTTTTGGCCACAAGAGGCTGAAGTGCACTACTACCCATTTTTTACATATTTACACACACACACACACACAAAAATAAAAATAGAAATACGATTGATCTGTGTTTGGACTGCCAGTATTTAACTAGCCTGATACTGTCAAAATGTCTAAACAGGAAACATGAACAGTACAGTGGAGCAGTACAGCTACAGAGATGTGTTCAGGCGCAGTACTGAGTGTAGGTCAGATGTGCCTGAGTTGAAAAATGTAGCCTCCTGTAGCTATGTTGTTAGGAGTCTACAACCATGCTAGTGCCACTGTGAGCCTATGCTTTAAGCTAAATGCTAATGTCAGTGCTAGCATGCTGATGATAAGCAGATGAAATACATCTTGCAGAATCATTTTGTCAAAATCAAAATATTGCACCAAATGAAAAAGTCAGTGGATGAGGACTTAAATGTGTGTTACAAATCCCATTGTAATCCAATAAACAATTGTGGTGACAGCTTGAGAGATCTTGAGTGAATGTATGTAACATATTTGGTGCTATGCCTCTTACAGATGTTGAAATATTCCACAGAATAAATGAAAACTGGCAGCACTTAAGGAAAAGTCAAATGATCTAAAAATAGTACACATTTGCTTTAATATTCAGCCTGACATATCCTCCTGTTTAGTATAATTATGTCAAATTTGTCAGAAAATGCATTATACCGTGATGGTTTGATGGTTGATATGGTGCACATCAACATCAATCCTACATTGGTGCCTAATTTTGTCACATTCCGCCTCTCTGCTCCTTCCTCCAGCCACATTCCCATGTCCTCAAACACATTCATCAGCATTCTTCACCAGGCGACCCTCAGGATCTGAAAGCAAGGAGGAAAGTCTGCATCTCCCATCTGCTCTGCAAACACTGCAATAACATTCCTTTTCCTGGTCCACGGCATGGCTGAGAACTAATAAAAAAAAAAAAAAATGAGAAAAAACTCTATGACCACTGACAGTTTCAGCCAGGAATGGATGGGCTGTCCAAGTGTCTTCCCGAACTTCCTGGTGACTTGTCCATCCCTGGACCTGTACCATATCTGTATCTTTGTACTGACCTGCATTTTTAATAGCCCTTACAGATGGATCATAAAAAGTGAACGTAAATTCTTGTGGAAATATTTTCTTGAAAGATTTCACAAGTGGTTAGAATCTGTAGAAAGAGTTGAGATCACATTTCTTCTCTGTTATTCAGGATTCTTACTGGAGGTTCAAACACAAATAGCGCTACACTCTCAGGAACTGGCCCACAGCTGTGTTACATTTAGGATGCTTTCATACATTCTGTGAGAGTTTGTAATTTGAATAAAGTGATAAAGGACGTTTTTCATACGAATCCCATTGATACACCAGGCTGCCCTATCATCTCCTCTAATAGCTCCTTGAACGAAGCAGCAACACACTTTATGGATTACTTCCTACCATTGGTACAGTCTACCCTGCAATTTGCTGCATATACTGAACTGTCAGAAATGTGTCATAGCTGACAAATATTCAGTTTTTTTTCTGGGTACCAAAAGCCACTAACGAGTTCTATAAAGAGGTTACTTGGAGATTACTAAGACTGTTACCTCCAGACCAAAGGCATTGGATTTGCATTACCTTATTTTGCAGGTCATCCCATTCTTACTCCATCCATCCATCCATTTTCTGTAACCACTTATCCCAGGGGTGTCCAAACTTTTTTTAAGGAGGGCCAGATTTGAAAATGTGAAGATGCCCAGGGGCCAATACTAACATTTAAAAAAAATGAACAGTAAAAGTTACATACAAATGTTCTGTTCTGTAACAATTTTTCATCATTTTTTTTTTTAAATGGCAATGTCACCAAATCTAATCAGGCGTGAACAAATCTGCCTTTGTTTCACATCTCAAGTCAGATAACAAAGAATAAATTGTTTGGAATACATTAAACTTGCATGAAGTTGATACAAATCTGAACCTCATGTTCATTTTAAACATGACTTATTATGAGTAATGCAAAGTCTGTTAACATTTGAGTTTAAAATGTCACTCTTGCTCTTCTATTTCACAAGATTATTCTACAGGTACATAACACCAGCAGTCATATCCTTTTCAAATGCTTCGTTATGTCAACCAGCAGTCCGCAGTGCAGGGGTTGCTGCAAATAAATACACTGGCGGGTGGGAGAGAGGTTGATCCAGATCCAACTTTTGAGAAAACGGAGCCCCATGTCACGTTCCACAAGCCAATCAGACACTCAGATCGGTCAAACCTCCACAGACAGCCTGAAATGTCTCTGAAGCAGAGACTATCCAGGTGGATTCACAGACTAAACTCTGATAATCTACCTGTGTGTGTTCTCACTTTGTTTATTTCATGTACCAGCTTCTAAGTCTGAGTCCGACTCGCAATTTACACCACAAAATAATGACACAAAGAAGTTTAATTTGATTTGTGTCCGATGATTACACAGAGAGAGAGAGAGAGAGAGAGAGAGAGAGAGAGAGAGAGAGAGAGAGAGAGAGAGCGCTTTGGTCGAGAGACATAGAGTAACAATAACAGAGAGCGAGCGTTGGCCTTGATAAAGCTGTTAATCAGAGAAATAAAAAGTTATTTCCTGATTGTTTCACAGTGCTTACATTCAGCATGTATAGACATACCCACCGGACAACCCTGCTACAAGTTGCTGTGTGAATTCACACATACAGTACAGTATCTGACAATCCTAGCAGGTCATAGTTAATATGAAATAAAAATGACGCTTCGGGCCGCACAAAATCTGACCGTGGGCCGTGATTGGCCCCTGGGCCGGACTTTGGACATGCCTGACTTATCCTCATTAGGGCCACGGTGGGGCTGGAGTCTATCCCAGCTGACTGTGGGCAAGAGGCAGGGTACACCGTGAACAAGTCTCCAGCTTATTGCAGGGCACATAGAGACAGGCAACCATTCACACTCACATTCACACCTACGGACTTTAGAGTTTAGAGTTTGCTGCCATTCTCTCTCCAAACTCATTGAATACTGATGCTTGATCAATGGCCCCATGCTTCAGAATATGGCACTGTACATCATGTCTTGAGACTGCTGTTTGTGTTTCTTTAAAGCAACACTGTTTAACTTCTCTACCATAAAATAATATTCTTTATTCCGGGCACTAAGTCAAACACCACCATCCAGTGTTTTGGACCACCAAGAAGAGGAGGTTTTTTAGACCTGGGGCGCTTGTGTTGTGCTAGAAGCGGAGTTGGGCAAGCGGGCAATATGACTGGACTCTGCAACCTGTATGGACATCATGACAGAGGTGAAGAGACTGAGGAGGACATTAATGAGAAAGCTAAGAAGCTAGTTGCTGATGTGAGCTTGGTTAAATAAAAGGCTGAAAGACAGACGCCGAGCTGGGCTTATTCTGTTGGACTAGTAAGTAATATTAGCTGGCTGCTATGTCTTGTGTTGTTGATCTTGCTTGATGTTTGGCTGTTAGCAAAGTTGTTTTTGATCATAAATAATGTAATCAGAACAAATACCCATGTACAGCTGTCCATTTTTACCTGGGGGAGCTAAATTGCAAATTTCTACTTCTTTTCACATAGAAATACTAATTGTAACAAACAGATTCCTCTGAATCATTTTAATGTTAGCAGGAGTTTTTCTGTTTCACCCTCAGGCCAAAATTACAGATTTCATAGTCAGATTAACCAATGAAATCAGTCAAATTGCTATGGAATTTTCTGAGCACATTCATGCTGCCAGAAGGATGAAACATTTTGCTTTTAGTTACCTTTCCTCTGGTCCTATCTGAATATTTCAGCCTTACTAATAGTATCTAAAATCATTGGTTAGTTTGTACTTTTTACTTTACATTTTACATTCTATAGTGGGATGTCATGATAAATGTAGCCTGTAGTTAAACCAGAGCGGCTTGTTACATAAAAAATAGGATTATGCAGCTTTAAAAAGCTAAACATTTGGTTAGGAGGAGGTGTGAGGAGCTATTTTTTTACATCTGAACACAGAAACAACATTGCAGATATGCACCTGATACTTGATCTAATGGATAGCCATCATCTCATCTGCGATATCTAACAACAAACTGCAGTGTCACAGCCATGGGGAATAACAAATGAGAAGCTTTTCAGTGGCTATACAGCTACCCTGACTGAATCCCATCAGCCAGTTACTGCTACACACACACCTAAAAAACACACACACAAACACACACACCCTGTGGGGGGGAAACTGAGAGATTATCTCCTCTACCAACCACCCACATCAGTACTGACCTCTACAGAGTCCCTGAGGGAGGGTTCTGCCACGGTTGTCATTGATCTCCCAACACGCACACCATGGGCTTGATTGCAGGTTAGGGAAGGGGATTCACGATCAATACGGTACAGTTATCTGCAGCACACTGATATCAGAGGCAATAATGTGCAGTTAATCACCAACGTTAGCTTTTAATTGTTTCAAAGTCTAGAAAGCTGTAAAATCAAGGTCTGACATGTTTTTTCCACTAATAAATAGTTCAAAGTATTTTAGTGTGGAAATGCTGTGTTGGTGTTTTAGCTCTGATCAAGAGGCCAGACATTCGATCACAACGTCTAGAGAATCCTTATTTCCGTGATAGCAGCGTGGCCAGCATCCCCATGTACTGCTACGAGATAGTGTTTCTCAAAGAAAACAAAAGTAACAGCACGGAACTCTTTGATTCTTATCACGATTCATTTTGTAGCCACATTTTGCTGCATTTTTATCTGTTCATGTCATCTCCTAAAAAGCACATTTCACCACTATTCAGGTAACTTGCAAGTGTTTGACTCGATAACAGTACATAACATAACATTTCATGGTTTTCTGACAAAGAACATCAGTTTTGTCACAACATTAGATTTGTCTGATAGCTTGGCAGGCCCGGGTATGTACCAAAAAATTTGAACCTGGCTCAATACGCTGCGGTTCTAAAATCTTTTTTGTGGTATAAACTTGTGTGCAGGGTTTTGACGTCAACTTCAAACTCATGGATCTACTGAATGACTCCAGGTGGACTTTCTGACGCAGTGCAAGAAGTGCTTCTATGTTCATCATTTGCAAACATCAGTATAGTCCAATCGAGTGGAACAACACCTCAAAATGACCTCCTGTGGAGGGGGCGTGGTGCATCAGCTGCAGGGGAGAGGTGTGGGGCGGGCTCAGGAGAGCAGCGCCAGGTGAGAGTGATTGGCACACCTGCATCCAGTTAGCTAATCACTCTCCCTTCTTAACACAGTAGTGTGCTGGACCAAGAGAGAGGAGTGAGAGCAGAGAAAGACAGTGAGAAATGGCAGCAAGTGTGACAGAGGCCCAGAGGTTTTGTACGCCCAGAAAGCCAGTGAATGTTTCAATGCACTGTGTATGTACCGGTGATAATAAAAAAGATAATTCAAAGTCATCTGTCTGTACGTCGTCTGTGCCGAAACAACCCACGGTGGCACCAGCTGATGCCACACGTCCGCTCTACAGAGTTTTGTGATTGTATTACTACGTCACAGATCTCAGTGACCAGAAGACTGTGATTCCACTATCAGAATGATGCAAGTGTACATGTACAGTTAAGCATGTGTGTTACTGCAGTTGGGTCTGTATTAATCCTGTAGACCTCTGTGGAATTCTAGAATGTGTGAATGTGTCAACTCAACTATATTTATTTATATAGCACCTTTCATGCAGAGATGCAGCCCAAAGTGCTTCACAGAGCAGAATAAAGCCAGAAATACACCGAACAGTTTTTAAGCAACAGAACAGTTGCATAAAAATTAAAACCAAAATAAAAAGCATAAAACTGCAACAATAAAACAAATAAAAAAATAAAATAAAACCTATAAGGTAAATAAGCACAGTTTAAGAACAGTTGCATAAAGATTAAAACCAAAATAGCAAACATAAAACCTGCAACAATTAAATACATAAAATGTTAAAAGTAAATAAAACCTATAAAGTACGCTAAATAAGCACAGGGGATAAAAACTAAAACAGGGAATGATCAGGACCTAAAAACTGAGCAGTGAATGGTGAGGCACCTTAAGTAAAAGCCAGGCTAAAAAGATAAGTCTTCAGTTTTTTTTTTAAAAATGTGTTAAGATTAGCTAGGTTTGTCTATTTCCCTGTGTTTTCCTGGTGTTATCCTGCCCTTCCTGTCTAGTCTCTCCTCTCTGTGCAGGCTGGGCATGGCTGACCTCCGACCACTCCCCCGTTGATCATTACCTGCTCTGCTCTCACACCTGCATCCCATTATCTCACCTGCAGTATTTAACTCCAGTTCACTCTCCCAGCCTCCGCCAGTTTGTTGTTGAAACTTACTCCTTGAATATCTTTTGTCGTAGTATTATTGGATGCCTGTTTTTGGCACCTGTTTGTCTGCTTTGTCCTCCAGCCCTGCCATGCTCACCTGCTTCACTGGCTCAGCCTACCTGTTCACCCGTCTTCGCCATCCTGCCCTGAAGATCCCCCCTGGACCTCACCTGTTGTGTCTTTTTGTGTCGCATCTTGTAAATAAAACATGCAAAGCAGTTCCTGTCTGTGGTCTGCATCGTTGGTTCAGAGTTCTGTCTTAAAGCTCAAGCTTAACAGAATGTTGCTGAAGTTGTCTGAGAACCGTCACTCAAATGAACATTTTTTTGCTACTTAAACAACAAACAGCTCTATTTCAAACACAGAAAGAAATTGACAATCAAGTTGTTTTCATTTTGAAAAACAAAACTTCCTCTTTCATTTCGTAGCAATTATGTGACACCAAGTTTGATTTGACACAAAAAACATTAGGAAGGAAAAAACAAATGTCACTAAATCTGTTGTAAATAATTATTTCCTGAACAATAATACAGCTACATGGGGAAAAAAACAAAACAAAGTGTGAAAGTCAGAGACCCGGTCAGTCCTCCCTGCTGACTCTTCGATGAACTCTCCCCCTGAAAACAGTCTCCATCCTGCTGTTTATCTACAGTGACTATGTGATGAAATTTTGAGCAACCCACATTGTTAAAACAAACAACAGTAATGTGGTAACAGGTAGTGTCTTTGGCAACTCATAAGAAAAGAATTATGAATTTATGAGGAAAAGTTGGCATGACCCGGTCAGTCCTCCCTGCCGACTCTTCGGTGAACTTTCCCCCAGAAAACAGCCTCTGTCTTTGCAGTGAGAGTTGGGTAAGTCCTGCTGTTTACTGATGGTGATCACGTCTTTGCCTCTTTCCACTCTGCATGGTGGGTCACAACACAGTCTTACAGCTTCCAAGATTGTAAAACCAGGGACACTTTGTCGACGGACACATTTTTTAGATTTCCAGTGGAAACCCACAAAAAAATCAGATGTTTGTGCAATGATGTATATTTCCAGGTCTGGTTGTTCTTGACGACTTAAACTATCTACAATACCAAACTTTTCTGTGTTTTGATTCACTGGGAATGATTTTAAAATGACAGGTGTTCCCAGGCACGATAGTGAAATATAAAACACACTCTGAGGCGCTTAACAAAGGGTTAACAAAGGATATTTAGAAAATAAATCGGAGAAATACCAACAAAAATGGGTGAGCATTTAGCTTATGCTGCAGTAAGGAACTGTTAATCTTGTCACGGTAGTGCCCCCAACCGAAATTCATAATCAGTATGTAAACAGCTACATTTATAATATAAATGCAACACCTATTAATTTACAGACTATCCTATGTGGCTATGCACACACACACACATACAGACACGCACACACACAAATGTCTTTAGTGCCTCCATTAAGACTAATGACGGTCCAAGCAGCTATCATGTGAAACCTCTATAGCCAGTTGCCTGCAATTAAGATTTATGGCACGCTGCAGGAGGTAATAGACATTAAGTGTGTGACTTTAATGTATTACACCGCAGTTTAGGCCATATTACCCAGTAAGACCTCTGCATAATCTGGTATCTGTCATATTTCTTGTCTTTGGTAAATAAAAGCAATTAATAAGATGACTCATGGTGCTAAGAATTATAATTTTGTGGGGGAAAATAATCTTTCAGAACCCGGGAGAGATATTTTACTTTTGCTCCTGCAGGAGCATGAGAGGAGGAAAAAAAAGATGCAGAGCAGAGCAGCGGCATCACTCAGGCAGATTTTCCTTTTTATTCTTTGTTTTGTAGAATTGTTAATAAATCTGATTTGTCTCTTGACAAATGATTTCTCCTTTACATCAATGAAATCAAAAGTTGCATTGTTTCAGCTTTTTGCTCACCAAAATGAAATGATTTTCTAGACATTAAATTCAAAAGTATATTTACATATTCTGAAGAGTCTTAGTACAACTCAATGTGCTGCATAAGAAGCAGGATCAGGCTCCTGTATGCGGCTCAAGTATGAAGAAACAAGGTGAAATATAACCCTAATGGTAAATACTGAGAGACACATCCACCAAATGTGACTGCTGCTATGATCTGTCTACAAACCAACCAGTTACGACATTGTAAGCATACATAGCTAGAGTAACACATGTAAAGAGTGTATCAAGATGCAAAAGTGTCAATTTTATGCCATAAATCTGGAAGAACTGTTTTTATGATCCTTTAGAGAACAGAGAAACAGATCCTATCCCTCAAGCCTGAGGTTGTGTGGGCATCTCTCACTGTGCATGAACGTGTTGCCTGTATGCTTGGACATCTCTTCCCCTTCATTAAAAAAAGATCTAAACACCTTAATAGTGCTGTTAATAGGATAACAATAAACGATGCACAGCTAATCAGAACAATTAGAAAGCAGTGAATTAACTCCGTTAAATAAGCTATTCATTAGATTGCATTAGAACAGTGGACACATTCCCGGGCTAAGTCTTACTTAACAAAGTATTCAACATACAGTTGCAGATACATGTGCAATAGAGTAACAGGTCTAAAGTTTAATTTAAACATTAGTATTAGTATTAGTATTTTAGTACCTTCACAAATAAGTAGTGTAACCAGATAATGTAGTTCAAGTATTTGCTAAAGTTTAAATATAGAAAATATTTTTTTAATTAATGACACAGTCTGGTCATTGACACTGCCTGCTTTGGACAGAAGCATCTGCCCAATTAATGTAAATGGATAGAGAAGCTTTTACACGTTTTCCCTGATTAAATAATGTACGATTGATTCTGGTCAGAACTGTGCTCTGGTGCACCTTTTAACCACATCCACAGTGATGTCACCCTGGAGTACACGGGTGCACTTCAACATCACTGCACCAAGGTGAGAAGTCAAAGCGCTAGAGTGACTGCTGTTATGTTGCTCTTTAATGAAATAAACAGAAGTAGAGAATGACCCATTTTAAAAGACATACTGGCAGAATTTAATGAGATACTAGAATGTGATGAAATCATAAATAACTGTTATTGATTAAATATCTTACAAATTAATTAATATGCTCCAGATTACCACTGACATGAAGTGACAGTTTACTATTCAGTGTAATATCCAATTCATGACATTACTGATTTGTACTGATTTAATATCCTACACATGAATTATTATTGATAATGTCACTGTTGGGCAGAAACCTCTTATTTGGCAAATTTTACTTTTTTCATAAATGATTGTACTGGCCACCCTTCAAGTCTGTGCACATAATTAACAAATGAAAGTATTCAAAGAGCGTCACCTGATCTGTATATCTCCACTGCTCCTCTCGTCTGATGACACAAGGGAGCATGAGCTCACAACAACCGCAGCACTTTGCATTTTGTATTTTAATAAATTCCGTTTTGGTTGCACACTAATGGATGAATATGTCTCTGTATACAAAACCCTGCAAATCCGTTTGGGTTTGATGTGCTTGTAGGTTGGTAAGCTAATATAAAGACACATGTACATTTATGACCAGATTTGACTGATAAAACGGTGTGGGAGATATGTTACAAATCAGTACAAAATTGGCTTTATGTCCGATAACTCACGGACAAATAACTTGTATTTTATTTTAGTTGAAAATAAAAATTTGCGTTTAAGATGCTCATGCATCGCTGTAGTGCTGCCATGATATGACAGCTCAGCTTGACAGAGTTTACTTTTAACCTGTCTTCTTCTTCTATACTGCCGTCCCAGTCCTCCCGTAGTCCATTTCCTGTAGTGTGTATGTTTGTAATGGTGCTAATGAGATTTGCTCTGGCTGAAATGTTTGAAACATATTAGAATTATATTCTAATAATAATAATAATATTAAACATATTAGCCCTAGTCCTGTCTGTGTCCATGTTTTTCTCATGTCCCTGTGTTCTTGGTTCAGTTTCCTCCCACAGCCCAACAGCATGCAGCTGTAGTGAACATCCAACTTTGAATATGACGTCACCCCATGGCGCACCACAAACTGGTTTCTCTACCTTTCACCCAGTGCGTCCTTTTGATCCTGAATGTGAAAAAAATAATGGATGAACGGAGAACAGAATAGACATTTTATCAAAAACACATTACTGCAGCCTGAATGCGAGTCCACCCGTCTGATCTCCAGCAGATTTGCCTGTCTGCTGCTGTGTTTTTGTATGAGACAACAGGCTGGCATCGAGACAGGAAATTATATTTTTTTAAAGATGTGATGGATGAGTGAAAACAGGGAGATGAAAAGCATCTTAACAGCAGTGTTCCATATTACACTGAGCATGTGTAGGAGCAATAAAGGTAGAGTGAAGAGGAGCATGTATGGATCCACACTGATGTTTCAGGCCCCGCCAAATGTAGCACATAGGATGCTCATTAAAGATGCTAATGTTTCCCAGTTAACATGTTATTAATACATCTTACATTAACACATGGTAATGTAAAAACACATCCAGGTTTGTGGTCAGCACACAACAATTGATGATCTGCACAGCCAGCAGATGTGGGACAACATTTTAATCATGTTTGTGTTCAATATTCACTTTCTTTAGACCTCCACCAGATCCTGGGACGATACCTGTCTCTTTAGCTGCTAAATGCTCCACCGTGTTCACCAGCTAGTCTCTGTCTGTTGTCTGATACTGTGCAGGTAGTGTGCAGTGGGTTTTTAGAGCTTCTTCACTAAAGAGCTGCCTGCTGTGGCTGGAAACACGGTTTAAATGGTGCACTTTGAGTTTGTGGATCATGAAACCAAAAGAAGCTAATGAGCTAAAAGAGGCTAACAATCTTTGTAGAGTTGGAGTAAACTTAAGGAGTGAAACCCTTCACATGACATACATTATGCTGAGTTATTTCTGTCATTTTTGAGGTAGAAAATATTGACATTTTGGAAAATATCTGCTTACTTGCTTTCTTAAAAATTATTAATATTAATAATTATTATTCACATGTATAAAACAGAGGAAAATAGACTTCAGACCAGGTTGTATTCATGCAACTAAAACACAAGTGCTGTATTGATTTCTATAAAGTGTAACTGTGTCAGAGGATGGATGACTGAAAAAAACTGAAACATGTCCTGATACAGAGTAAAGATATGCACCTATCTCATTTCTTTATTTATTTTAGTGACAGTTGCAGTGACCTGCTGCTTTCAGGAAACACCCTGTATTGTTCATCAACTCCTCACAAAATATTGCTTTGACATTTCTATTCATCTATTGGTCAATCAAGCTCACTTGTTTGGATGAAGTCAGGCTAGCTGTGTCCCACTGCTGTCTTTATGTGTATGTATGTGGATGTCCTAAATAGGTAAGTTTCATTCATGTATTTATAGAACCGCACACTGGTTTGAGTCTTAGTAGAACCTTTGTATTTTTCTTAAAATGATGATCTCTGAAGTCTGGTCAGTGAGGGAGCACTTGAATTCATCAGTTTGAGACCTCAGCCTGAGAGGAGCTCTGGGAATAGCCAGGGGGTCGTTTGGATCTCATTATGGAGAAACGAGAGTCATCTTTGCTCAGCCAGCACAGACGCCCAGTGACTCATATCATTTCTGTGATTTCTAATCAGCATTATTACTATGAAAGTTTTTCTGGCACAGCTCGTTCTCCGAGGCTGAACCCTCCTTTAAACCCCCAGCGAAGACACACATCCGTGTGGGCACTGGAGAGATAATTAGTGCAGGGGTTTACCTTTTGTTTTTAATGTGGGCCACTTGAATGGCCTCTATAAAAAGTAACCACCTAAAAGTCAGTTTATATGAATAATTATTAATCTTTAATCGAACCCATTGCAATGCTATTTATGTAGGTTAAGAAAAACAAAGCTTGGAGTGTTTCTCAGGACTGAAGTGCACTCTCACTGTCACCAGTTTTTTATTTTTTTAGTATTTCCTGAACATGCCTCGCTAAAGAGGACCACTCATTTTTCATGATTTTGACATGCTTTTCTTTCTTTTCATGTCGGGTAAACTTTTCTATTCCTCTACAGCCATCGTGTCTCGAATGAACAGGCAACTGATGGCTGAGCTATTATGACTGTAGAGCTAAGCACTATTGTTGATTTATTTTTAATGAGTTTTCCAATTATGCGAGCAATAATATCCATTAGAAGTTATCCAAGAGAGTCGGCTGTGGAGCAGGCCTGCGTTGAACAACTTCTGCTTTCAGCTGCAGCGTAGTGGGACTCTTGGGCCACACTTTGGGGAGAGGGATCTGAAGACAAAAAGACAGGATTCAGGTGTGGATGAAAGCACATTCTGTTCTGCTGTTTGTTTCCCATTTTCTTTGTTTTTTTTATTGAAAGAAAAGTTGTGTTTTGCTCCCAGGAGTGAAAGCGCTTCTTTTAGCATTTGAAAGGAAAGCTGTTGGTAAGTGCACGTATGTGTGTGTGCATGTCTGTGTCAGTTGATTCCTGACAGGAACATTAATCATTGACTGTGGGCAGACACAGATCAATGTGGAAAGGTTTGCGTCCAGCCCCTGCTGGGAACATTTCTCAGTCAGAGTGGCGGAGTGACAGGCTGTAAATCAGGGTTTGTTTGTCGGATCAGTGGCAGGTTTAGGCGGGCTAATGTCATAAACACTTGAATACCGGGGAAAAATCCCCCAAAACACACAATTCTTCTCGCAGCTGACTTTTACTGTCACCCGTGTGCAGTGAAAGGCTGGAAGCTGGGGAGGTGGGACCGAGGCTGGAGGCAGATCCAAAGTCTGCTTTAATGCTTCACGCTGCTCTGCAGGCTGTGGTGGTAAATATTAAGCCATCATACTGGTGTTGCTGGAAGTTTTAGCCAATAAACAAAAACAAAATCAGCATTTTTAGTTGGTTAACAACACTTCTGAGGCTATTTCCAGAATCCTCAAAGACTTTTCTGCAGGACAAAACATAAAAAGTTGTTTTTCTTACACTTTTAATTCAAATAAAGACAGTAAAGGCAGAAGGCAGGCAGAGATGACATATTGCTAAATTTGTATAAATGCGTGGATAGAAAATTCAGACTTCAAAAGCTGCCGCATGTCTACATTAGAGTCATCCTGGCTTATTGTCTTATCAGAGGCGGGAGAGCTACTGTGTGTGAACTTCTCCCACTTAAAACTGGCTGAAGAGTTGGACTTTCCACCAGATCCTAAACACAATATTTCATGTGTGGATCAGGAAACTTAAAAAAGACCCAACCCAACAGAAAACACACAAATATATGTCACAAGATCCAACACAGATTCATCTGTAAATGAATGTAAAATAACTGCACAGGAAACATTTAAAAACAAATGTTACATTAATGAAGTCATAGCTGCTTTCTGATGAAAATATCCACTTTTGATGATTTAATGATAGATATTGATGATAGAATGTGCATTTTCTCTTCTGTCAGCATTTAGACTCGACTCTTATTGACCAATAAAAGATGTTTTGTTCCATCATGCATGTAGGAGAGCTTTGGATGAATAGTGTCAGATAGTCATTAACCTGGATTATTCTGATTTCAATCTCAAATATTAAAATAGCTTTAATTTGCCAATGTGCTGTGCAGAAACATGTAGGACAGCCTTCATATTGATAGTGTACCAATGAGGTGAACACGAACAGTCGAGGCACGGAACCACCTTTCATTCAGATTCTCACTTTATTGCATTTTATATTAAATTTTATATATATATATATATATATATATATATATATATATATATATATATATATATATATATATATATATATATATATATATATATATATATATATATATATTCTAAAAATATTTTTCTCATTATCATCTTTACAATGTGGCAAATGGCATGTATGAACAGCTGTGGTATGGTACATGTTTGTGCTATGAAATAAGATCCACTGTGACATTTAGCCTTCTCAGTTAGAACTAAGTAAAAGTCACATCACTGCCCACACAATCGAGAAACCACTTTAATTAACACAAAGTCTCCACGAGTAAAGCAAGAATGTAGTCACACGAAATCACTGAAAGTCTTTATGATAAAATCCTTTAGGGCAAAAGACAAGCAGCCAGAGCTCTCTGTGGCTGCCACAGCCCAGATGTCAGATGTATATGAAGCAGAGTCTCAGTGCACCGCTGTACGTCTCTGTAGTAAAGAGCATCGAAGACGCAGAGATAATAGCAGATGTTCGTAGTGATGTCATCCGGTTTTCTCTCGTCCGACCCACGGTGCAGTTTGACCCGAGAACCTCCACATCACTAACACGTGTGGACATTTGCCAGTGTTCATTGTTGTAAATACGCTGCTTTCATGAGATCGTTGGCAGTCTTCCATGTGTTCTTTGCATCTGTGTGACCGGATCAACGTACAGATGCTGCCGCGCTGTAATAACAGTAGCCTGCTGCTACGATGTAAGATATGACCGCCTTACTGATGTGTTTAGAGCTTGACCTGCGGCTACACACTTTCTGCGTTCCTTCTCCCTCTATGACAGATATTTGTTGATTTCCCTCTTTTCATTATTTTCTTTGTTTGAAGGATGGTAGAGGATTGTCAGCAGGATCATATCGGCAAAGACAGAATCGGCTATTTTCAGCTGTGTCTTATTGATTCTGTTTGACCAGCACACATGTAGGTCTAGCACAGGATTCTGCCTCGGGGGGAGGCGCACACACAGAAGTATATAGGGAGAAACAGAGCGAGAGATGAGAGCGTCTATATGTCCGTTCACGCACAATCAGACTAATGGCACGGCACACAACACGCTGAGCCTTTATTTCCATGTAATTGGATATAGGCCCCTCCTGCAGATTAGATTTACTGTAATTAGACTTCTCGTGCGGAGTGAACACAGCCAGTGTCTCTACATTGCATTATTAAGCCTCCCCCTTATTAACACTGGTAAGCAATAAAGAGAACCACAACAAACGCGGCAACACGCACTCACCGTGCAGCCAAAGTGCTCAGCATTGTTGAGAAGAATGCGTAGTTTCATCCTCACACCTCGTGTGTTTGGTGTGTTTGGATTAAAATGGCTGCTGTTGGAGAAATAAAAAGGGAGACAATGGCAGCAGGTCTTCTCCTGGTTCGAGCTGTTCTCTGTCACTGAAAGCGGCATCGCAGAGATAAGCTCGTGGCTATTATAGCCAGGCCTGCATCCAGCCTGTCTGACCGCCTTATCTCCTCCTGCTATAATAACCGCACCATCCGTCTGGACACGGATAAGGGTATCAATGTACAAGGGTGTTTGTGTGTGTGTGTGTGTGTGTTTGTGTTAGAGTTTGACCAGAATGGGACTTAAACTGCAGATAGCTCATATATATTTGTTTGTCTTTTCACCTAAAAATTCATTTTGATTGTCATCAATGGATCTGTGATTGATCTATGACTTATTGCATCAGAACTTAGAGGTTTTGGATTCAGGCTGGATTTAGATTTACTGCTCTCTGTCTGTTAGAGGATCCAGAAGATTCCAATTTGTTGGGATGTGGTGTTGCCATAGTAACATAAGGGGACATTTGTTGTATGTTGCTCCCCATCCCCTATACCTACCTCGAATCACCCAGCCATCTGGCTCCTTTCTGTGTGGGGTTTGCCCGTCCTCCCATTGTCTGCATTGTTCTCTCCGGGCTCTACGGCTTCTTCCCACTGTTCAGAGACATGCATTCAACAGGTTCAATGGTGACTCTAAATTGCCTGTAGGTGTGAATGATTGTAAATGGTTGGCACAGATACAACCTTGGTGTAATACCACTGTGGTAAATATGTGCAGTTGTACATGTGCACTTGATATGATTATATGAGTTAAGTTATGATCAACAACTTTGCTAACAGCCAAGCAAGTGCAACAACAGAAGCTAATATCACTCACCAGTCACAAAGCTCTTGCCAACAACTAAATGTCCTTACTCTGTCATTCCCCTTCTCTCTTCTTAGCTTCCTCCATCAACGTCCTATTCCCATCTCTTCACCTCTTCCACGCTCTGACTCTGATGAGTTTAGTTATGTTGCCTGTTCACTCAGCTTCAGTTTTGATGGAATCTGGGGGAAACTTTTGACTCACTTCTGGCCAGAAACCTCAAGTGGAACTGCTAAATGTTTGTACTTGTGTGTTGACATCATTTCTCAGCCATGGAGACATTCCACTGAAAACCATAAATGTCAACCTCATGGTGGTGCAAATTTCATGCCAATCCTAAAAAAAAAAAATGACAATAGAAGTAAAATAACACAATTTCAGGTTCAAGAATTCAACTGTACACACAGAGTACTCCTGAATACTCAAAAGTATCGTGAGGCACTCCCAAAATACAAGTTGTATGAAGTGATCACATCGAGAATGAGAATAAAAATATAAAAAGCGTAGTACCTGATCATGAATATCTGAATGTATTTGTGATTCACAGTGTCGATGCAGTTTGCTTTTTATGACCCCATGACCTTCTCCTGTAGCACCACCCTGAGGACGACTTCTACCCACTAAGCCTCACTGCTCGTAAAGCTTTAATAATAGTAAAATCATCAGGATGTTATGTGTTTTACATTTTACTAGACCGTTGAATGTTACAGCCTCCAGGGAGCACTAATTAGGATTAAACTTTTACTTTTGCAAATTTATATTGAGTGGCCAACATATGCCAGGATGTGTCTGCGTGTGTGTTCATGTTGTGTTTGTGCAAAGTTTCCATCACAAGTCTCGTCTAATCAGTTTGCAGCTGCAGTCTCTCATAACTGACGTACACAGGACTCATAAAATGGAAGCTGCAAAAACAGATGTCCTCATGAATTAGTGAGGCACCCATGAAAAATTAACAGATGACCTAGGACATAAAGCCAGGGGGCTCATGCTCATTTAATTCTTCCTTCAACATGCAATATGCTGCCTCCAGTCATTGTTTTCACTGTCTGCCCCCGTCCAGCTGCAGCAGGCCTGTTTTTAGATGTGGCAAATTAATAGTGACGGAAATGCGTCTGTCGAATAAATAACAAACACACGGGCTCTGGGATAACTGGCTCCATCACGAGAGCTGCTAACTGGCTGAAAATTATCTGTAAAAATCCTGGTGAGCTGTGAGCTCCAGACATGTCTCCGGAGGTTATCTAGAACAGAGTTCTCAGCAACCATTTTTGACTACTTGATTCCTCGTGATCAGCAAAAAACTGCAACTGCACGTTTTTTACTCCACCTGTAGAAGCAAATCTGCAAGTCATTCAGCCTGTAGAAAACATCTCGCAGCAGGTTTCAGTGTAAGATAACTGAAGCAGGACCATTTCCCTGCAAACTTTGTAAAGTGATAAGTTACTTTTAGAGAGGAGGCCTCCCTCAGGAGGAAATTATTGCTTACAATGTAAAGACGAGAGAGATAAAGAGATACAGTTTGGTAACAGAAGCTCACAGATAAATGGACAAAACACAGCAGAGCCTGGCTGCTTGATTCTTTTCACACACTGAAACAGTGATTTAGCCACATGCAGTAAACAGGATGTTTTGTTCGGTGAGTCATCTCGACATGTGTGACATAACTGTCACACTTCAGTTTTGATCGATACAGCTGCACAGGCCACACAGTGATAGTTGATTGCTGTTGTGGGGGGGGGGCTGCTTTTAAGCATGTAAAGCACTTTGTGCTACGTTTTTAATGTATGAAAAGTGCTTTATAAATAAAGTTTGATTGATTGATTGATTGATAGTAACACAAAGACCGACTGCCAGAGCTGAACATAGTGTGTCCTCAGTGTAGTGAGCTGATATTCAGGGTGTGGAGGTCACGGGCGTGCAGCACATCCAATGTTCATGCAGGAAACTGAGGGTCCCGTCCTGTCACAAGTCACCATCTTTGTCCATCCCAAACTGGGGGGCCGGCCCACATGAGAGCCACTGGTGGAAACTAGTTACATAATATGATTTCTGAAGGGAAAATAAACAAACTAGTTTGCTGACTATTGTGCTGATTGCATCCTTATTTATTAGTTACTTACCCTATTATTGTTGACTGATAAAGATTGTGGGGTGGTGGGCATGAACAGCCAGCTCTCCTTACGTCCATTTATTCTGGTGAGATGGACCAGCTGGGTTTCACAAATCTTGAATGGAACTGCCAACACCATCACCCACCACCCACCACCAGGGTTACATGGACCCTGGGATGGAAAAAAGTAATCTAGTTCCTCATAAATGTGAGACTTTATCTAAATGTTGACAGGTTAGTAGCACCAGAGGTACTGCGGAGTACTGTATGCATTGGCTGATTGGCATACATGTGTCCATACGTACATGTATCAGCCAAGGTGACATTTGACTACTTGGACTGTTTGAGTATTTGGACATTTCTATATTCCACCCATATTTGCTAGCATTAATGCACTTCCTCCAGTCTGCTGGTTTTCATGTTTTCACCCAGATTTTAGAACCTGGCTGCAGGGATTCGCTCTCATAAAACCACAAGAGCATTATTTGGGTGATGAGGCCTGACTAGCAGTCAGCATTTCGATTTATCTCAAAGGTGTTGAGGGGGTTGGGGGTCAAGGCTCTGTGCAGAACTGGCTTTGTGCACAGGGACATTATCATGTTGAAACAGGAAATAGACACAAACCAACAAAGTTAGAGGCACACTATTGCTTAAAATATAATTTTTTGCTGTAGCATTCAGATTTTCTCTCACTGGTACTAAGAGACTTGACCAAACCAGGAAAAACAGACCCACAGTGTTGGGCTCTTGAAAAATAATCAGGTCTGTGGACGTTAGCTTAGTTATCTACTGATTTGAGCTGTGAATAGTGTGGTTGTTTTTCATTTTTTCAGACTATAAAGGTGTTGTTGTCCTTTAATGTGACACCTAAGTCAAAAACTGCACATTACACTACATAATTATGGAAAATGATGTAAATTTGTCTTGCTAACTGCTAATGACAGCTTAGTAAAGTCATTAACACAAAAGATTGAAATGTCCTTTGTTGTGACAGACGAATGTCCACCAGTGTGACCCGTGACCTGTCACACAGGAGGACAGAGTCTCTTTAAAAATAATTCAGTTCTTATTTAATGACTTAAAATGCTTTTTAGTGTTTTAAATTCAAATATTTACTGTTACAAAGTGTCATGAAAATTAATGTTTAAAATGTGATGACTCGCTCACTTTTCTGGAACAGTAGTGAAGTAAAAGTTTGATTATGAATCATATTCAGCTGAGTCATGCAGCTCGAGAAGTCTTTTAGTAACATACTGATTGACTGAAATGTTGAAAGTACTTTCAACTTTACACTGATTTCATCTAGTTTTGTATAGATTAAGGTATTTAATAACATTAGTGGACAACAATCATTTAACGAGTTATTGTTATTATAATACATGAATAAGTGTTAATAATAGTATTTATAGGGTTATCACATTGGAACACATTAGTATGTTTGACTGATGTGTTCAGTCCAACAAGTCGTGGGAAACAAAGTATTCATAATTTTATACTAAATGTATAACATTATATGAAAATAAATGTCTGACAATGAAGATAAACCTCTCTGTGGATATTATTTCAGTCGTTGTTGTTTTTAAATGTCACGCTATCGTACACGTCTGTGCGCAGTCCCTTGAAAATGTCGTAAAAAACTGACGTAGTTAGCGACCCCTTACTTTTTCTCAAATATCATGTAACATGTATTTTATTTTTCCAGTAATAAACAATGAGAACATTTTTTAATGCATATCTGTCAACAGCCCATTTGCTGTTGTGGAACTGTGTGTCCGCTTGTGTGGAGTTTGAGTGTGACAGCTGTCTGACAGAGTAATTGCAGTTTGAGGAGGACACAAACTGATGCTCTGGATGGAAAACAACATTTTGTTCAGACTTTGAGGGAACGTTCACAAACAGATGTTACTAAGTGACTCACCACTGAGAGTGTTGAATCTCTTTTGAAGTTCCCCTCCAGCTGATAAATAATTTTACTTATTAAATTCTGTATTTACACAGTTACTTATGAAATGTAGCTGCAGCTATCTAATCCTGTGTGTTTCTCCACCAGACATCTGCCATGTTTGTCTTGTTTGCTAACAGCGGGAATGTCATATCGTCTCTCTGGAACAGTTTGTAGTTTAATAAACAGCAACAGAGAGTAAGACCCAAAAAAAGAGTCCTGCATGGTCGGAGCATTACGGAACATTTTGTTTGTGCACAACCTCCTATGGTTAATTCACTCAGTTAACTTGGAATGAATTTAATATAAAGGACATCACATTTGATTGGGTCTGTCTCATGTGCCCACATGCATTATAACAGTTTCTGGACACTGTAATCATGATCAGAATAAAGACAACAAGAAGATCAGGAGAACAATCCATCAGAGCATTCAAACACATTACAAACTGCACAGAGACACTATGTGGAGGTGAGGACATGAACATGACACTTATCTGCTCTAGAGATGTACAGTATAATATAATACATGAACACGAGACGAAGAACTGTTAAAAGACTGACTGTTAAATAGACTTTAGATATGTGTGCCTATACACATTTTTTCAAAATGGTTTCTGTTCAGTTGTTGTTGCAAATAAGTTGTGTATGTAAAACATAATTTCTAGTCGACACAGGACAGGTTGGACAGGTTAACAGGACATTAGGCTGTAGGAGACATTAGATAAAGCAGAGTTGTGGTGACAGCTAAACCTGTGTTCATTCCTATATTAAACTTTCCTGAAGGTCCCAAGGTTTGGTGCTGTCATTTTGTATCAACCTTTTTGGCTTTCACGAGGGTACAATAACTCTCAAACCAAAGCCATTGTAACTAGTATAACGCATCATGTTTATTAACAAATAGAGCTTTTAAAAATTGATTTTTATTTTCAAAACAAGTCTGAGTTCAGCTCAGGTAACATGACATCCAGAACCAGCACTAAAGCAACATTTATCAGCTGCTGCTGGTCATCAGCATCCTGCTCTTCCTCCTCCACAGCCTGCAGCCACAGTCAACAAGAGATCAGTGACAAGTGTCAGGAAATGTCCTCAGAGTGCCAGTCCATTAATGACCATTGTCAGGCCTTTGTAGGACGAGGCACAAGTGGAGGCTAATGCTGGTTGATGGTCTAATTAACGACGTGAGGTTAATGTGTCTGGATGGATACTAATGACGGTACAGGCCACTTTTTTTCCTCATGCTACATCGCCACATCACTGAAGGCACCACGGCCAATAATGAGCCTCTGAAGTGAGGAAAATCAAGTGAAGTCATCGCAGTTCAAACAGTTATTACACCATGAGGCAGAGTTCATGAGCGCTAAGAGAATATGTGGGCGTGTTTGACACAGCCGTCATGACAGGCATTACTGTTCCAAACAAAGTGCTGTGAAATCTCCCAAAGGTCACACTGCTTTCATTTCCCAGCAGTCAGACATGAATAGATGAGATGACATTAGTCATCCACAGCTACTTTCACTTTATTGTTGATTTTGAGAGTTGCATAATATCATGTTTCTAAAAGCATTTAAAGCAGTGTCCAAAACGTGTTCATCTAATACATCACTCATATGTATCTGTATCATCTCATTTGAACTTCAGCCTCGTGGAATGTGGCTTGAAATAATGAAAATGCATATGATATATGATAGAGTTGAGCATCTCATGAAGCGTCCACAAAAATCTGAGTGAAACTAAACATTCTGAACAGCTCATTTTGCTCATTTTTGTTCTGAAGATGTGGCATAATAAATTTTGATTGACAGCTCCCTCATGAGTACAGGCATGGAAGCTAAGAAATGGACAGAGAACAGCAGAACATATTTAAGTAACCTAAAAACATCAGTATTAGTTTTAGTGTATGCTATATTAAGACTATTCTCCACTTTACTTTGCTGTCAAACAGGACTTTCCGACAGGGAACTGAACTGTTATCTACACTCTCTTTAGAGTCACCAGATTCCTTTGACAAAAACAAGAATTTTAGCAGAATATTTTCACTTCTCACTGTGAGAATTGAATTGAGGATTTATTTTGAACAAACCAGAGCTGGTGAACGTTGGAACAGTGGAACGACTAGTTTTATTTTGTTTGTCTCATTTGAATGAAGTGTGTTTTACGATGAGTTAATGACACAATTAAGATCATCTTAGTTTGGTAAAAGAGAAAAACTTGAAGTCTGAAAGTGTACATATGTATTTTTATTGTAATAACAAAAACAGTTGTAGGAATATTTATATATTCAGTTTTAAGTCTATTTATCACACTTAACGTAGCAGAGTCAGTTGTCATAAATGTCCGATCATAACCATGTCCAACTTAAACCCAATAAAGGAAAGTTTACAACAACTTTAATGAAGATATTTCAAATCTGGACTGAATTATTCCTAATGTACACTATTATGTACATGAGACCTTACATTACATAATTTGAAGGCTGTTGTGGATTGGGTTTCCAAGGTACTCTGTGGAGGTTTTGACTGCAGCACTAGATTAATATAGCAAAGCAAAAAGTCCAATGTTTACCTCTGAAATGTGAAGCTGTAGGAGTATAACGCTGCATACTGTAAAACTGAAATACTCAAGTGAAGTAAAAGTAAAATAAAAGACTGGAGCCGGACAGCAAGCAGCTGTTGGCTGCAGAGTGACCAAATCTCAGCAGACTGAGATCATTTCAGATGGCTGACTGATCAATCTATTGATGTCTGCAACACCTCTACCAATAATGAAGCTGTCACATGATTTACTATTTAATATTTTGTTCAGTTAAAGGGATGGAATGTCACTGCCGGTGATTGATCACCTTCATCTACATCTCTATAGATTCCATGTGGATAATATGTGCTAACTCGAGGTAATTTGCTCAGTTTATGCTCTTATAGTGTCGCTCATGCGAACTCCAGCTCTGTGTCAGTGATGTATTGTTGAAATCTGGCATTTATTTGCCTGACAAGTTATGGCTGCTTCAATCTTTATTAGCAGTCTCCCACCATCTTGTTGTCCAGATTGGTTTTCAAATGAGGGATGGGAGGCAATTCTCAGGCCATTATAGACACACTTATAGACACCCATTGTAATCATACACAGCCACGCAATTCCAACTGTGCCAGTGCAGAGAAGCCAGAGTTGACCACATTATTCACCCATCTCGCATTAGACAAATAACTTTCAGACTGTCATTGTTGGTGTCGAGTCGTGTCTGAAACAACACTGAAAAAGCTTTCATATCGGAGCGGCATTGTAAGGTTTAGCCGTGGTGTGCAGCTCATTAGTATTTGAGCTGCAGTGGCACAGTAAGAGAACTGCTCTGACCTGTGACACTACAGCCCTGTGCTCCAGCCTCCACCCTACGCCCTCCACAGAGACGTGTCATTGTCACAGAAAGTAACAAATGATAACTAGCACAACATGAGACACACACACACACACACACACACAGATTATGTTCATCTGTTGCTAGATTTGCCCCTGTGTAACACAGCAGTGTGTGGCTTTGGAATTTGGTCAGATTGCTGCATTATGTCTCTAATGAAGTGTGTTAATACAAAGACAACAAAAGCTTATATTTACTACTACTTACTTACGATAACTGGTTAGATGGATGTTGTAGTTTCCACGTCCATCATATACATGGAAGTAAGTTTTATCAGTTGGTTATATTATGAAGAGCAAAAACAACTCTGTCACAGGATTTGAGATATGGTATCTCCTTCGATATTACCCTTTATAAAGCAGAGCGGTGTCAGATTCATGATCAAAGCAGAGAAGGAGATGACTTGTGAACCAGTAGCAGTGTTTTGTCAATGTATTTTAATGCATTTTTAAGAAAGCATTAGCGTTAGATTAACGTTTGATAGAAATGATTTGGCTGATTTGGGAACTTTTTTTTTTTTTAAGTCACATGATTGATCAGCTGTCTCGACAGTGTCCTCCTGGCTCTCATGTCTCTGATACATCAGTAATGTCTCCATACAGATCTGATGGAACCTTCCTCACATGAATACATGAAACAAACACAAATATCTGATTTACATCCTGAAAAGAAAAAAACTTTAACTTGAAATGTGGTTAAATTTGTGATACATTTGTATAGAAACATGGCTAGTGTAGCTGACGGCCGTGACAAAGTCAGAACAGCCCGCCCACGTTAATTCTGCATCACTATGTCATGGTACACTTTGTGACCATGACAGTAACACAATTCCTGATGTAAACTTTGAATTATTTATTGACCCATGCTGCTGGACAGCTTTTAACCTCAATTTCTAATCTAGCAATGTTCTCAGTGTTCTCTTCCTTGAACAAACGTTTGGTAGAATCTGGACCTGAAGCTCTGAACTGAGTGTTTGGTCCAAATGTCTCAGTATCAACTCAGGTATCAACTTTTCCATATTTAAAAATGTAACACAACAACTCCACGCGTAATTATTGAAGTTTTTATTCGGGGAAGTTGCTTTCTTGGAGCAAGAAGAGGACATTGATGTCACTGTCATGTCTGTGCACGTGTGTGTGGAGCTGAAGCTAGCTGGTGATTATGACACAGGTACTGCTGGAATAAATTTATGGCAACCAGCCGGCCTTAATGACTTCCTCTGGTTACCTCACCATGACAACAAGACTTCCAAACAGGAAGTCTGGGACTGTGATTGGATTGGATTTTTTGCTTGAGAAAGTTGCTAACTGAGTGAAATGACCTGGAGGCATCTCAGTGGCAGCCATGCTCGAACTCCGTAAATGTCAAGGAAAGGTGCTTCAATGCTTCCTTTAGTATCTCCTTTACCATAAGGTAGACTAGACTATCCTTTATGAAAAGACATTTAAAAGGATGCACTATAGCCTGCATGAAGCAGAATGCACAGGGTGAAGTTTTTTACCAGTCCATCGTTGGAGCATTGTAGTTTTACCATAGATGTCCACCATCGCATTATTAAATAACCTAGTGTACCCACCCACTGTGGTTCCTTTACATCTTTCCTTGACCACATGACGTCTTCCCTCGAGGTCAAGTGTCAGCCGCAGCCACTGTGCTGGGAGTAAAAATAGTTCAAGTAAACAGAACTTTTGTGTACTGACAAACACATGACATGAAAGGTGTTAATTAGTCAACTTAAGAGGTGCTGATAGTGCTGGGGCATTTTTGGAACCTTGCACAGAGTCAGGGCATCTGCGTTCTCCTGCCCCACCCTGCTCAAGTCAGTCAGCTGCTTGCTCCATAGCCTTAGAGTGAGACTGTTCTGCAAATAAATGTCCGTTTGTCAGTTTTGATAGAACAGATGATACAATTCAATTCAATTTATTTATATAGCGCATTTCATGCACAAGGCAGACTCAATGTGCTTCACAAGACAAGAGGTATGCATAGTTACAGTAAAAACAGTTTACATATAAAAATCTATTAGGAAACAATTCAAGAGTGCAAGTGCAAGTAAACAATATACATACTCATACATGCGCACCCACTCACACAACCACACATGGACACATGCACACATGCACACACGCACACACACAGTTCAACAGAATGCTGTTGAAAAAAGATAGGTTTTTAATCTGTTTTTAAAGATGGCTACTGATGTGGCATGTCTAACTGTATCAGGCAAGGTGTTCCATTTTTGTGGGGCATATACACCAAAAGCTGCCTCCCCTTCTTTGGATCTGGTGCAGGGGATGAGTAAATTGCCACTGCCTGTTGACCGAAGTGTTCTTGCTGGTGTGTAAGTGATGAGCATATCTGTAATGTACTGAGGTGCAAGGCCATATAGTGCTTTATAAACCAGGAGCAGTATTTTAAAATCGATTCTTGTTCTAACAGGTAACCAGTGCAAAGATTTAAGAACGGGTGTGATGTGTTGATATTTCTTGGTACCAGTAAGAATACGTGCAGCTGCATTTTGAATTAGTTGTAACCTCTGAATACTTGATTTTGGGAGTCCAGTGAATAAACCATTACAGTAATCTAATCTACTTGTTATGAATGCGTGGATTAATTTTTCTGAGTCTGATTTTGACAGAAAGCCCCTTAATTTGAAGATATTTTTTTAGATGATAGAAAGATGATCTTGTAATGTGGTTGATATGACTTCTGAAATTTAGATTGCTGTCGATAATTACACCTAGATTCCTTGCTTCAGTTTTGCTGTCAAGAGAGAGAGAATTGAGATGTGCTGTGATTTTCTGTCTCTGAGCCTGTGCACCAAAGATGAGTATTTCTGTTTTGTCTTTGTTTAGTTGTAAAAAGTTTTCTGACATCCATTGATTAATATCTTTGATACACTGAGTGAGGGATATTATGGGTTATAGGTCATCTGGGTGTAGTGAAATGTAAAGTTGCGAATCGTCGGCATAATTATGGTAACTAAGGTTATGTTTGCGTATGACATGAGAGAGTGGAAGCATGTAGAGATTGAACAGCAGTGGTCCAAGAATTGACCCCTGAGGTACTCCACATGTAACGTTCATTTTGTTGGAGTTGAATTCACCAATGGAGACATAAAACTGCCATCATAAAGGTAGGTTCTGAACCAATTTAGAACTGGGCCAGACAAGCCAACCCACCTTTCAAGCCTTTCGAGTAAGATTTTGTGGTCAACGGTGTCGAACGCAGAACTAAGATCAAGTAGAACAAGAATGGAAATTTTTTTGGAGTCTGTGTTTATATGTAGATCATTTAAAACTTTAATAAGTGCTGTTTCTGTGCTATGGTGGGGACGAAAACCAGACTGATAAGTATCTAAAAGGCCATTTGATGCGAGATAATTCTTGAGCTGAATGTAAACTGTCTTTTCAAGTATTTTGCTAAGGAATGGTAGGTTGGAGATGGGCCTGTAATTCGCAATGACTCTTTGATCCAGATTGTTCTTCTCTAGAAGTGGTTTGATGACAGCTGTTTTTAGTGATGTGGGAAATATACCTGACTGAGACCAGTTAATGATATGTAAAACCTCTGGTGCTAAGCAGTTAAAGACAGTTTTGAAAAATGCAGTTGGGAGAGGATCCAGGCAGCAGGTAGAGGACCTGAGCTGACCAACAATATTGCCAAGTTCTGTCAGATCTAAACAGTTAAAGTGAGACATGACACAGGTGGAGTTCCTGGAGAAAGGAAGGGCAAGTTCAGTTGTAGATTTTAGGGCACTAATGTTTTGTCTAATAGTAATGATTTTGTTATTAAAGAAAGTAGCAAATTGATCACATTTTTCTGAGGACAACATTTCTGAAGGAATGATGGACGATGGGTTAACAAGTCTGTCAACAGTGGAGAAAAGCACTTTACTATTATTAATATTTTCATTGATGATTTTAGAAAAGAATGATTGTCTAGCTTGTTTGATTGCTTTGTTATATTCATTCAGTTTATCCTTATAAATGTCATTGTGAACCTGAAGTCTTGTTTTTCTCCACTGTCGCTCTGCCTGACGACACTTTCTCTTTAAGTATCTGATGTCCACTCCATTTCTCCAGGGAGCCTTTTGTTTTTTTACATATTTAGTTTTTAATGGTGCAATTTTGTCAAATATACTCTGTATCTTTGAGTTGAAGTTGTCCACAAGGTCCCCAGTTGAAGATATCGTGGACAATGACATCTCATATACACTCTTTTCAAAGCTTTCAATAGTATTGTCATTAATTATGCGTCTTTTCAGTAGTCGAGAACTGTTACATTGTACAGGGAAAGCAGAAACATCAAAATAAATGCAACAGTGATCAGAAAAGGCTACATCCACAACAAGAGGCATTGTAATGTTAAGTCATTTTGAGATGACAAGGTCACGAGTATGTCCTTTATTGTGGGTAGGTCCACGCACATGTTGCCGGACAAATGCCTCCAACAGACTAGTAAAGCTTATGGCATCTGGTTCAGTTTCAATGTCAATGTGAATATTAAAGTCACCAGATATAATAAGACAGTCATAATCAGTGGAGACCTTAGATAATAACTGAGAAAAATCTTCCAGAAATCCATATTTGGATTTTGGTGGACGGTAAACAGTTATTATTAAGACTGTAGATTTGCAATGTACTGACAAAGCAAGGTATTCAAATGATATGAATTCACCAAGGTGGACTTCCTTACAGCCATTAATGTCAGAGAAGACAGCAGCAATTCCACCACCTCTCCTATCAGTTCTAGTGGTATGGAAGAAGTTGAAGTTTGGAGGCGCAGTCTCAATAAGTGTAGCGGTACCATTTTTATCCAGCCAGGTTTCAGTTAGTAGAATGAAGTCTAGACTGTTGATACTAATGAGTTCATTTATTAAAAATGATTTATTTGTAAGTGACCTGACATTTAATAGAGCCATTTTTAATTTTTGAGGTGCATTGCTGTGTGAGGGGCTGATAACTGGAGAGATATGGATAAGATTACTGAGGTTAGCTGAACTGGTGAGATCAGAAGTGCATTTCTTAGGCCTAAAGTTTGTGATAACAGGGATAGATGAGACTGGACTGCTATAATGCTTGGAGTGTGGAATTGCTGACCATCAACCAGAGTAAGCCATGCAGGGGCGCAGGGTGAGTTCAATGTTCAGGGATAGGAGGCGAGATCCGATGAGATTTGGGTGGAGACGGTCATTTTTGAAGAGGTCAGTTCTATTGATAAAAGAGGTAAAGTTGTCCACATATGGGATGTCTCGGCTGCGGCAGTACCCTTTGAGCCAGATGTGGAGTTGTCTGAGTCGGCTAAATTTTACATCGCCGAGACAGGGGGGAACAAAGGGGCCAGAAACTACACACTGTTTGTTGGAGTCCAGAATGGTGCTTATGAGGGAGATGTAGTCATCCTTAAGCTTCTCCGATTGCTGCAGTTTGAGGTCGCACGTATCAACGTGGGCAACCACAGTGGAGACTGACGGACGTTGAGAGAGCAGCTGCGGGATGACGTCATTGATGTCCTGAACGAGTGCACCTGGGTGGCAGGAAGTGCTGCATCTGCTGATCTCCACATGTAGGACCATAGAAGTTCCAACAACAAGAACAGGGGAGCGGTTGTCATGAATGTCCTCAGCAGCCTGTTGCCTCCCAGACCCACCGACGGAAAAAAGAAGCGGTGGTCTGGAGTGACGCGTACGCGCTGACTGAGGCCCCTTCTTGGAGGAGAAGCACTGCGCTTTCCCAAAGTTGGAGCGGGCGTTGGTAGAGGTGGTGGTGCTGTGCTTCACGGTCTACAGGCCTCATAAAAGAAAAGTAGAATTCATAACCAATAAAATCATCAATTAACTCAATTAAAGAAACTCTTTATGTTGAATATTTTTTGCTGGTGCAGTCTTAGATGGTTTAATATGAACATTAGCTAATGTTAGCAAATGTGCACATACTGTTGTATCAGTTTACTGACTTTTGTTACATTATGACAGAAGACAGAAGAGAAATCTATGCTGCAGCTGAGACAGACAAGTCTCAAACAAAGTTAATTTATTTGTCTGAAAAACATCATTTTAGTGCCAGAATGTTCAGAAGATATGTGTCTTGTGAAAAGTTCGTCCAATATTTACTTAAGTGACTTTGTGGCTAAAGTGCCGTCTCCATCAGTGGTGAAACTGCCATCTTTTCTTAACCGTCTCATACACATTTCAATAGTTTTATCATGAAAGTAAAACGAGCATCTGACTTGAGATTCAGTGTCTTTATCCTGTAGTTGTTACTTGTAGCCACAGTGGCCACTGTTCAGCAGAAGTGACACAGTCTCCAGCTGCATGTGTCAGGATGAATCACATGTTGGATGTAATTAAATGTGAGAAAACAAGAGGACTAACATTGTTTTATTATATGCTTATATGCTTTTATTAGAAATAAGACACATTCATTTTGTGCTCTGAAAACTGTACATTAACAAAGAGGCGACCCCCAGTAAATTAAAAAGGGGAGTGAGGGGGTGGGTGGGAGGGGTGTGTGTGGCGGGGCGGGGTTGCAGATTGGGGGTGGGGGGTAGGGGGGGTGGGGGCAGAGGTCAGGGTTTTCGACAAATACAGATCTGAGGGAGTGACTGGCGGTGATATCAAAACACACACTGTTACATTGCGATACAGAACACTCGTATAGTCCAGTACCTTGAAAGGACGGGGGGGAGGGAATGGGAGGATCAGTATCAGAATAATCATGTTCATATTAATAATAATGATAACAACTATCCCCAAGCACAGTAAGAAAGATATTTATAGGCTAAAATCCATTCTGTAGAACTCTGTTGAAGTAATTACAATGCTGTACATCAGGACTCCAAATGAGCCTTGTGCTTTCTGTGTGCAACCACCGTCCTTCTTACCAACTCTGCCTGTGTATATCACCACGTTTAATCATCATACCATATATATTTATAGATCTAGTCATTTACTCGTCTCCTGTGACTCAATACACATACGTACACACACAAGTACCTTTTTTTTCCTTAGCATCTTTGAAACACCATCATATTTTGCATTTACTGTATCAAGCCTGCTTGTACATCAAGAAACTGACCCAAACAGCATGTGTTCGTTGAACCTGGCTCCTTCCGGACGTGCCGACGATGACGTCCGTGTTGTCCCTCTGTTGCCGCCGTTGAGGTTGAGGGCTGATTAGAGCACAAAGCCCGCCGGGCCCCAGATCTGTGGCGTCTCTGAGATGTCCGTCAATGAGAAGGCAACATGCCATTTTGGCTCTTCGATTTTTTTTTTTTTTTTTTTACCCCACCCCCACCCTCCCTTCGCTTGTCACTGCAGGGCTGACCTCGCCCCACCAGAAACACGGGGAGGAGGGGTAGAGCGTTGGAGCCAGCAGGATCGGGGTAAAACTGTATGGTTGGGGGCTCGGGGAGGGGGGGGGCGGCACATGGGTGTATGTTTGGCAGTCTGCCTCCTCAAACCCTTCGGTTCGTTTTCCCTTTTCAGATTGATTTAAAAAAAAAAAAAAAAACAAAGTCCAGGGGCGTCTCGAGCCATGTGCAACATCAGCGTTCATCAGGAGAAAGAGAGAGCAGAACAGTGATGCAACGATACTCAGAAAAAAAAGGAGACATAATCATGATTATTACATTGTATTCATTTAATTCAGGGGTAAACATCGCATGATTACCTTTGCTATGCGGTTTATTACATGACTATATGATGCACATATAGTAGCTGAGTCTGCTACTTTGGCAATCTGTCTCCCATGTGAGCCAGTGTGGTATCCGAGACCATATACAAGAAGATGACCAGTATTTTGCAGACAGAAACACCGTCCAGACATCAAATGAAACAACATAGAAAGAGACACCATGTTCCCGTTCTCTCTTTTTAATTGGTTTAATTGATTTTTCTGATATTTTGATGCTTCTCTCTCCTCCTCCTCCCCCCTCCACCCACGTCCTTGCAGTGGGTTTCATCCAGCCTTTGAGTAGAAGTACAGAGCAGGGCAGTGTGTGTGTGGCGTGTCTGCTTGTTCGTCAGAGAGCATTGGAAAAAAAAAAGGAAGTCGTAAGGTGTGAGGCCTGGAACCAATGGGTCACACCTCTGTCTGCAGGTCCATGATCTCCTGGCCCACCAGGGGAATGGTGGCGCTGGTTTTCTCCCACTCCACCGTCTGCAGCTCCAGAGGAGAGGCGGCCACCGTCTCCAGGTCCTTCCTCACCCAGGATGGGGGGGAGTGGGTCTTCCTTATGCCCTCCCACGCCCTCTTACTCGGGGTCTGCTGCTTGTCCTGATGGGAAGAGGACAGAGGGAGAAAAAGCTTGTTTTATGAGAAAGTCGTGAAATCTGTGATGTACTTCAGAAGTTGTTTTGTGAGTTCTTCTGGTGAACCTACTTTACCTCACGCTGCCTTTCACTATATGCCTTAGAGATTTCCTACATTTCCTAAAGGAATAGCTTGGCATTCCAAAAAAACGAGCTTATTTGGTCTCTTTCCGAGTCAATTGAAACGATGACTGCTACCCTCATGTCTGTGCTACATTTCAATTCAACATCACTACATTTGTCCCCAAGGGGCAACAGCAGTGGAGACTCAATGAGTAAAAAAGTAGTACATCATAAAAACAGCATGAACAGTGCAGCATTGTTACTTTTAAGTATTTGACTTGAGCTAAGGTAATCAGCTTTGATTAGCATACAGACTGCAAACAGGGGGAAATGGCTCGCTTGGCTTTGTCCAACCATCACTTTGTATCTCATTTGTTTAATCTGTGCACAAACAGAAATAGAAATATCAATTTTTGCTTTTTACAGTAAGTCACGAGCTGGCAAACATCTGGCTGCGGTGTTGAACTTCCCCATTCCAGTCTTTACACTAAGATAAACTAACCACCTCATTGCTCCAAATGTTCCAAACACAGACGTACGAGTTTCATCCAACAAAGCAAATCTTTTCTGAAATGTCAAACTATTAATTTAAAACCTTGTTTGACAAACCCCGTTAAAAGGATGTGAAGTTGCAAAGTTGTAAATGATTGAGATGGAAATATGATCGTGGCTGAGACATCTTCAAAACACATCTTGCACCCATAGTGGAGATGTTCATCTTTCCGCCTCTTCCACTTGCATGATCATTACATCAGACTGTGTTTTGGGTTTTAAAAAAGCTAATGCTGTGTGATTCTGCGGGGCTATCACACGGATCTGATTGGGTTCTGAGTCAAATAGCTGCATCCTTGATCTGTGAAGTCGGACTTATACCGGAGAAGACCTGACTCCAAAGCTGTGAAACAAATGGCGATCAAGGGCTTTTTGCAGCAAAAGGAAATGCTGCCATGGAACGACTGCAGCTACAAAGCCAACATGGACTCCCGTTTTGTACCTGCTGTTGGTGACTTTGTTTAAAGACTAAACTGACCCTGTATAGTTTAATAATCCAGAAGAATTGTATGTTTATAGTAAGTACTGAATTCATAATGGGAATTCCCATCATAGCTCCGTGCTAAACTGCAAGTAGCACTTCAGCAGGAAGCTGTACTGTACAACTACTGTACCTGACCAGTGGCCCAGAGCTACATCTTTGCTTTATTTCATTCATTCATTAGTGACCTAATGCAAGCTCATTGGCTCTGTCTCTTACTCTTTCTACTGGGCATTGCACTTGAAACACAAGACAGGCTTTGACGCATAATTGGCACAGTCAGAGAGGGAATAAATCACTTAGAAATATCCCAACCTAACCGGCCCTCGCTTCGGATAGCAGAACCTTAGCCTCTGCATAGCTCCAGCCTGGCTGCCAAGCTCAACAAAGGGCTTCATAATATGACTTTCACAAGGCCTTGTTTTTTAACAGGTTGCATGATCTGAGAGAACCTTCTGTGTGTACTCGACCGAGTCTTCAGTTGCAGTTTGGCATGCCCGCCCACAGCTATGCCCCATAATGCCTCCACAGCTAATTTCCTCTGGCACTGACATTGTAAGCAGATTAAAAAAAAAAAATGCATTTTTAAAAATGTCTGCACTTATAATTAAACAGGCAAATCCACTCAAGTGTGGTGATTCGTACTAATGATACGAGGAAAGGAGAACAACATTAGATATATAGGGGAGGGAGGGGTGGGTGGGGGCAGAACAAAATAAAGTTGAACTCTTTACACTCATGTTGGTCTTGTCGCTGCTGGCAGAGGACACACTCCATCTTTTGGCAGCTTTGGCGTCAACAGGTGGAGATTCTCTATCCTTGTCTGCACTGTGAATCTTCCTGTTCAGGTCCTGAAACATGTCCTGGTGGCGTTTCCGGGTGTGCATAATCTTCTACACAGGAACATTGCACGTTACGTATACGGTAAACAGCACAGGCTAACCCAATCAATCCCTTACTTCACACCCCCTTCACATTTAATGCCTCGAATCTCAACACTACAGTCACACCCCAAACTCAATATATCTGATAAATGTATGCAAACATCTAGAGGTCTGAATAGCTAACTAAGAGACATTTGTTTTGGTCTAAAGTCTAAAAAGCTCTGTAGGAATCAAAGAGACTAAAATTACCTCAAAGTCAAGCTCTGCATAGCGTGATTTTCGTCTCTGGGGGGGAGATGAGACAGGGAGATTAAAGATGTGTCTTGATATTGTGTGCCTTGTGAGCAGACAAATGCTCAAGTGTTTGTTCATTGTTTTCATTGTGTTATCTCCACATCAGCCAGTCAAGACAAAAAAAAGTGTGTTTCTGGTACCCAGAGGAGAGTAGTAAGTCATGAGGGAAGGAAACAAGATTTGCTGCCGGTCATTCTGATCCTGTTGGCACAAGTTTGCATTTAACAGATTGTGACTGAATGACCTTTCGAGTCCTCCATCACGGGGAGTGCTGAAGGAAAACCTGACCTTCAGGCCAGCTCGGTTGCCGTGGCAGCTGCCGTCTCGCTCGCCATTATGGAAGTGTGTGTTTTTGCCCCGGAGTGAAAAGACACCAGCAGGCAGATGTCCAGGCCGCTGTGTGCAGATCACTGCCGTCTCATCCTGCCACTGCTGTCTGCGCTCGGAGCTGAGTGAAAACTAACCTTTTTAAAGATGCTGTCCTTACACGGGGCCAGAAAATACCGAGATAATATTTTGTGATGAAATTAGGGGGCTTGTCGCCTCATTGTTAGCATCGGAGGAGGGGATGACCTAAGCATGCAAGGGATGTAGCTCAATGCTGCCTTTGGGAAACCTAATTGATGATCATTTTATTTATTTTATGAATTAATATACAGTTTATTAACGTGAGGCTCCCTAGTTGATTATCTGTTAATCATTTCTTATCTGCGGAGAGTGCACCGATGCTGTGTTGGTCAAACATACAGTAGCCTGTAGCACAACACATGACAAATAGATGATTCTGGAAAAAATAAAAAATAAAAAAATATGAAAAAAAAAGACAATATCACTTGTAACTATATTTAATGACATGAATGGCTGTAGTGTATGCAAAAACAGTACAATGTCATGATATGTGGCTCCACTCACATTGATATATGGATAAGAAAAACAAACAGAAGCTAACGTAGAGTTAAAATCATGTTCCTGTGATGATGAAGAAGAATGTACAGAGATATGATGAGAGGAAAGTGACGTTCACCACAATGACACCACCTCAAACAGGAAACACACATGAGAAGACGATGGGGGTTACCAGAACTATAATGGCTCTCATGGTAAATTCAGTAAAGTAATCAGTTTCCACAGCACTAATTCAATCAGTATTGAATAATAATGTCTAATACCATATGCAAAATTGCACTATTTATTATCTTTGCAATCTTTATTATATTTATATTTATTACTATTATTATGTAATCATACCGTGAAAATTAAAAAAAAAAAAAATACACTTTTATTCACCAATTTATTCTAATTACTTCTATTTCAGTGTGTTTTCAATGCTGTAAATAATTCACAATTCTTCCTGTAGACTTTTCACATTAAAAGCCTACAGGGACACAATAAGGCCTTTAATGTGTAACATCTGTACAGGAAGTGTTGTGTTTCACGGACAGAACCTTTACAGTGCTCGAAAAAACATTCAAAATTAGAAGTGATTTGAATGAGTTATTAATTTTAAAAATGGTATTTCTGTTAAAAGAGAAGCTGAGATTCAGATTGGGAGCAGTCCTGTGGAAATGTATTCTTTTTTTATTATACTGAATTTATCTAGAAAACGAGTAAACAATGTTGAAAAACAAAAATATGAGAAGTTACAGTTAATAAAAACAGGTGAAATTATAAACGAAAGTTTTGTCTATAATATTATATAAGGCAGTTCCTGGTTGTTGAGAATGTATGGTAAGAAGCAGTAAGTACAAAACATAATTTTACATGCATATCTCATTTTAAGTATGAAGTATGAGGCTGACAATGCATTGTTGTGACGAGAATTATGCAGATCATATTAGTGGTCTTACCTCCAATGAGCTCATGGACAGTGTAGAGACGGTCTCACTCTTGGACATCACACCAGAGTTTCCGGAATCTCCCCCGTCACACATGCTGTTGGCCACCTGGGGTTCTCTGGGCATACTCTGCAGGTTGTGTGCAGGTGAGTCTCTGTCAGAGCATGACACACTGATCTGGTCAGCAGGCAGGCTTTTCAGCCCAAAGCCAGGCACCGGCTCTGCGCCGACAGGGTTAGCCAGGTGAATGAGCCTGGTCTGAGGCAGCTGCTCGATGCTGATGTTATACTTGGCTGTCTGCTCCTCTTTCCCCTTGGCCGGCTTCAGGGTGCCTGTGTTGTTGGTGGGTAGAATGACGTACCCCGGGCCTTTGCCAGCGCCGTCAGAGCTGCTGCCCTCACCGTTCCCTCGAGGCAGCTCACCATCCAGCTGCTTGAAGAGCTCACCATCACAGATGTAGATGGATTTGGCGCCCGGCAGCTCGGTGCTGATTCCCTTAGCGGCGCCCTTCTCCCTGCGCAGTGTCAGAGTGTGGCTGGTGTAGTCGGCCACGTTCTGCAGGTGAACCTTGGCCATGCTGGCCGGCATGGTGTTAAAGTTAGAACCTTTCTGAAGAGTGAGGGTGCCAGAAGAGGCCTTCTCTTCCCCTTGGAGAGATGAGCGCTTCATTGTGCCTGGAGCAACAGAAAGAGTCTGACATGAAGAGTTGGACCAGATTTACCTGCTTGGGCTCCCTGGGGTTCCTATTGACCTCCACCATACCAAAACTAGATTTTGATACAGGATCTCAAGAAAATGAAGGATGAATGCTGTGCCAATTCTGACCCAGGAAACTTACAGAAGCTTTACAGAAGCTGCCAGCTTTCCTCAGGACACATGCTGAAGCAACCTTCTACTAAAATATGATTGAATCTGTACCACCCAGCTCTCTAGGTATGAACCACCGTGAATGATATAAGAAGTAAACACTGGTTTAGCTAGGAGACACTCTAATGGGATGAAATGAAAACATACACTGGTATCAAGAGATTAGAGTTCAGACCTGCCAAAAATATCAAAAAGTCAATATTACTACTGACATGGTTCATCAGAGAGCACTGACAAGTCAATTTGATCATTTGTAATAAGAGAACAAAACAACAAATATCACCCGCCAAACACCGACATTAGTCAAATCACTGTGATTGCTCTGACCAATCAGACGGCAGCAGATCTCCAAAAAAGACAATTCTTATTTGAGAGTACATGGCTGCCTCGACCTCATGACCCAAACACATTTCACTCTATCCCCGAAACCCCACCCGACACGTCTCAGTTACGTTGCGGCTGCAACGCTGTTTTGGTCCGTCCTGCACAGGACCTCAAACCCAAGTCTTTGTTTACGTGCTCAGATTTGGTCATTTTCCTGGTTTATGTGCTTCTAAATATGCTTCTACGTGTGTGAATATTTTGTCTGTTTTTACAACCAGTATTTTACAGTATTTTGGGGGCCCGCTTCTGGGATACTTCCGAACCGGACCGCTGCGGAGGCAGTGGGGTTTAAAACAATGACTAGAACAGCCGCGCTATTATGCTGCATTCATGTCTCAGTAAAATGTCAGAAAACAGCATTTTCTGACTGTACATATTAAAATCCAAATAGCAATCATGACTAAAAACATAACTAACAAGTAAGAGGCATGTGAGCACACGTTTACTGCAAGACATTACAACATAATCACCACACGCAATGCGGCGCGTCCACGCCCGGTCAAATTTGGGGGTTGCCTTATTACATCATCTATGTCCAGTGTCCAAGCCAACACAACCCTCTTTCCGCAAGAGTAAATATCTAACAATCTCTGTTCTCCTACTTGACATATGCAAAGAAACAATCATCTCTCTGTTCTGTTCTGTCTTTTTTAGATTGGGCTTGTCTGTGTCTCAATAGCTCCAGATGCTTTTTTTGATACCCCGTCTCAAGAGATAATCAGATTTTTCACTCCCAGTGGATATCAGAGCAGAGCCAGTATCTGATGCAGCACTGTCGGGAGGGACTTAATTATACGGCGGCAGTGTAGGAGAGTCAGACAGCCATATTTATCTGCATGTAACTGCTCAGCACACATTCATCCTACTCCCATCAGCCCGGACTAAACTGTGTTATGCAGCCCGTAATGTGCTGCATCTCTTGTCAAAACAGTTCCTTGGTGAGGGTGGGTGCTGCTGTGATGTTGATTGTAAGACACAAGTGCAGAACTGAGGGGGAACATGCCTCACATCTGTTCCAACAACGCTGAGGAATCTGAAGCAGCCGAAAACACAGAGAGGAGGCACAAAGAGACATCTGTAGCTGCTGAAGAGCGGTCCCTAAAGTCGCATCAAACGCACACACAAACACATAATCAAATGTAGTCAAGCTACAGTCAAGCTGGAGCTTACCTGATCTGCAAGCCATATCCACGTCTTTCTCAAAGTCAGTCTGAGGACAGAAAACAATAAATATTATATTCAGTGTACACACCCTGCTAATATTTAATAATAAACCCTGAAAGGTGAAAATAACAAACCATGAGCTGAGCGTGGCCGTTCTGGAAAGATCCTCCAGAATCTCCATTAGCGTCCTCTTGGCGGTCCACCACGCGACACTTCACTGCCTCCTGAACCTGCAGCAAACCACAAGAGCACAGATCATGACCTTATGATATATAAATACATCAGTTCACAAATACTGATACTGCTGAAACTGGTGCTAACGAAAAGGTCTTTGGGTCACCGAGATCTTTAGGAAGCATACTTTGACGATCCTGTGTGTCAACACCGCATTTCCTGTCAACTTGGCCAAAAGTTACATTTACATTTAGTCATTGAGCGGACGCTTTGGTCTCAAGCGACTTACAAAAAGAGAAACAATCAAGGTGAGACAAGTTCATGTCAGTGCAGCAATAAGTACTGCTCGCATAGAATCAAGTGACAGGTTTAAAGTGGGGATAGTTTTCTCATGTCCAGTTGTTGGTAGTGTTGGAGAGGAGGTCCTCTCTGAAGAGCTGGAGGTCTTCAGGAGGTTTTTGAAGGGGACGCTGAGGGACGGAGGGAAAGTGTGGAAGTGTTATGATATCCTAGTCCTATGACCAGTACTGTGCTAGACTGTCTGTTAAAAAACCCTTAACGGATATAATGAATCTCATACCACATAAATACCCCCCAAAAAACTAAAATAGGAAGAAGTACTATATATATGTACTATGAAATCAGTGGTCATGTAAGGTACCTCTCTGCGCAGTATGCAGTGTACCATGACAATAACGAAGCCTTCCAGTGAATCAAAGACAGCAAAGAGGATCTGGAAGAGGGCAGAGCGCCGGTCGGTGATGGCGAGGACGGCTGACATCCACGTGAGGGCCAAGAGGGGCAAAACCACACAGGAGCTCCACAGAGATGCCCTGCAGGACGGGAGAGGAACCATAGTCAAGGATGGCACTGGTCAACATGACACAGATGACAAGACTACAATGATTTCTGACAAGACATTTCATATTTGTCATTAGCTTTGTTTTTTTTGTCATCTAAGGCAGGAAATAAACTGGATTTTTTTCCCTTTGGAACATCAAAGAAGGCAGAGAATGTAATGCCTAACACAATCTCCTACTTGCCCTTGATAACTACCCATCGCTGTTAGCATAGTGTTAGCAGCCTTCAACTCTACTCATGCATAAATACATAACATCACAACAAATAATTATGTTACTATCACAAACAGAAACATACATCCATTATCTGCAGATATATATGTTCATAATTCACATATATTACATGCATGTATGTTTAGGATGGCTCAGTCAAACCATAGAGGACCTAATGCCACAGGAAAGAGAGGGAGGAGCGAGGGTGAGCAGTGGGGGAAAAAATAAAAAAATCGAGTGTAATGAGGCTGAAACAGAATGCAAAGACAAACAGAAGAGGCAGAGCAGAGAAGGACAGAGAGAGAGAGTGTGTCATTCCCGCCGTCCACATTTCTGCTCCCACTTTGCTGTTCTTGTTTTTTTTCTGACTCATTCCATTTGTTCTAATGTGCTCATCAGGAGCAGTAATTACTCTCAATGTGAGTGTTGAAATTATCTTTCACTCCGATTATTATTCTGAACCTATCCAATAGGTCGTAACATTTATTTAGTTAGAGACTATTCCAGAGGTGGAAAATTATGTGGCGACAATTGAAAGATCCATTATAGGCAAAAATAAGTTTGTTATGATGCGTCACGTGATAAATTTAGCGTAATATACGTTTCAACAGCAGTAATTCTATCAGTGCACCAAGAGTCATGTCATACTAACCAATCTGCTGCTCTGAGTTGCTGTTTCAAACACAAACACTCTTCTTGCTCACTATTTCCAACGCTGGCACTTTTTTCGATCAGTGTTAAGCTGTCAAAGACACTTCACACCGGTGTTTCACATTAAAAGTCCAAACAGAGAGGGATTATGGCTGCTAGAATGCTCTTTAATGTTGAAAATCTGTGCAGGTGCTGCCTTCCAACCACAGCAGCTTAAAACTGAATCTGAGTGTGAACAGCATCCTGTTTTTGACAATGTTAGAATTAATGCTGTTGTTTTTTTGTTTTGTTGAATATATGCATGTATTAATATACGTAATATATGCATGTAAGAGGAGGTTATTAGATATAAAGGTCTGCTTTTTTTCTGTCTTATCGACAGCCTGACAACTTTTTCTCTGTCTCTTCGTAAACTGAATGGACATGTGGCTCTTATGCTGCATTCTTGTCACAGTAAAGTGTTAGAAAACAGCATTTTCTGACTGAGGCAGGTGAGCACACGTTTCCTGCAAAACATTACAACATAATCACTAGACGTCTAATAGACATTTAATGGAGGAGGGGGGCAGGGGTAAAAATTATTGAATGTGTATCAAGATAATATTACTGCTGATGAAAATGTATTTTATCAAACATTTGTATATACAAAAGCCTTTGAAGCCAACCACTCACTTCCATTCAGTTTTAATCATTATGAATGATTGTCTATGTTTTGTCTCGTTCAAGTCCTATCAATGCATCATATGTTTTACGCTCAAGCTTTCTATGCTTCTAAACTCATCGTCTACTTTGCATTTAATACAGTATTCTGCTAAATAAAATGTGGAACTGATATATGAATCCACGTAAAACTTAAATATGTCCCTCCACAATCTAGCTCAGTGAAAGAACAAAGTCTAACAAATGGAAGCCGTAGAAAAAAACGTCCACACAACTTCATTAAAAGTATGTAGTTACTTTCCCCCTCTGGTGTTAAATAAGCCTAAAACCAACACAGAAAATGGATTCACTCATGTTGGCCCTTATTTTCATTGACCTCATTTAAAGTTTGATGTTTCTCATTATGTGGATTCTGTTTTTTTTTTGGAGGCTCCTCCACCCTGCCCACAGTAACACTCTGATTAACAATAGTTTTGGTATGAAACTGGTCAGAGTTTAAGATGCTGAAATGGCACAATGTATCAGTACTACCTTCAAAGAGCTGAATCCTAGCTAAAGAATAACTCAAGTCATTTTCAATCTGGACCTTGTTTTTCATTGTTTATGACATGTAGACCTTCTCCATGTGCAGGGAGTGCTGCTCTTCAATCCAATCCAATGAGGACATTAAACATCAAGTTAAACATTAGAATGATAATGATATATTCGTTCAGCCTGTAACACCCACATGGTATTGGATATATAGTCATGTTCTCTGCTATTTTCTCTCAGTCTCTATCAGCCTCTTAGTGGTTATTAAAAAAGAAAACTGGCAATATTAATTACAATATTAATTGAATATTGTCTTTAGAATAACACTGACATTTGTTTGCGAAACGTATTAACCATATTAACAAGGGGCCAGAATAAATGATTATTATTTGAATATTTAAAAATGTATTGAGAGCAAGCGTCAACCTCCATGGCTGGGAAATAAAGCCAAAAACTGCAGCTGCTCAGGCGGCTGGCTATAGTAAATATACACACAATAAACATGTTTACAGCCTGGTACGGTTCTGGACTCACGTGTTCAAATTACATTAAGCTTTAAAGTTATCCATAATTAACAGCATGGCTGCTTTTATTGACAGGTAGATGCCGTTACAGGTGGCTTGTTTGGGCACCCTGGCTTCATTTGGCCTGTCTCCGGTCTGCCAGTGATCAACCGGGAGGTGGAAGAAGTAAGACAGCCAGGACAGCCAGCACCACATATTTTAAGCTTCAAAATAGCACTTTGGGAACCTATGGGTGATGTCATGCATAAGCTGTCCATTCTTTATACTGTCATTGATTGAGACCCACCCATTTTATTGAGTTTCTATAGTCTATATAGGTGATATATAGGAGAATAATACATAGGAGTGATACACAATCAGGAGTAAAATGAGTGGGATGTGACGATAAGAATCATGGGAATATTATTTGAACATTTAAAAATGGATCTATATTTTTAAGAAAGAGACATCTTAAGAAATAGTTCTGGACAGGTCAGAACAGAAAAATATAATTAGAATAGGCAACTATTCTATCTAGATATATCATTTCAGAAGAGTCTGTAGTCCACATATAGTCCACAATATATATATACAGCTGTGAAACAGGGTTGGAATGGAGGTATACCTTGTCATAGTGCCCACATGTAGTGTCAAATATCTGCTGCAGTGCTATGTGGGCGATGGTTTTAACAGGCATTTGTGTGTGTTTTGAACACATCTCACTCCTTCAAGTCGTCGCAACTACTAGCCAGAAAAAGTACACTTGCACCTGATGTGTGTGAAGCGTGTCAACAATGTCGCATTACAGTTCTACGAAGTTAAATGGTGTGTTAATTATTTATTCACAGCTATTTAAAACCTGGAGAAGCTGTTTAGAGGGTGTATGTGTGGATTGTAGCACACTCCCTGCAAAGGAAAGAGGTCCACAATAAGCTGCTGCATTTATCTACCGGCACCACAGAGGAAAAGCAGAAAATCAAGGCCCAGGTTGATAATAATGGAAATCTCATACATCACAGCAAGGCACACACACACACACACACACACACACACACACACACACACACACACACACACACACACACACACACACACCACACACATACACACTGAGACAATAAAAGTGTTGTTCTCTGCATACATATGGCCTTCTCAATATTTGTTCTAATCAGCTTTGTGGCTCTTAAGGGACAAAGACACACACACACACACACACACACACACACACACACACACTCAATCAACCATCAATCACACATGCATTATTATTTACATGTATACAGTTAACACAGTTTGTTTTCAGGAGCCTTCTCATATTGAGTGAAATCCTCCCTGCCTGGGCGTCAGGAGAAAAGAAAAAAAATGGCAGAGGGGTAAAGAAAGAGAACCAATCAAGTGAGGGAGGAGAAGGAGGGCGTACAGTAGAGGAGAGAACAGAGGTAAGAAGAGTTAAGGAAAAATAATTAGCGGGACTAACATGGCGTTACTGGTAGCTGTGGTGGAAACGTCAGCCGAAGAGATAACTCCGCACTTGGCACATTTGAGCGTCATATTGTACAGTGGCACTGTCATCTGACTGCAAAGTCAAATTAACACGCTGTAACATACACAAACAGATACAAATGCACCTACACACAGACTCGCACTGATGCGCGTGCACACGCGCACACGCACAAACAGTCACCCAAAAACAGTGAGTCACAGTGTTCTCGCACAATCTCTCTCTCAGGGCTACAGTCCAGCTCAGAGGTGTGTGTGTGTGTTTACCTGCGTGTGTGTGTGTGTGTGTGCACATGTGGGGAAAGGGGAGGTGGGGCTAAGACATAGCTACTGGTGGTTATTCATGTTACACATGATGTCTGATTCCCTTCATAAATAACTGGTTTGATGACACTCCATTCTGTGTTTCACACACAAAAAGCTTCATTGAATTTGCATTTCACGTGTCTGCTGTGGACTCACATCGCTGCTGCTCTGCGTATGAAGATGTGCCTCAACCCTGCTCATCTCAATCTGTGCTAACTGCTTATTACGAGCGATGCCAATCGCTAATGCAAAGGTTTACACACACACACACAGACGCATGGCTCAAACCTCCATTCTCGTGAAAGCACGTACACACATGTGCAAGCAATTAGCTCCATCAGCATTCACAAAGGAAAAGCCCTGCCTCAGCCGTGACGAAAGAATGCATAACACGAGTGCAGTCAGTATATTACTGGTGTTAAATTATGACAAGCAATTTAGTCACTAATAAACTGTCTACCTTCCCTCAACCAGCCATTCCCGCTCTCAGAGAGCTGAGTCCAGCTCATTTTACATTCATACAGAGCACTGGAGCTCTGGATGTTCTGTACAGACATCAGGATAAAAGATGAAGAGTTGTTGGTTAGAAGCTATTGTACATTAAGCCTTGTAGATAAACTCGTGTTTGTGTACACCCGGCCATTGATTCTATCGGTCATGATTACATTGTGCTCATTAAAGTAATTGCAGATCTCAGAACTTAAAAAACACTAAAAATAGTTCCAACAGAGAAAGAAACTGTTGTTCAGACAATCAGACAGAAGCTCCATGTTTGACAGTTTGTCTTTATTTTCTCTTCACTAACCTGATCATCTGACCGCTCCTGTTTCTGGCCTCCCGTCAGACCTGTTTTTAGAAATGGTGTCACCAGATCTCAACAGTTACTTTGACGAGAGCAACGAAAAGAAACTAGCTGTGATAATCTGCAGGAGAGAAGTCCACTTAAGACCGCATCTTCATCTTGTTGATTAATTCAACAATTATGTTGCAGTGTTTCGTTTCTCAGTGCCGTGTGTTTGAGTTAGCAGTTCAGCAGGCCGAGATGTCACCAAAGCACTGTAAACTATTGCAGTAAAGCTGAGAAAAAAAGTGTGTCTAAAGTGCTTTATTGGTACTGTAATATTTTAACCAACAGCCAGCCCTAGCATCCCCACAGGAACATTGAAAATTGAACAAAATTGAAAATTGAAAAAATGGAAAATTGAAAATTTCTAACAGTTGAGAGAAATACCTCAGTAGTAGTAGTAGTAGTACAGCAGTAGCCCCCAACTTCCTAACTCAGTAAGTAATATCACTTTCTCAGTTCTTTACTTGAAGTACCGCTGTGCACTGATTGCCTCACCCTCTCATTCCTAGCCTGAAAGAAACTACGGTGGCTGTGAAACACGGCACACACCGTAGACTCCATGTCACTCGGTGGCATCTGAATGTGTATACGTGGTTCATTCGAAGGTAACAAAAACATAATGATTCTTAATTTCATTATTCACTAATGAAAACTTAGTTATGAATATTAGATTGCATTTCTGCCACATTCAGTAAATAGCTCCCTGGACTTTTAATTGACTCTCTGTCTCCTGAATGTCAGTCTCAAGTAAACACATTGTTGCAGCTATATATGGGACTGACACCAAACCTGGGTTTACTATTGATTTTCCAGACTGCTTAAGATTTTATTATAGCCACAGTGCTAGAAATATCTCAGTGTGGAGCCACGCTGTCTGCCTCTGGACAGTTTTTTTCACAAAAATAGAGACTTTACTGCAAAAAGCATCCAGTGGAATCAGTGAAAGCTGCTATTCAGGTGGATCTGACTTTTAATGAGTTCACTGAAGGATAGAAAGGGTATTAACTCAACAATGTACACCCTATAAGAAAGCAACAGATTTCCAGGTATGATCGCTGAGAAACTACATTACTTTATTTTCCTTCCAACACCTAAAAGTCCTGAAACTCCCCAAACCATCAGGATCTAATTTATAACTCTGTATATCTCCACTGTCGTTGCAAGACAAAGACTGACTACAACGCTGGAGATATTGACAAGTAATAACAAACTAATCTGTTACCATATGGCCTCCTGCTAAACAACAATTAAAGCTTAAGAGCAGAGGGAATCGATTTTTGTAGCCCCTGGTCGCCTGGATTAAAAATCACATAATGGAAGAAATTCAATTTCAAGTAAAAAGGGCAATACAGCTGCTAAATGTAGGCCATAGGCAGTGATATTAAAAAGCAATCAAGACTTTTTGAAATACAACACCATTTCCCTGGACTGGAGAGGGAAAAGGTGGGTCGGCGTTCAGGTGGAGCGAGATGCATCAAGCTAAATAAATAAATATCCAGTATGGACAAACATCGAATTGATCGGGCATGGTTTACTCATTGAATCAAATATAAGCATTCCTCTGCATGCTTTACAAGATGTTCCACAGCTTTGCATCAAATGGAACTCTGGAATTTAAAGTACTCGTTAAAGCTACAAAAACCCATTTCGTCTCAAAGCTTAATGTTTGACTAATCTACTATTACAACCTGTAAATACACAGGCTTAATGATTGAAACCATTCATCAAGCATTAAGGAGGAAACAGATTCAAGTGCTGGTTGGAGTTATGCCTCTCCTGTCTATTTTCATTTTCTTTGTGAATTAACCTCTAATTTAGGGGCAAAGGAGACTCAGCAGCCGGCCTGTCTCTGAGGTGTGAGCAGACCTGCCTGGTGCAGATGCTGCTGCACTCTTAATTACGTAGATGCAGCACAAATTAATTAGCTTCATTAAACATGTTTTGCATTTGAACCTTGAAAAAAAACACACTCAGGAGAGGCAAGTGGGTGGACGGTGGCCACCAAAATAGTAAAAGTAAATAAAGAAAAAAACTTCAGAACTATAGACTACCTGACCAGATCGCATTACTTAACTAACAAGCCTCAACAACTTATCACATCTGCAATTAGTATTTGCATTCTTAAATGTGACCATGACTGATGAAAACACCTGAAAGGGACTGTGATTGCCTTACGTCTGCAATGTGCGCGATGGATTAGGTGACCTGAAGTACAGAGTCGATGAAAGTACAAATGACTTGATGAATTAGTTCTGTTTTTATCAAGATGTGATTTGAACAACTTTGCTGTTACGATTTCTCTTTGATTTATTTTTAATCTCTTATTGATTTGATTTTCTGTTCTCTTATGATTTAAAGGATACATCTTTAGAATTTAGTGATATATACATAGTGAGTATTGCTACTGAAGATATGAAAAGCCTTCATGCTGTCTAGAGCAACTGTATTCATAATTGGCTCAAAGATGTCACTTGAGTAAACATTGGCTGGGGATGAAGACTCTGAAGAATCTGGGTGGGGGGTGTTTACCAAATCTGTACTCATTACTGCTAGTGCACAACCAAAGCTTGAGTCAAGTCGCTTTAAAAAAAAAAACAGAAATAAAAGGCAACGCACTTGATTTTCAGAGTTTTTAAAACTGTCCAACAATATTAGAATTATAAATTGGTGGTCTTCTCTTCTAAAATATACCACTTGCCTATTGCCTGGATGGCAATGCACTGAAACCTCACACCTATCAGGTGTATCATGGGTTTTTCACCTACAGAGGAAAAACCTGAGACACTAAGTGGGCGCTATAGCAGCCCGCTGATGACAACCCTATTAAGGCTGAACCACAAAGGCTTTTGAATTGTCCTTAGTTTGTCTTGGGGGACCCAACCAGTAGATATTTCCCCAAATGTGCATATTTATTGCAGGGGGCTCACTCTCAGAGGTAAGCTGAGATCAGATATTTGAAACAAGGTCGGAGTGGAACAGCTGCTCTGTTATATTGAAAAGAGCAAGTTAAGATAGTTGGGTATCTAATCATGATGCATCCTCGAAGTCTCCCTGTGGAGGTGTTCCAGTTAAGTTCAAGTGGGGGGGAGACCCCAGAGGTAGACAAATGCATCGGAGGATTGTGAATACATAGGGTGCCTTGTATGTAGATACAGTTAAGAGTTCAACAGATGAAAACTGAAGTCCAGCTTCAAGACTCACTTGACTAAGTCCAGCGGATAGCTGAGGAGTCCCAGAAGTGACGCATGTTTGACACAGTGGTAAATGATATAAAGGCTCACACCAAACCATCAATCAAAATGTGTGAAAAGAAAAAAATCTCAAGGTCCACTTAGTAGCTTTCTGACTTGGTTCATCACATAACCGAAGCGTTGAATGTCAGCCATGTAAGCCATTGCAAGTAGATGCCTGGCAGCCTGCTGACTCCTGGTTGATGGATTTTATACCTCACAGGCAGTGCTGTAACCAGTTTTGGTCTAAAAGGATCCCAGGGGGCTTCCTCATGCGGCTGACCTGTCCAGACTAAGTTACTTGAGTGTTACGTCTTTAAGATTCTTTAAGTAACAGGGATTCAGCATTGAATGCAAACAACTGATCACCTTAAGATCTCTGCCAGCACACCCTAAAGACAGGATACCCTGTCACATATGAGCGGTATACCTATACAAGTGGTGCATCAACATGTGACAGCTGTACGGAACAATATCTATAGCTAGAGACTCAACAAACACCAGAAATGGACAACACCAGCTGTTTGTGAACATGACTGCTCAGCTCATGATTACCATGAGCTGTGTGTATGTGGACCTTGAGTTGAAAAATATTGTCTCAAACACACTGATCCTAACGTCAAGAGAGATCAAGTCTTTCTAAAGTTTATTACAACATTATCAGATCAGTTATACTTTTATTGGCTCCTTTTTTTTAGCGATTCAATCACTTCAAGTTCCACCACTCCTATAACGGTCGGGAATAATGCTGTTTGAGCTCGGGTCGTGACAAATTATTAAATGAAATGAACCGAGGGGAACGCAGCCTGAGGAGAAAGCTAATAAAATTCAAGCAGCAGTCTGACCTGTCCTTAATGTCAGACAGTCTACGTCTCTACGAGTTACTCAATCAGAGCTAGAATACATACTCTATTGATGCAATCCTTACAAAGACCACACTGACCTTGCACACACACATGCCCACACCATTCACATAAATAGAAATTGTTAATATCACTGCACTGAAGCTACTATTGTGTTATTGTAGGAATAGTCACAGTTTCTCTAAAAGCACTCGAGTAATAGTCAGAACCTGAGGCGGTAATGTGTTACGTTCTATCAGCTAATAGGAGGTAGCATAAATTGCAAGGTCAATAGTGGAATAGTGAGGATAGTAGGCAGGAAGTAATATTAAGCCAATCAGAGGTGCTTGCTAGAGGACTCAGCAGGTTTGGCGATGGGCAGGGCTGGTAGCCATACATTAAGAAGAGGGGGTGGGATGGGCAGGTATTTTTTTACCCAATCACTGATGACATGGAAGGGGGCTTCAGAGACTGATGTGTTCCTGATTGGAGAGCCCTGAGTGAGAGAGAGGGGATTCTGTGCAAACGCAAACATGACATTTCAGACAGCAAAAAACAAGTACAGTAGAACAGAGAGATCATTGAAAGAAAGCAAACATTTCAGAGAGAAAGAAAATAACATTTGAGTGCACCAACAATGCCAATGGAGACAGAACAGCCTGCGGGGTAAAGGGGAGCAGGGTGCATGTGTGCACTGTACTTTGACTAATGGCTTTTTGAAAGCTGATACCAAAAGCCAAATGACATATTTAGACTCAATTCACCAGTAGTGACACTGTGCCAAACATTTAATGTGCTCTTTACCTATTCATATTTGCAAAAGACATTGTTTGGCATTTAAAGGAACACTCCGACATTTTGAGAAAATACGCCTGAGTCAGATGAGGCGACTGATGCAGCTTCTGGGAAGAGTTTAGAGTAATATCACACAGCAGGAAACAGCCTCAGTCAACAATTCAGTAACCCCAAAGCTGTCACACGAACAGTAGATACTCTGTTAGCAAGCATCAAAGAGTCACCTGGTTTTCTCTCATTCGATAGAACAGTTCTCAAATCCCACAAGCAGGTCAGAACTTTTAAGATGCTGTGGGCAGTCATTGAGCTCAGTCAAGAAATAATTTTTAACGCTAACTGCTCTAAAACCACAATATCTTGTATGTTTATTATTCATGTTTGCAATGGTCTGTTTTTTTTCATTATTATTATTTAACATACTGTATACACTGGCCAGGTCTTAACCTGTTGCCTTACTGACAATGAATCAGAACACTATACCTATCCTTGCATAGTAAATTTGTGCGCTCACCCTTAAGTGAAACACACAACAGTGACACACATCAACACTGGAGATATTGTATACACAAGTACACAGTATATCACGTGCAAAAATTATTAAGGCTTAAAGTTAAGAAGAATTAAGAACGTGGACACTTTGATTGACAGGCTTGTTTGAGCATTAGTGGGGAGTGGCAGAGGATTCCCAAGATAGCGGTAGCCAAAGCCACCACACTGAGCTATGGGTGATGTCATGGATACTTGTCCATGTTTTATACAGTCTATGGTTTTAATATGTGTTGACAAAGCTAGCGTAGCAGGTTTTCTTGTTCTGTTTGTGTACTGGACTCTAACTGATCTTCTCGGTAAAACTCTACGCAGTCTGGTGTTTCTTCAAAAATGTTGGCGTGTTCCTTTTATAAAATTCTAACAACAGCCCCATGCCTGAAAGCAGCAAACTGGTTTGTCAGGCTAATCCTACCGCTTAACTCCTTAATGACACCGACTTACAAGCAGCAGCTTAGTAACAATAAATGTCATTTTAAAAGAAAACTATTGCTTATTGCATCTTTTTTGTGTAGCTCTGGCAGTTGGTTCTATTGTTGAAGATATCATTGGATTGTTGCATTGTCATCATATTCTGCAGTCTCAGCAGCTACATTATTGAGCACAATGTTACCAACAGAACTGACGGACAGAGCTACAAAAATCAGACGGAATGTATGTTTGTAGTGGGGTCTTGCTGTTTAAAAAGCCCTGCTTCCCTCTATAAGAAACAACCAAACAGGAGAGAAAAAAAAAGACACGGATGGATTTACAGAAATTTACATCAATAGCAACACCTGCAAACAAAGAGCAGCTGGAGGAAAATGCGACACATTTGAAACTTAAAAGAAAGCAATGAGATGAGTCATCATCTTGCTCAGTCTGTGCAGGACCAATAACCAGACAGCCTTCCCCACATCTTCCTCTTTACTTCTACCATTCTTCTGTCCTCCATTTATCTCTGTCAGAAGCATTGATCATAGTCTCAGCTTTATGAGGAAATGCTGTTTTTTTTTTGTTTGTTTTGTTTAGTTTAGTATCTTTTCTTCTTTTTTCTTATCCACTTCTCGTTAAGAATATTTCATCTTCAACCAATTTGTCTGTCTGATATGATTGCCTAGGACAAAAAGCCAATACTGTGCTAGTCCCTCCCCCTGGCTGAGCCAACAGGCTGGTTATAGGTCACTGTGTAAAATGGATGTGTGGTATAAGGCATACCCCGCCCTCTCCTTTAGTTTCATATCAGTAATGCCGTCTTTGGACACCAGTTTGTTAAAAACGAGAATCCCAATAACCATGTTAACCTGCCAAAGAGAAGAGGCACAGGATTAAAGCAGAGCAAAGACAGTGTTGTTACTTCAGAACATGCAACTCTACTCTGACCATGATGGGTGGCAGTGATGACGATGACGGTCATGAATATGTTCATAAATGTTATCACACACACACACACACACACACACACACACACACACACACACACACACACTCAATGTACTTACTGTAAGCTCTGCACTGTAAATACTAGACTGTAGCATATTAAATGTTAGTGACAAAAACGGTCAGGCACCCAATGAAGCATGACAGGATGGATTGCTAATATACAATAAATATGTGTAAAGATGTTTTTGAATATAGACAGTGTGCTGAAGAAAATCCTACATAAAACATGAGCTGTGTGAAATCAGAGGTTGGGGGAGGGGGTATCCTTGCCTGTAGTAATTCCTATAATTTTACTGCTTTGAGGATCCACAGTCTATAAAAATCTCTTGTGCAAGCCACTGTGATGCTGCTCAGAGTGGGCCGGGCCTACAGTACGGGTGCCAACTAGAGCAGTAGCTCTTTATTAGCGAGGCAGCTTGTGTAAAAAGGACACCCAAAACAAGCTGTTCACTTGTAAGTGGGAAGGTAGGAAAAGAAGCACTGGGAAGTGAATCACTGAAACTGTAGCTAATGGATTTGATTAGCGAAACAAGGACATTGTGTCAATGCAGCGAGTTTACTGCCAGTTTGTCTGTGATTTAGATAACCTCAGATGTAGATGAACATCTCACTGAGGTGGCGAGTTATATATGAAAGTGTCTGCATATGATTTTTATGCTTAATGCAAGACTGTCCTTGTTCTAATTTAAACAGCAGCTGTAAAAGAAAAGTGGAACACTAATGATGCTATATTCATTCTAATAAGGACATCTGCTGTATAACCTGAATGTAACTGCTGCAGACTCCATTATCTTCTATACTGCTACAACTTGGGAGCTTACCAAAGGTACCTAAAGCAGCAATATTATGCTATAGTTCAGGTATCTGGGGTTTATAGCTGAAATGGTGATTTATAACAGTTATCAAAATGGACTATAATTATGTTCCATGTGTCCTAATATATGATTTTAACAAACGAGAAGCTAGTATCTTTCATGGCTATGCTATATTATAGTACAATGGTATTTGACTGAATAGTGGTTGTCAGAAAATACAGGGTGCTTAAACCTGCACTGCACTTACTGGACACTCAAGCTTTTGATCATGATTTAAAGTCCGTGTAAAGTCAAAGAAATATGTGTTTTGAGGCTGTCAGACTAAAGAAGAAAGTGTTATTAACCACCCAACCAAATTTGAATGATTAAAAGTATCGACAAGTTTATGAAATTAGGTGTCAAATTCAGGTAAAAATGAGCAGTATTCTCAGCTCCAGGACTGTGGGGGCGTGTCCACTGAATGTGCCGAAGCCACGCCCACTCAGCGGAGAGGTCACGCCTCCCTTATCAGTCAAATGCTAATTTTATGTTAATGATCACCGCGTGACGGCCCGCGGTCTCGTTTTAGGACCGCCCACAAAATCCTGGACTGAAAACTGGTGAAAAACTGTTTGAACCTCCACATTTCAGTAAAATATTATTCAAAGTCTTTTCACATGTTTTCAGCAACTATTTTCCAACATATTTATTGTGTTTTGAAAGAAAACATGGAATTGCCTTTACACAGACTTTAAGCTTAGCAGCTCCCCAAAACACACTGTGACATCCTTCAAATCCTTTATAATAATTGTAAGTAAAAAATAAATAGTATAATAAATAAGCACATAAATTGTAACTAAGTGCTGCGAAAGGGGCCAAAAAGAGGAAGCAAATAAGGAAAAAGCAGGGGAGAAAATGAGCTAATAACTAAGGAGAATTAGACAGGGAAGAAAAGAAAGAAGTAGGGAAGGTAAAGAGGAGGTTAATAAGGAGATGGTAGTAAGGAAAAGGAAGAATTCAGCAAGAAAAAAGCAGAAGAAGGGAAGAAAAGAGAGAAGTAGAGAAGGAAAGGGGTGGGTTAAAAACAGAAAGGAAAAAGCAGGTAGGAGGAAGCAAGCAAGGTGGATGCAGGGGAAAAAAGAGGTAAGGAAGGAAAAGAAGAGCTAAATAAAGAAAAGGAAGAGTCATGGAGGAAGTAAATAAGGAGAGGGGGAGGCAGGGAGGAAAAGGTTGAAATATATAAGTAAAGACAGAGGCATAGAGGAAACGAGGAAAGGAATAGGAAGGAAGACCAAGGAAAATAAATGAGGAAGTTTACAGGGAAAGGAAGAGCCAGGGATGCAAAGGAGGAAATAAACAAGTAAGCGAAAGGAAGATACACAGGGAAAACGAGGAGAGGCGGGCTATTAACACTGGTGTGATCTACTATTTTTAGAAACAGTTAATTATATAATTACATAACAACACACAATGGTATTTTATGTAAGAATAATAGCTATATGATGAGAAGTCACCTTTAATGTTACATGTTTTAACTGTCTGTGTCCAGGGCAGATCTTTATGTGTCTGTTTAGTTTTCCCATTTTAAGATTGTATTTTATCTAATCTTATGTTTCTATTATGATATATATTTTACTATTTTTAAATGTTATAAATATTACAAAGATTACTAGTGAGATTGTGCAAACTGTTACATGATAGGAGCTGTTACTATTGGTTTAAATTAGTGCAGAGGTTCTAAAGGCCACACTAACAGACGGAAGAGGAAAGAGAAAATACCAAGACAACAGCTGCAGCAGGTCCAACAAATGCATAGAGAAGACCTCCTTCCAGAGACAGCCAGCAGCTACAAGAGAGAAGAGCAGGGAAATAAAGTAGATGTAGAAAGACGTGATTGGAAGAAACAGATGTGATGGAGGAGCGAGGCAGGGAAGAGGGAGGAAACATGAAGGGTTGCGAGGAGGACGGACAGAATGAGGTGAAAGGTAGAGGAGTGTATGCATGGCGAGGATGGGGATGGTAAAAGATAGATGAGACAGAGAAAGAGAGAGGTTAATTACGCTGCAGACGTAAACCCCCATAAACCATGTGTAATATCCCTGCATGAATACTTAAAGAGGCAGTGGTATACACAGTAGTGGATCTATAGGAAAGCATACTTACTAGCTCGGTGTTCCATATCCCTTTGCCTTGGTGAATCCCACTGAGATCGCCACTACTAGTGCAGGGAGACCTGGAGGGAAATAAAAAATATGGACATCAACACAGGACAGATGAGAAAGATCAGACGGACGACATGACGGACAGCAGACTGAAGGCCCACCCCAGCCGAGACACAGGAAACGCTTGCGTATGATGCGATTCCTGAGGCGGCCCGTCACCGCCATGTACGACTGCCACGCCTCTGTCAGAACCCAGCAGAACGAGGACAGGAAGAAGAAATGAAGGAACGCAGCGATCAGGGTGCACAAGACCTGAAAGAAGAGAAACAGACAGAAAGAAGAGAGAGGGGACAAGTTAGCGGGATGAGTCATAATGAATCATTGTCATCACATATTCGTAATAAAGATGAAGTGATACACTGGTGTCAGGATTAATCCTTACTTTATTCCGTGTCTGTGTCTGTCCGATGAGAATGAGAGCGTTGGAGGAGATGATGGAGAGGCAGAAGTTAATGAGGATGACTGAGCGCTCAGACCGAATGTACCTGCAGGGAAATGACAGAGAAGAGAGAAGAGGTTAAGACAAACTTTGATTGGGCTTTTTTTAAGAATTGTGTCTTTTTGTTACCTTAGAATGAGCCTTTAATATCTACAGATTTCCATGGAGCCCACCATTGAACTGCCATGTTTATACAGTAGCCCAGAATGGACAAACCGAACACATGCTCTACATAGGCCTTTTGTGTTTTTTGGGCGTTTTGTGCTCACTGCACATTCTCCTTCATGCTACAGGGAGGGTGAGACGAGACATTTGCAATCAGCAACTGCAGTGTGTGACTTTCTTGGATTTTTATTCCACTTCTGGCTGATTTGTTCACACAGAATTTATGGTCACCCTAACTTAGGTTAATGTTCTTCACGACAATCGAAGTCATTCATTCTGCAGCTTAAAGCTTATGTTGGAACATGATGTCCCCATCCTCAAGTCCAACACACAAAAGGAATGCAGCCTTTTGTGTCAGCTGATTCCACACAAACTAGAACACGCTGAACATGTCATACAACCACAAGTAGCACTTGAGACATTTGTTGCAAGGACGTGCTGTTCCACTGAGCAAATATCCAATGACTTGACTTGATCTATTAACCCCCAATGACAAGCGTCATGATGTAGTCAACAAAGAGGGCGCCTTATATGCCACTAGTGTCAATGAGCGCAGCGTCAGGGTGATTTGAATTTGTGAATAAATCGGAGATGTGAATGAATTCGAGGTCTACAAGGCTACCAGTCTTCATGAACTGGACTTATATCAGCATGCCGGTTGCCAAAATACAGTGAACTGCATTCTTTCTACAAAGGCAAGTTTAAAATGAAGAAGGCTTGAATCACGGTCCTTTATCTGTGGATGAGTACCGCCGATTTAAGGGATATTTCTGCACCCCATGTTGACTTGTACTATCAGACAGCTCTTGTTCTTGGGAGTCCAACTAGACCCAAGCGCGTGATGCTATTCAGCCATTATGTCGCTCTTCATAAAGAGTTGCCTTCGAATGGAGTGGTGACCCACTGTTGTAGCATTCCCATCATCCATGAACTTTTTTAACCTTTTTTGTGCATCATGGCATTGAACAGCAGAGAAGTGATCGAGGACGAGTCAACCGACTCAAGGGTGTTCTCAAGAGGTTAACAATTTAGACAGCAGCACGCTGTGTACTTGACTTCCCATTTCCCACACATGAATGGTCCAAAGTTCCATTGGAAGACAGGACGAGTCACAGAGCAAAAAAAGTTACATGTGAAAGGATAGTGACATGATCAATATGTTTTATACTAGAACTTCTTTTCAAGCACATGCTGGAAGAGTAATCTCTAAACTTTCTCTTAGAACCTCTCGTCTCTTTTGTGTTCAGAGTTCACACTGTACCTACAGAAATATGTCCTTGTGCTTGGTCTGAGTTGAATGTTTCCAAGTTGCTTTATCGTCTTACCTCCAGACAGACACATAGATGATGATGAGCAGCAACAACGTCAGTGAAGACACTCCACAGCCCACGATCAGCGTCACAGACGGGAGGTGTGACTTATCCATGTTCTGAAAAAGACAGAAGAAAAGAATACAGAGGCTGTGGTCATTCTCCAAACCTTTTTTTTATGACACAATCAAGATGTCAACTAAATTGGTACATTGGTCACAGAGTCCATATCAGCTGTAGTATGTATAGAAACACTAGTGGAAAAACATCACTGCAAAAGTCGGGGAGGGACTTTGACGGAGTCTTGCAGATCTGTGGTGCAGACTTTGACAGGAGCTGTCAGCAAAAGCAGAGAAATCGCGTGTTGGCTCCATTTGCGGAGAGCTCACAACCTAACTGTGTCATTTATGGTTCAGATGCAGTGCATTTTCCTTTCCTGTCACTTTAGTCACTCTCAACCTTTTCAGTCGGCAAAAGTTCTCAGACATGCTCGTGCTTCAAACAAGGGAAAACACTGGTTCACGTTTCAGTGAATCTAAACTGCTGCTGATATGTAGTAGTCATCCTGGCACCGACGTGGGCCAATTTAACAAAAACAGTACTGATTCAAGAAAACATCCCAATACCAAATTCCCATTTCAGTTCATATTAACATTAAAATCTGTGACTAAATATCTTAATTGGATCAAAAAAAACACATGAATTAATGCAGGTGCATGGTTCCTGCAGTGTTTGGTCTTGGGTTCTCTGCACAATACAGAGCCTTGGTTTAATTAAGAACAATCAATTAAAAGAAAACAAAGAAACAAACATTCTGTACCAGAAGATGTAACATAATTGTTGCATACTGCATAGACATTAGAACAGATACAACATTGGAAAAATGACTTTAGGAGAGTTTTATGAATATGGACAAAACCAAGTTCCTCTGCTGCCACAGCCTACATTTTCATAGGAGCTGTATTTTACTCTGCGCTCATACAGTTAGCACTGCTTACTGTTTTATCTTCTACATATCTTAACTGGATCAGGAGAAACAGATTAATGCGGGGGCACAGTTCCTGCAGTGTTTTACAGAGAGCTGAAGTCAAATGGGACCCTCCAGGTTTCTCCGGGATGCTGAGGTGTCTTAGAATATGGAAATCTGAGGAACACACTTCATTTTCTCAGGACGAGTTACAAAAGTTGGTGGAACAGAGACATGATGTCAGAACTGACACCTCATGTCAGCTACAATAATGTAAGAAGAAGTAATAATTGACTTATAAAAATAACAAAGTGGCATACCTTAGGAGATATAACATTTGGCTTATTAAGCTTCTTGAAAACGAGCAGTGAGCTACGTCAGACAGACACGTCCTGCACTTTTCCTGGGGGTAACCTCCAGGGGTAAAACACTTTTCTGTCAGAGTACAGTGAGATCAGCCAGACCATATCTGGAGGTGGTCTGGGGTGCTTTGTGATCAGATCACAGCCAGGAATAAATGACATGTGTAAAGTCTACATTGAGAATAACTAAAAGGCACCTCTAGCTTCACCTCTTATTGTTGCTAAAGGTAGTGAACACATCCATCGGCTGCCCCTGTCAAAGCTTAGCAGCACCTCTGACCACTGTCAGCATCACTGAGAGGTGTGGTTCGGTGATGCTTTATTGCATAGTTAGCCACACCCCACTGTGATGTCATGGTGTAGTGATCCACCAGCATACTGACTGGTTGCTTATTATGTGTTGTCAGCTTAGACTTTCACCACATGGACAATAAAATGACACTTCATTTCATCGCCTGACAGACGATGATTTGACTCACTGATGGATGATCAGAGTCAGTGAGTTTCGGTCGGTAGCCACAGTTGGCCGGCTGTACAGAAGAGTGTTTCTGGTGGTGGGTGGAGGTGTAAAGGTTTGCGGGATGACTCCAGACACGCTGACACACACCAGAGGAAGCCCAGCACCGCCTTAGGGAACCGTGAACTCAACTAAAAGAATTTCACTGGTGGAGTTTTCAGTGAGAGGCTTTTCTACCCTGACAGGAATTAAATTATGTGAGAAATACTGTCTGTACACACACACATACACATACACACACACACACGCTATGTACTGTACATGCAGGTATCTGGTATCTAGAGCTGGGGAGAAGTCAGCAGGCTGGCTGCTTGTTGGGCCTCTGTTGCAAAGCAAGGTGACTTCAAGGTGATTCATGAATAAACCACAATACTGCAAATCAGCAGAAACACACACACGCACACACACACACACACACACACACATGCTGCTGTGATGCATGCTTTCACATAAAAAAAAAAAACACGCACATGTTATAGGACTGACATCTGGTTCTATCCTAAAAACTGACAGCTAAACACCATCCCCAGGATACAGCAGACATTGTCTTGGTTGCCATGGCTACGCTGTAACATGGCAGCAGCAGCTGCAGCAGGGTGCATGGTGTGTGTTGTGTAAGGCTGTGTGTTTCTGCCTGTGCTGCATGTGATATTCCAGTTTGTCAATACTGACCTTCTATATACAATTCAAGATTTGTTCGTCTCTACTCTTCAACTGATTTTCTGTTTTTACAAGACATACAACTTATTTAATATATATATTATTATATATTTGAATATATATTCAATTGTTTAAAGGTACAGTGTGTAGAATTTAGTTGCATTTAGTGGTCCAATCACTGCATTGCAATCTCCTCACATCACCCTCACCTTCCTAATGTAAAGGAGAAAACACTTTAAGGACCCTGTTTAGAGTCAGTATTTAGTTTGTCTGTTCTGGACTACTGTATAAATAAGGTGTTTCAACATGGCGGCCTCCATGAAAGGGGACCCTCTCCCACTGTAGATATAAAAGGAGATTTTTTAAGTAACAAACATAAAAAGATTCTTATTTTCAGGTGATTATACATGCATCAAAACATAGATATGAATATTATATTCCATATTTGCCTTATTCTGAAAATAGAGGCCCCAAATCTTACACACTGTACCTTTAAGAGCTTTGCAGAGAAGTGAAGAAAGGCTTTCTCAGAACTAATAAAAAAATAAATAAACTAATAATAGCTGTGCTTCCTAATAACCATTATGTGAATATTATGAGTGGGTTCATTAAGATCAGCAGTAGTAGCATCCCAAGATATATGAAATGATTCACCCATGGTGAGCTCTCACTATTCAAACAATGGATTGGATTTAAAGAATAATGCTGACCTCAGAGTTCTGAAGCAGAGAGGATTTTTGAGAGAGAGCGAGCTCAAATAATCATTTTTTGTCAGGACTTATAATAAAATGACTGTGAGGACGTCTTCAACACCAAGAACACTGCCAAAGCTTTCTTAGTGTGGATTATCATGGCCAGCTGGGTAGTTAACTGTTACAATGATGCAGATCGACATTTTCTCCACTAGTGCTGTGTTATTATTTCCACTCAATTTTTTTACTACATAACATCTGTCAATTGTTTCTAATATGTGTGTGTGTGTCTGTGTAAACTGTAGAGCACACAGCCATATCCAGGGCAGCATCCCCTGATGAAAATACATTCCTGTGTGGAAAGTATATAGTAAAATAGTCGGCACAAATTCTCAAGTCAGAAAACCAGAAGAAAGATGACGTAATTATTGAGTGTGTAAAGGATTTTTGTGAAACTGGGGACTTTCTTTTGAAAACCAAGTAACTGACCTAGCCAAGACACTCTGGCCTCACTGACCTCAGAACCCTTGGATGACAACCACAGCAAGAAACAGGCTCCTCATTTTGAATAGGCACAGCAGGGCGGCCACCACAGAGGCCTTTAGCAAAAAATCAACATGCAGGGCAATGTTTCAAATAACTTGGTCCAGGATCTGACAAATCAGCAGCCAATCAAATGCTTTCAACCGCGCATACATTAGGCACTGACTAAAAAGTACTCGAGTGATTGCTTGCTCAGATTACTCTTCTTTAGCCTGGTAGCATGGTCCAAAAACAAATCTGTGTCATGTGGAGGCAATGCACACGTTCGATAATAAGCTTGTGTCAACATTAACTGCTGTCTAGTTAGCTAGTTTAACTCAGTTTAACTTGGTTGACCAGAATCTAAAAAGAAACGTCTCGTTGAGAGAAAGAGTAAGAGACACAGAACAGACTGTTATTAAGAAGAGGATGTAACGTGTGCTATCAAAAGTGAACAAGCATGACGCAACATGTGTTTGTCCAGCTAACACCAACTCAGTCATGACTGTAATCATACTCCACAACATTAATAACTACTTCAGCAAAACACCTTCGCGGCTACAGGTTTCTTGTAAACAGCCACATAATGCCAGAAACATTTTCATCTCAGGTGAACGCAGCACGAAATCACTCCTGTCTGCTCCACATAAGACGTCAACACAACCACACAATACTTAAATATCAGACACTTTTCTCCAGCTCTATCATTAGTCTCTTCCATCAGTATCGCACTGTCTGCCCCAGCAACAGTAAATAAATAAAATGTTTCAGTAAATTATAAGTTCCACCGTCGCTCTGCGTTGTTACAATCCATTTGCCACATATAATCATAAAGATATATTCATAGTAATAATAAGGCAATAAGAGGTAAAAGGCACTGGCTGAAATGTCTGAACCCATCGGCTATCGACAATTTAGCTTTTTAATTAGCTTTTTAAAGTTATCTGCATTCATACGCAGGTATCTGCTCATAGAGATTAGCAGAAATGTGTCTTTCTCCTCATTCTCCTGTATCAAGTTGCTAATTGGACTGCAGAGAAAGTCTTGGCCCGGATATCTGTTTTCCGTTTTCCAGATATTTGCTAGTTTATGGTGCGGTCCAACCTGCGTTTCCTCTTGTGTCAAACTGCAAAGATATGCTGGCCCCTTACTGCTCCAAAATGGACAGCACTAGACAGACAGAGTGTATAAAATATGGACGTAGGTTTCTGAAGTGTGGTCGGCTCTGGCCATCGCCATCTTGGCAGTGCCAGCTGAGTTCTATAAAAATTCACCTCCCTTCAGTTGAACGAAGAAGTTAGCTACAGAGACATGACAAAGTCATTTTTGTAACACTTTAAACATGTTCATTTGTGCTGTGAGGTCACTTTATTATGGTGGCTTATGGAGAATGATTGACTTCTGGAGCCAACCTCGAGTGGTCATTTGCTTAGTTTTGTATTTGGTCAAAGTATTGGACAAATCCTAACCTGACGATGTCACCAGAGGATCCATCCTAAAGCGCTGTGAGCGAGTGAAGAGTGTTCAGGTGAAGCGAAGGGGACAGTTTAATGAAATAAGCTTTGCTGTTGGTGGGGATGGGGGTGGAGGGTGGGTGGACATGAGGGGGCCAGGACATAAGGGACTTCCACCCCCCCCAACACATCCCACTTCTAGCAGGAGATAATTGGCTGAGTTTATAGCTTGTCTTGTCTCCAGGTTTGATGTGTGTGCCGGGGCCAAGTTAATTAAATCCCTCTGATTAATCTGCACTGCAGTGAGTTCCTTCTCTAAAAGCAAAAGGGGGGAGAAAAAGATTACGAGTGCAGTGGAACGGAAAGGTGTCTGCTGAGACAGACAAACTTTTTACTTCCACCTCGGCCAATGACGGAGCTCGGCTGGATGTCTCACGCAGCGTCCAAACGAGAGCGCTACCATCCAAAATAAAGTGACCAGACTGCATTATTCCACATGAGCAGAGACGGAGATGCTCCAGCTACCACCACTGAGGAGAGCCGCGGGACGTCAATTCCTCCAGAAATCAGACTGAATCAAACGAGGCTGCTGCCAGTATTAACAGTAAACAAATATGATTACTTAAACAAGTTGCACTGGTATCAATTACACAGAATAGATATGATAAAACTACTGATCCAAAAACTATCAAAGAGAAGTTATACTTCCTGGTAAGTGTGGCTCGTGGTAAATAAAGTAAGAATATCTCTGACTTATTCACTCATCTGACATTAGAGCTGAAATTATCAGTCAATAAATTGATTAGTCAATTGAAAACTATATTGATAGTTGATTAATTGTAACATTTGAAGCAACAAAGTCAAATATTCACTGGTTCTGACAAATATGAACCATTTTTTACTGTTTCACATCATGTAAACTTTTTGGAGGAAACAAAGCAGGCAAGTTGCATCAAGTTAAGCTCTGAAAAACTCTTTTTTTCACTATCTTTTTTGGACTTAGCAGAGAAGATAAGCAAATGAATCAATAATGAAAAAAATCCTTTATTTACTTTGCAAGCTAACGAATGAATCAGGCGTACTGCAGAATGAGTCATATCCAGAGCTGAGATAAACAAAAAACATCATGTTTTTATGGTGAACTTATCTGAGGACTAAAGGGCAACTTATTTATTGCAACTGCATAGCAGCAGCACATGATCGCACATCAGGTATGCAGCTGGAATCAGGATATTGTTAGCGTAGCTTAGCATACAGACCAACAGCAGGAGGAAACAAAGTATCTATATCGTTTGTTTTAAAGGTCCAGTGTGTAGAATTTAGTTGCATCTAGTGATGTGAGGGCTGCATTGCAGTCTCCTCACATCACCCTCGCCTACCTAGTGTAAAGGAGAAACAACACTTTAAAGGCCCTGTCTAGAGTCACTGTTTAGTTGGTCTGTTCTGGGTTACTGTAGAAACACAGTGTTTCAACATGGCGGCCTCCATGAAAGGGGACCCTCTCCCACTGTAGATATAAAAGTAGAATTTTTAAGGAACAAAACGATTCTTATTTTCAGGTGATTATATATGCATGAAAACATAGTTATGGATATTATATTCCATGTCTGCCTTATTCTTAAAATAGAGGCCCCCCAATCTTACACACTGGACCTTAGTCTAGTAGTTGCAACAGTTTTGAGTTTGTTCTGTTTCCTGTTTTATTTTGTAGTTCTACTGTAGTGCCTCGTTCTGGGTTTTGGTTGTTGAGTTTTTTTCTTTGTGTTTTGCCTGGGTCTCCTGCCGCCTTTTGGTTAGTTTGATTGTTTTAACATTTATGTTAAATGAACAGGCTGCACGTCGTGTTAGCACAGAAAAAGTCACTGAACACATACCAACACATTTCTAATAATGTTTATAATAATTCATATTATATTATAATCATTTTTTTCCCTGTTGTTTCATCTGTGTAGATCTGACTGTACAGCCACAGCCACTCAGATTTAGCACGCCCAGTCGGATATCTCCAGTCAGTCCAATCAGATAAACGAGGGCCTGTCATGGCCATGGTCATTATTTCCGTACTATCCAATGATAGCATCATATCATTCTAAACATGTGGTATCAGAACATTATTGAAGTATTGATACTTTAGACGACCTTACTTTGTTTCATCAGTAGTTTTAGGCGTGCTGGAACTATTTTATTAACAGACAGCAGCTGGGCGCAGTGACTGTCTGAGGCTTCCTGGAGTCTTGTTGTCATCATGTGGAGACTCCAACAGTCTTACACATAATCCCCAAACTAAACCACGGATTGTCTTTTAGAACATTCAGTTTTAATATGGACTAAACAAAGGAAACATAATGTGTTCATTGGAGAGTAGATTTGTCACCTTAGGACAAAGCCAGGATAGCTCTTTGCTTGTTTCTAGTCTTAAAATAAGCTAAGCTAACCGACATACATATTCACTGTACAGGCATCAAAGTGGTGTAAATCTTCTCTTCTAACCCTCCTTAAAAAATATAAAATAAGTGCATCTCAAAAAGTGTTAAATTATTATGTTGAACAGATTCTCAGTACAACATTCAGGCCACATAGACAGCTTCAGTTGCATAGCTATAATCTGGCGCCTGTTGAAACAGGTCAGACCTCAGATCTGTGTTCTTATTTGTTACTCATAGATTGTGGGCTAACTGACCAAAAAGGCTCATCACTGCATCTACAGGCTCCTGACAGCACATTCAAAGTGGCTTACGCAGGCTTACAACATCCAAAAAGATACAAGCACAAGCACGTTCATTCATCCTCTTCCCCCTCAACACACACACTGCTCTGGCACTGGCAGTAAACTGGGCTCAGGTTTTGGGGCTTTTGCCTTTGACTGCAGTGGATTTTTTTTTTCTTTTCTGTTTTTTCCTTCTAAAAGCTTGCAGCGAAGTTGGGCTGAGCAAAATGGACACAAGAGGTGGCAGCAAGAGAGTAAATGATGGAGTAAGCAGAGGGAGAAAGGGAGAGCTCAAATATAATGCAACATCAGAGCATGAAAAATGGTGCGATGAAATGAAGCGAGGGATGGGAGGACGAGAGGAGCGACAGGGGGAAGACGGAGATGAAAAAGGAGGTTGGGGTGTTTATCATGCTGGGGCTGTAGCGGGCTAGCTGCAGATGGAGTGGCTGGACCGTTTAGAAGCTACTATGTGTTGCAGTAGGGATTATTAGCATGGTAACCATGGCTGTCTCACAAACAATAAAATGTGGGGAAAAGGGATGACAGAACGTGGAAGAGAGATGTGTTGCCTTTTCCTCGATTCCTGGCAAAAAGAGTGGCCAAAATGTGGCTTCCCTCAGGGTGTGTGAAATCTCCAGGGTGCAATGGAGCTGTGAACAGGCTGTCGTCTGCACAGGTGGAGGCAGGCCGCAGGGAAGACAGCAAACTGAAGGCACCTATTATAGGTTCAGTGATGATTATTAGCCGGTATATTCAGATTTCACAGATTTACCTGTAGCTCAACAAGACTGAGAGTCTGCAGCCGTGCTAGCAGCTCTGCTCTGTGAGGCTGAGCTTACAGCTAACTGATAACAACATGCTCACAATGTCAGTGCTCACTAGGGTTGCAAAGGGGTGGTAAATTTCCAGAAACTTTCCATGGGAAGCTAAGTTGGGGAATTTGGGAAATATTCCAGACTTCCCATTGGAATTACGGAAGTTAATGGGAATTTATGTGATTTTACACTGGAAATTAGGGGTAACTTAGTAATAAATCATGATGAGTTAGCCTCCTATATTGGTCAGTGAAATGATGGTAGCTATAACTTATTCAGCATCTAACCTATCAGCTAGCTGTGCATGTGATGGAGGAATGCACGGTGAATGTAGGGGTGATTGAGGAATAGTAGTAGATACTCGGGTGTACTTGATTAGGCTAAAATATATTTTCCCTAACTATATTTAAGTTCCCTGTTAAGGGCCAATCTTCAATTCAACCTTTAATTTTGTAAATTCCCGGTTTATTCCCATAAATTCCTGTTAATTTACATGGAAAGTTTCCAACTTTGAAAATTCCTAGATTATGCATCTCTAGTGCTCACAAACTGATGTTTAGCCTATGTAATGTTTAACATTTTCATTATCTAAATTTAGCATGTTAGCATACCATTTGTTAAATAAAGTATTGGGCAACTTGAAACGTTGATCTGATGATCAACGTGATCATGATGCTGAACACAAGTTAAGACCAAAGCTATTACAGTTCATCCCCAAGGTGTCACAAACACCATGACGATCCATTCAAAAGACATTTCATTGAAAAAAACACAAATTTTACCAATGAAATGTCACTAGATGATGAACCTCTCTAGGCTTTGGTCACCATCATTCTATTCAAAATGTTGTCCCAGACCATCTCATGCATGTTGATATATTTTTGCAGGATAAATGACAACTTTGACCTGCTGGTGGGTTCACGGAAATGAGTGGGATTCATCCTCTGGGAACCATGTCTGTACAAAACTACATGGCAACCCAATCCAATATAAATTTACTAAACTTTTCTGACATTTTATAGACAAACAGTTGACTGAGAAAGTAATCGGCACATGAAAATCCAAATGAAAATAATCTTACATCGCAGCCCAAGCACACACGTGTGTTTGGGAATAGTATTATTTATCAGAGTCTTCAGGCTGCTCCTGCATGATTTCCTCTCTCGTTCATAAATGCTTTACATCAGGCATATTCCTAATTTTGTGTTTAACTACTAAGGATTATTTTGTATTTGTAATATTTCATGATTGGTGTATAAAATGTCAAAAAAGAATCAAAAACGTCTTTTCACAATTTAAATCTAAAATGAAACATTACAGTGCAGCATTATCATGAGCTGTCTGCTGTTCTATTGTCTTTACATGAGGCACAAATCATGCTTTGCTCCACACTAGCAGCATTTCAGGATGCTGAAGCTTCTCGGTGTATCAGTTTCCCACTCAGCTAAAGGCCTGCCCATAACTGAACTGAACATTAGCTCTGGGATGGAGAAGAACCTCACTGCACAGAGACTTTGGGTTCAAACAGCGGTATGCATGATCTCCCTGCTAGGGTTTACTTCACATTTCAAACACATGCAGCCGGGTTAACTAGCGACTCTGAATTACTCGTAGGTGTGAATATTGGTTTGCATCACTGTGTCAGCCCTCTCTCACCCAATGTCAGCTGGGATCAGCTCCAGCCCCCTGCGACCCTCCAAAGGATAAGCAGTTATAGATAATGTATGGATGGACTAATAATTAAGTCTACAAAATGTCTAATGTCCACCACACATCAGGAATACAGCAGTGTCTTTCAATCGCTACTGTAACTTTGGCTGCAACAGCAAAACTATAAAACCCAATTTACACCTATAAGAATCAACTAACCAGCTGTGACCATTATCAGCTATTTTCAATGGACTCCCTTCACACTATCTTCTTTCCACAAGCAGAAATGTCAGCACTGATCGTCCATGTCCGTGCATTGTGCATGAAACAAGATGTGGTTAGACCAGCTTAGCATGAAAGCATTCAAAGCGGTGCAAGAAGTAGCACCCTAACTCCAATCATCTGTTTGTTGCTTACAGCCGGACACAGTGACCATGTGCAGCTTCTCTGTGTCATCAGGGATAAGACCAACATTAAAACCTTTGCTCAGCAGCCACGGTCACCTGTGCTACAGCTGGAGATGGAGACATGCAGTATATACTGTGTTTTTCTTTTGACAATAAAGAGTTTGAGTGGAAGAAAATGGATGCATGGATGGATGGAATGAAGAGTTCTGGCACATAACTCCACCTAAAACCACAAACTGACATTCCTGCTTGTGCACACATTAAGCAAACAGGATGCTGGTAGACATATTGGAGTGTGGACAAAGCCAGGCTAACAGTTTCCCTCTGCTCCCAGTCTTTACGCTATGCAAGGCTAACCTGTCCACAGCTTTTGCACTCAGCAGTATCTCTCCAAATGTTGATTATTCCTTTAAATTGCCATTGACCAACTCTCTGTCAGTCCACTGATGAACTGATGAACTAATCATTTCAACGCTGAGCACAAAGCACACACACACACACACACACACACTGCAGCCTGTCAGCATGAAGACTGGCATATTTAATGCTGAAACCATCAAAGCGTGCAGCGCCTTCACTCACATCCCTCCCTCTCCGTCGTCTTCTTCAATCAAAAACCGCAAACCTCCGTCTTGAACAAACAGAATGGAATATATGCTGAACTCAAGGTGGTAAACCCCACGCTGTTTCATCCGTGTAATCCACACGTTCCCCCCGGCCTAGCCTCCATTCAAGGCCGTGCAGGCAGCAGGACGAGCAGCACGCTGCCTCCTATGTCTTTAAGAAGAAGAAAAAAAAAAAGCCTTGGTGCCCATGCTGTTACCAGGGCAACTAGTGAACAAACTGCTTCCGAGGCAATTTCCAGTCTAATAATAACTAATCGCACTGAATGAAAATTCCCCACAAAGACACTGCTCCTTCCCCAAAGAAACTGGGGCACGTTTGAGTCACTGAGATAGTGCTGTGATTTTAACAGACATTTCATTATATCACTCACACACACACAGACACACACACACACACACACTGCTGGCTCGATGTGTCCAGCTGCAGGCACAATGTAAGAGAACCGTGCTCTGTAGCTCCAGGTCTTATTGAAATGTGTCTGCTTGCCGTGTTCAGATTGTTGGATTGCCATGCAGCACCTTCTCCATGAGGCCTGGTAACCATGGAGACAGCAATTGACAGTGTAATACGTTAACATATGCTAATATGGATAACAATAGTTGGGTGTTCACATGGAATAGAAAGGTGAGGGGTGGAGGTTGGTTGGTTGGTTGGTTGGTTGGTGGTGGAAGGGGGAGGGGGGGCATGCAGGTATGATCATTAGCTGTGTCACCATGTCATGTATGATCACCACCATCTTAATGCACAGGTTAGCCCTCCCTATGTGCATCTCCTCTAGGTGCACGTGAATAAAGCCCCCCCACCCCCACCCCCTCCCTCCCCCAAACGTAATAAAAACCTTGGCAAAACGTTTTGCATGGCATGTCGACACAGAGAGAGGGAAGGAAGGAAGGTGGTGGGGGGAGAGAGGGAGGATCTGTTGATATGTAATGACAATGACGCCCTTTGCAAAAAAAAAAAAAAAAGAAAGCAAGAAAAACAGCTGATGCATTCGCATAAAAAGACCACACACACACACACACACACACACACCTTTAACGTGAACGAAGTGAAGGGAGGTTTGTCGGACTTACCATTTCGGGATTTAGCCGTGCTAAAATGGCGAAGGTGGACAGTCTGTCACACACGCATTTGGTTCTGAATGAGTCGACTAGCACGGCTTTGCAGCCCCTGGCAGACCAGGATCCCAGCAGAGAGGAGCTGCACGGAAGAAAAACACACACACACACACACACACCACACCAAACCACACACAGACACACACGCACACACACACACAGCCAGACAGACAGAGACACAGGGAGAGAAGAAGCGATGCGGTGAATACAGAGGCAGCCCCGGCACGAAAAAAAAAGCAAAAAGAAAAAGCGGTTCAAATCCCACCGCGGTACACCGGCGATCTAATCCACTTTACATGTCCGCCGGATGCAGCAGGCGACGGCGCGGAGAGCGAAGTGAGCGCGGTGATGAGGAGGCTGCGAAGCGGCGTGCTGCAGGTCTCTGCCTGGACACTTCTACCACCAACACGCTGCTAACAGCCCCACACATGCATTTATTATTATTATTATTATTATTATTATTATTATTATTATTATTATTATTATTGTGTAACAGTAGTAGTAATTAAGTACTATAATAAAACTGGCTATGTGACGGGCTACTAAAAATAATTATTACAACTCATTTATAAATTACCATTACCCATATTTAAAAATATATAAATTATTATTATTATTATTATTATTTTTATTATTATTTATAATAAGCACGATTTTTAATAACAATACATTTACCAGGCTACACTCCAGCTTTTGATGTGGCCCTGATGGATGCTGGGAGTGGTGTGCTACAAATATGGTCCACTGATGGAACGCCACTCTTACCAAGACAAAGCCTGTGTGTGTGTGTGTGTCTATATATATATATATATATATATATATATATGATATCATAGTAGGAAAAAAAGCACAGGTGTAATTAATAGCATTAACAATGGCTACATTCCATTCAGGGCTGCCAGTTTCAGGCTATAGTGTTGTGCATATGGAGACTCACTGAAATGGAATGGAACCTTTGTTAATAGTATTAATTCCACCTGTGCTTCTCCTGCTATGACAGGTCCACATGTCTGTTAAAGAGGAATCTTAATCTGTGCTCCGCTCACAGCATCATGGAGTGTGAGAAGAGTTGGACATAGTTGAATGGCTGCTGTTACCACTCTGACTGGTTATTACTCTGGCAGCTCATTACTGCCCAAACAACTGATGGTGAAAAGAAAGGAATGATTAAAAACTAAGCCATAATTGTGAGGTAATCATTAAACATTATATAATATAACATGACTTTGTATCTTTGTATTAGTCAAAAGTTACTAACTCAACATTTAAGACTTCAAGAAGGCAAAACCCCAAAAGTGTCACTTCAAATGTTACATTTCAGTTGTTATGATTATAACAATTTATAACTTTGACTTAGTTTGTGTTATTTATGATTTAACTATTTATGAATTTTTAAATTAACCTCAGCCCAAATATTGAACATATTTTGATGTGACATTTGTTTTATTTCCTTCTATATTATATTGAACTGCAAAGTGTCTAAATGTATTTTATAATGACTTGTGAGTCATTACATATAATACAGATATAATCAGTGGGTAATATAGAACAGGAACAGAGCTTATCTTTGAGCAACCAGTCATGCATAAATGACCACAGTCTAGTTAGGCTAAGGCACACAGCGATCCATGAAAAAAAAGGTTTCACTTTGTACACAGAAGGTCAGCGGTGTTAATGTTTTGTTGGTGGATCAGCTCTGTAGGGTTTGGTTAATATGACACCTCCAGCAATTACATAGAAAAACTCCATTTGACTGGGCTCCTAACACACACTGGCCTTATATCACTCTGCTTCAGTGCACAGAGAAATTAAGCAAATAAGTCAAATTGATGAAAAAGCAACCGAGTGTTATGAATTAACAACAGGCCGCAACAGGCGACAGACTTCAATTCTCCTCACGCAAATTTACGTCCACTTGATTGACTTGAATTTACATCGACTTGATTGAGCAGCGCACTGGTTTTGACTCAAACTTGTACTCCGGCCATGGAATCCAAATTAATTTGTCAGGCACTGACAATAGTGAGCACTTGAAATGTCAATCATCATGCTGCCTTTTTAAAAGCTCAGAGAAATCTATAGACTGAATTCAGGCCTCACGTCCACTGATCAAATCAAACATAAAGCAATGAGTCGACCTTTTATGTAAATGTGGTTGTATGGGTCTGACTCTGAGAACTCCATTTCTGTTTTTCTGTCTTTAGAGTATAACTGGCAACAACTTCATGGCACTGTGTCAGGTCCTATAGTGCAAAGATTTCTGGGAGTAATCTCCACAGAGTGCAGGCTCATATTTCTGCATCACATTACACATCAAGTCCAATTGAACCCCCAAAGAGCACCGTTGTGTCACATTACAGCTCCATCATGACTGCTGGAGACACTCGGCTGCTATTCCAGTCAGTGTGCCAATGTCAGCAGAGAGCATGAGCGCAGCGTCTTATTACAGCCCAGCTCCATCTTTGCTCCACCAACTCCGTGAATGTGCGTAGATGGCTACATTTATTGACAATTTACATAAAATCAATATGTAATGATGTGTTTCACTCATTTTTGACTTCATTCAGCACGTAAAGCCAAACCAGTTTTCAAATCTGGAGAACGAATGATACACTTTTAGAGGAAATGTGTATATGAAGTTAAATTATAAACAGTTGGCTGTCCAACACGAGCCGGGTTCCGCTCAAGGTTTCTGCCTCTCAAAGGAACTTTTTCACTGCCACTCTCGCCAAAGTGCTTGCTCACTGTGCTTCTTCACAGCAGCCATTTTGACATGAGAAAGTAGGGTCAACACAGGTACTTCCAATGATACTAATTAAAGTTCTGTTCCATTTAGTGTAGCAGAGCCTTTCCAGTGAGCCAACATCAGCACCTGAACTCTGTTTGACCTCTACTGTTGGGTCTGTGTAATTAATATTATAAAGAGTACGGTCTAGACCTGCTCTATATGGAAAGTGTCATGAGATAACTTCGTTACAATTTTGCAGCATATAAATAAATAAATGTAATTGAATGAAGAACTTAAAAATTAAGAATTTATCATGAAGATTTTTAAGAACAGATCCATAAAGGAAAGCATTACAGCCTCTGGAAATTCAAACACAAAACATGGTACGCAAAATGATGCTGAAAAGGTGGCTGCTGACTAAGAAGAGCCAACTATTTTAAGACATGCCACTGCTGAAAGGCTTTCAGCAGACGTCGGAATTATGACAGAAATGTGATGCAGCCATGGCAACTGGAAGACGACGCAGCCAACGCAGTGAACACGAGTGGTAACCTTTACAATGAACCTGACATATTCAAAATCCTGATTAAAAACAATGGGCATCAAATTAAAGGAAAACCTAACTTAGAGTGTCTTTGTAAGTTGGAGTTCTTTCACGAGCCTTCACAACAGCTTCAGCGCTCATGGTCAGTCATAGGTTGCGGATACACAGTGTTTAAGTGTAAAAAAGGGTTAAAAGTGTAAAAAGTGTTCAGCTAGGTTGAGACCTGGTGAACCCATTATGACCTGCCTTTCCCTTTGATTTGTTACCTGTTAAAACAGCAGCAACAACCTGAGCAACAAGAAGAATGAATAAGGATATTTAAAAGTCACAAATCTGTCTCATAACATAAATAGAAATAAAGACTACAGACTGGTTGCAAGTGTATGCATGGTGTTTGTGTGTGTGTTTGTGTGTTAGCCCCATGAGGTGACTCAGTGCTGACATTAGCACATCACCTCTAACAGAAATCCAATATATTAGGACTCAGTGCAGTTTCTCTGTGTGGCTGACGTGATTAGGCCTCTCTGTGAGGCACACAGTGGCCTGCAGACAGTCTTGCCCCCACCGTCTAATTGGATAATTTAGGTGCTGGTCCAGCAGCACTGCATGGAAGAGTGTTCTCTGCCAAGAACGGGCCACATGGATGAAAAGCAGTCTGTCAGCACAGAGGAAATATACATGGGCTCTTTTGTAGAGAGCTAGACAGAGGAGAGCTCCTGCTTGATGTTTAGTGGTGGGGTTATAACATCCTGTATACTCAAAGAGATAATCTGTGATACAAGGAAATTCAAAGACTGAATGTGATGTATTTCTTACTTCCTTATCCTTATATATCCTTAATCCTTATTTGACGTCAAATGACATTAGCTTTATCTCTTGCTGTTTAAAGAACCAGTGTGTAGGATTTTGTGGCATGTAGTTGTCTAATGCAACTCCTTCCCGCCCTCTACTTTCTAACACAAAGAATACACTATGGTAAGTATACACAAAATGAAAACATTGTGAGAATTTTAGCAACTAGCTGCTTAGCACCATTAAACACCTAGCAGCTAAAGAGACACTTCACACGAGTTGGTGGAGACCAAAACAGAGCTGAAAGGAGAGAGTCCGATGGACACAAACACAGCTCGAAATGGACGCTGATGTTTCTCTGTCTGCAGGCGACTGTCTGCTATTATGTTTGTCTACATCACGTGACAAATTAATGCAGGTTCAAAGCTAACTACATCCTCAGCAGTACTTACATTTCATCAAGTTTAGGAGGGGGGCAGAGAATTCAGCTTTATTTCAACAAGAATCTGTCATTATCAGTTCCTTCTTGAAAGCCAACTCATTCATAAAGCTGATTGTTGCACATCACAGCTGTCATAAAAGGTGAATATGTCATGTATTTAAATGAGCTGGATACTTTGACACATGATGTTCTCTCAGATGTTGGGTCCCGTCCTCTAAAACAACTGCTTGAGGTGGCTGGAACATGAGTTTGTGTGGATTAGCGTGCTCTGAATATAAACACAGAAGAAAGTGAGCAGTCTGTTCCCTGTGATACAGCCACTTTCTGTTAAGAAGTAAACAAACATGGCCCCTGCCCACCAAACTTCACCTCCTCTTCTCTAATTGTATTTCAGTAATTGATGAAAAGTCCACCATGGTCGGCCCCAGCGTCTGTGATGAATTGAGGCAGCTCCTCAACATCAGCACTGACTCTGTAAACCAGCTGAGACAGCAAGGTTGATTTGTATGAATAGGAGCAAAGGTAGTTAGTGACTGCAGTCTGGTAAACAATGTCTAGCCTACGCACAAATACTCTCTCCTCTGAATCAATCAGAAAACCTGTCCTATAGTGACTGTTTAATGTCATCTAAGTTCTACTGATATATGGATAGAACAGAGTGGCTGTGCACTGAACTCTAGCTAGTGTCTGATAATGCACCACATTTACGTGGTATGATTTAAAAGATTGTTTAAATCGTTACCAACCTTTTTTTCTTAAGTGACCCCCTTGCTATCATTGAGGAAACTGAAGACCCCTGGTGAAAGTTACAAATAACCTTCTAATTGCATTAGACAAAGGACTCTGTAAGGTCTCCAGACTTATCTTGTTAGATCTTAGTGCTGTAATCAACACCATTGACAATCACATCCTATTACAGAGACATGGACATCTAATTGGCATTGAAGGAACGGCATTAAGCTGGTTTAGGTCCTATTTTCCAGATCGATCTCAGTTTGTACATATTAATAATGAATCCTCCATGCACACAAAAATTAGTCACAGAGTTCCACAAGGTTCTGTGCTTGGACCAATTCTATTCACCTTCTGTATGTTTCCTTGAGGATGTATTATTTGGAATTTCTCCAGTAACATTCATTGTTATGCAGATGATATCCAATTATATTTATGGATCAAGCCAGATGAAACCAATCAGTTAGCTAAACTTAAAACATAACTTAAGGACTTAAAAACTTGGATGACCTGCAATTTTCTGATGATAAATTGAGGATATGACCTTGAACTCCCACATCAAGCAAACTTCAAAGGTTATTTTTTAATATATTTTTTTCACACTTTATTGCATAAATCAGGTATATCCTGTTTCAGAAACATGCAGAAAAATTAGTCCATGCATTTTCCACTTCTAGATTGGATTACTGCAATTCCTTACTATCGGGCCACCCCAATAAGTCCCATAAGAGTCACACTTCAGCTTCTCTACTCTGGCCTCATGTAAAATCCAGAATAGAATTTAAAATTCTTGACCTGACTTTCTCCTGATCCAACCAGCAACCTCTGTGGCTGGGAAATGGAGCCAACATGGAAGTGCCAAAAACTGCAGTTCCTCAAACGGCCACTTGAAGCTGGCTACAAAATGATTCAATCTCCGTAAGACCCCATGTTAAAATGTCCAACTTCACAGCAGAAATAAACATGTTTACAGCCTGGTAGAAACAGTTTTGGTCTCTGAATTTTTATAGAACTCACTTGTGGGTGCCATCACAGGTGCTCACTTTGCAGCACACACTGCCTCAGCTCCACCCACACTTCATGTCTTTGCTGATTTTTTGATTAGTGGAGAGCTGGCGGAGGCAGGACTGCAGATATGGCAGCAGCCAGAGCCGCCACACTCTGAGCTTCATAACAGCTCTTCAGAAACCTATGGGTCATGGAGACTACATCCATGTTTTATACAGTGACTCACCTTGAACTGTAGCATCCCTAGTGTTTGTATACTGTTCCCCATGTCTCCATTCTTCCTAATAATAAAGGCATAAAATGTCCCCAAAATTTATGTGAAAACTAAGGATAGAACAATAAGACAAATACATAGTGTATTCCTATGAGAGTTTGAATTGTCAGATATTCTCTTAGACTGCACTCTCACTCTTCAGGATGATGGCAGATTGATGCCAGATCACAGTTTTAAGTATTTATAGTCTATCCGGTGAGACATACTGTAAACAAAACTAAGTAATAATGTCAGTGTCAGTGAGAGTGAGAAAGACAGAAAGAAGCTGCTGATGTTCTTGTTATTGATTTCAGGAGATTAAAGCGTGGTGCAAGTGAAGGCCCAGGCTGCTTCACAGCTCTTATCAACATGACAAGGATACCTCCTCAGATTTCAATTTCTCTCCCAAATATTAACTCATTAATCATAGCTGCTGTCCAAGATGGATTTTAATTTTGCATACAACATGTCTCCACCAAGCGCCAACCCCCCCAACCCCACACCCAAGAGATTAGACACTTTGTCCTTGCTATGTTTGTCATTGTCTCTGCTATTACGTTGTTTCTTATGTCTGTAGATGGTGATGACGTCATTCAACGATGAATGCCAATTGAAGGAGAAGTAGAAGGGATTTAAATTAAATAGAGAAACTCTGAGCTGCAGAGTGCTGTGGAAACAGGTAAACAGAGGAAGCGATGAGTCTGCACAGTCAAATATGATAAAATATACTTAAACAGCAATGAAGGCTTTTTAATGGGGTTTTGACCTGATATGAGATACTGTCTGAACTAAGAAGAAAAATAAAAAGGCACAAGCAAATGAAGAGCGTTTTCTCATAGAGGCTGTGTGACTCAGCTCAAATGCTAAATTCAGCATTCATTTAGCCGTAAGTCCATCAGCAGTTTCTGTTTTAATATAAACTGTTTAAAAATGTTCTCTTGTTGTTTAAAGGACCGGTGTGTAAGATTTTGTGGCTCCTTCAGGTCACCCTCTACTTTCTAACATGAAGAAGAAACTATGGTGACCACAGAGTGTAAAAACACAAACCCTCCTTTCAAGATCACTAAAAACACAATTCTTATTTTCAGGTGATTATACGCTAATGAAATATAGTCTACTCATCCTACACTCGACCTTTGCTATGATGCAGCAGAGGTTGAGATATATGACTTATTCAAATACAATCACTTCCACTGTTTGTTTTTTTATAATCACTATTAAATGAATGATCCTTCCTGCAGCCCTTCAAAACAAAAGCATGAAATGGCATGTAATAACAATGCATTCAACACGCAGTCGCTGTTTCTTCCATCCATCCATTATTTGTTACTGCTTAGTAGGTTACACCCTGATCAAGTCACCAGTTCATCACACAAAGACAAACAACCAATTTAGATTTTAAGATCATGTCTTTGGACTGTGGGAGGAAGAGAACCCACGCAGACACAAAACATGCAAACTTCAAACAGAAAGTCTGCAGCCGAGGTTCGAACCAGGAACCTTCTTACTGCGAGAAAACAGTGCTAACCACTGAACCACCGTGCTGCCCAGTCACCATTTCTTATGGTAATGCAATCTTCTTCCATCTCTAGAATTTTTCAGAAAACCGGACAGAGCAAGTGATGGAAAGATCTGATGCGGCAAACAGAACTGAAAGAAGTGATGATACATCTCAGCCCTCAACGCAGCCTGACAGGACTGAGTCTGAGCTGACGACAAAACTAAAACAGACAGGATTTGGCTGCTTGTGGAAGACGTATATACATCATTGCTGATAGCACACTCATTGTGGTAGTACCTGAAGTGTGATTTGTGATGTGGCTCATAAGAAAGCGCCTCAGTCAATGGAGTCAGACCTGCAGGCTCTCCATACATCAATCAGCATGTCCTTAACAGAAAAATTGTTGCACAAGTGGTTTGTGCAGGCACCTTGCTGCAACCCATATTTATGTTTATCTTTAGACAGCGGCCACGTTTGGCCATAGTAAATAGTTTGATGATTGCAAAGGAGGAAGTCAGCTGATGTGATGAGAGCAACAAAGTGTGACGTATGGAGGAGGTTGGGGTGGATGGGTAGGTTAAAGAGAATTTCATCCAGGAGAGCACTGTTCATATGCCATGTTAAACCAAAAGTAAATATTCATTTATTTTAACTACTTACATTCCTTAATTACACCACACAATGCTACGTACATTACAAAACGTTATTATTTTAACATAAACCATTACCCCATAAACCTAACCAAGTAGTTTTTGTTATGGAATTTTCTATCCTTTCGTTACACATGGTCACGCATGGGCCTTGGGGTCATAGACAGTGACAGCACTAAATCATATTAGAGAACACTCTCTCTCTTTGGTATGTGAGGGCACTGTTTGGATTTCTGGAGGAGTGCAGTTGCCAGCCTATCTCAAACTTGCCGGTTGACCAGGGTCGAAGAAACTCAATGTTGGCCTCCTAGACATAATAGATAACTAGCTGTTGAACGTCAACATCATTGGCATAAACAGACAACAGTGTCTCCAGACTAGAATGTGCTGAAGGTGAACACTAACATGGGTAAAAACATTCTCTTTGACTATTTTTGGGGGTTTAAAGTCTGACCACCAGCATGAGTTAGGCAGAATAGAGACCGACTCATATGCATACCTGATTGTATGTGAAAATGTCTCTGATTCTCCTTCAATAAATATTACAGCATAAGATATCAGAAGCTCCTGAACGCTTTCTTCCCTCCTGACCTGGTGCCATTGACTTTCAGCAATTTCTCCACAACAGTTTTGTTGCCTAAACTGAGCTCCGGTACGCCTGTACAGCTCTGGTACAGCTCCTCTTTGACGGTCATACACGTCTTTTTTACGTCACACTTCATTGGCACTGTTCAGTCGTATAGGTATGAGTATATGTTGACACCACATGTCCCATTAAAATGTCTACAAAACTTCAATATTTAAGTTTATAGAATGAAGAAATACATTTAATGACTGTGGACATTGTCTCAGTGGTCACTAAGATATTTCCTTTTTCATTGTCAGGCTTTATTTCAGGTCAGGCTGTCATGTTAACATCTTTTCCACTTCTCTTTTCTACACACATCAACTCCGTCATCCTGTTTCACTCGTTCTCTTGCCGCAGGTCTATATGTGCCAAGCCAAACTTCTTTTAATCCCTTGACTGAGGCTATGAATGTTCTGCTCTTCGTCTCTGTAACACAAGTGTTCGCACCCATCTAAATGCAAATGTCCAAACCTGCATTGCAATAAGGCTGCAAAATGTTTCGCCCTCTCTTTCCTTCACTCTAACATGTACGCAATATTTTCTTGTCTTAAACAAATAGGGCATTTAAGAGCGAGGAGCAAATGAGTAGTGCTTTGAATCTGGCCACAGAGGCAGTAAAACTGAGCAGTTCAATATGTATTTTTACTCCTTTACTATCCTCTCATTCCCTCAGTCTCCCTCTTTCTCTCAGTAGACTCTGCACTGCTCTCTATCGTACGTGTTGATGTGTGTGCGTGGGCCGGGAGGGGGAGGAAAACTGTGAGCGACACTTTTAATTTTCCACATGCTGCATCAGTGTCGTAGCAGTGATAGTGTGGGGTTAGCGTTTTCCCAGACAAGAGCTGCGGAGCTGTCCAACACACTCAGCACCTTTCACTGGGGAGCAGTGCACTGACTTTGTCAAGATAAAAAACACTGTGGCCAGCCAAGGAACTTTCAGAGGGAACATGGTGTCTCTAAAACATCCACTTTGGAGCATGAGGAACTTCCTTATGCGCTACACACTACACGACAGTATCTCGAATATTTACAAATGGGATCTGGATCATTTAGTGTCAGCTCAGCTTGCCAGAACGAAGCAGTTTGATTAGTTATCTGTGGAAGGTAGTGACTTCATATGAGACAATTGGAATAGATGATGTTTATTAAAATCTGAACACCATTTTCTTTGCAACGTAATTGTTAAAAATAGCTAGTGCTCCTTAAATGTTACAATTTTCATTACATCATATAATATAAAGGGTTTCATGAAACGTAAGTCAAGTTTCCATCTAAACAGAGCAAAAATTACATTTAAATTTTGAAAGAATTGACAAAAAATGTATGTTGCCATTCACAGTTTTGTGACTGTTCAGCATAGATATAGATGAACAGTTCATGGAAGGCATTTTCCAGTAGCGTACCCTTGCAGAACCAGTAGAGGAGGGCGTAACAAGATCAGAACATGATGGAAATACATTTATGTTTGTTTCATGTATTAATCCACCCAGATCTCATGTTTTCATCTCCTCAGTGGAGCAGAGACGTCAGTACATCATGATTTATCTACTAAACATGTTTGACACTGAAATTTGTCCATCAACATTTCAACCTCAGCCAAGCATAAAAACTTTTAGTGACAATGTAACTTTCTTTTTTTTTTTTTTTTTTCAAAATTCCAGCCTTTTCGCACTTATAGTGCTGTTTTTGGCATCCTTAACCCTACTCACTTGAAGGGATAACAAAAAAATGGTTTGTCTTCTGGGGAGCATGAATGTCAGCAAATTTAGTGGCAGTATACCAATTCGATTTTGATTTGGTCCGTGTACAGGAACATCTGGTTTGGTGGGGTCAGAAAATTCATTGAGGTTCATCCTCTGGGGAAGATTTTTGGATATATTGATTATGGTACAAACTGTATTTTACTTGGAGAATTAGGCAGTAATTAATGTTACTGACAGCATTAGAAAGATCCTCCAGCAGTTCCACAAAGATACATTCAAACAACCTGTAGTAGAGGCTGAAATATCCCAGGATGGAGCAAGTTCCTAGGATGGAGCAAACTCCCAAAATGCTAGGTCTTACATTTCCCACAGTACAAACAATAATGTATTTGATCAGGTGACAAAGAGTCACATCAATTACATTGAACAATACAGTGAAACTTACCTGTCGCTCTCATCCCAGGATATACAGGTCTGGTTGGTAGTACCCTAATGGAAGGAGAACATAAAGAATCACATGATCACCATGGGAGAACAGCAATAATAGAACACAATATCATAATAGGTTTATATCTTAAATTACTTTAAGATAAAAAATCACTCACGTTGTACAGGTGAGAAAACTCAACTACAACTGGAGCAGAGAGGGAAGCAGGGGTGGGCTTGATGGTCACTGACAAAACCTTGGAGTTGAGGACTGTGCTGTTTCTGGAGGAAGACAGAAAATCATTAGTGGCTAATCTTTGAGCCAGATGCTAACATGCTAATGTTTAGCAGATACAATGTTCACCATCATAGTTTCGTATGTTAACACCCTAATGTTTGCACTAAACAAAATAATGTCGCTAGATGAAAAGTCAGAGAATCACCCAAGTCATAAGGGTTCATTGTCTGGGGACCATGAATATCTGTTGAAAATTGTTGATAAATCTAGTTTTCTGATGGAAATAACCAAAAAACAAAATTCCATCCAATATTGTCAAAACATGTGTCTAGTTGCATAGCTCAATAGTTAACAAAAACATTAGGATACCATTTGGGAACCATACATATCAGTCCAAAATGTATTAATCTAATGTGTAGATAGATGAGGTATTTTACATGATAACTGACTTGGTGTCAGAAATCACCACAGTTATAAGAACTAATTCTCTGGGCACTATAAGTATGTTACCCAAATTTCAAAGCAATTCAATCAGTTGTTGAGACATTTCAATCAAAACTACCTCATGGTGGCCCTACAGGTAAAGCTAAGGGAGCACCAAGTCAAAGACCACCAAAGTTCAAAATGTCACCACCATTCTTCCACATAAGTCGCATCTGCCGAGCTGGAGTGAAAATGGACTGTGAAAGGACAGACTGACATTGCTGACATTGCCTGTAGTTTAGTAAAGGTCACACACCTGTCAGAATATGATGAAGCATTTCATTACAGCCACTTCAAATATGTAACAGATTACTGATGATCTGCATCTCCAGTGAGCTCACCAGAATCTCTGTGCCTGGCTTCACAGCAAACATATAATCTTACCCTAAACCCTAAAGAGTCTAATGTTTTTTTAAACATCTGAAGCACTTCACATTGTTTTTCAATAGCATATCTTAGAAAATTTTGGGGCATTCTCTTTTACATTCTCCCTGCCTGTTTAGTATGCATTGCAATTTCTGCTTTTCATAGGTACTATCAATCATGTGGAATGAGACAATCAGAAAAAAAGTGAATTGCCACTGGAAGTACTGACACCGAAAGCTTCCAGTCGGCCAAACATGTTCAACAGCCCATGCTCTGTTTTCCAGTTCCTCACACCATCACTGTATCCTCTACGCACAATCGCCCTCTCACCATTCCAAAAAAACAATCAGTCAACTTAAATATTTGTGTCATCTAGTCTCCTGCCTCAAACTCATCTCATTCTCCTTGAGGGGTGGGGAATCAAATGCAGAAAAGGAGAGGAGACAAGGATGAAAAGAAAAAAAAAGAAAAGAAGACTGAAGAGGAGCTGAGGAATATGGAGAGGAGCAGCAATCCAAAGATTCTGAACAAACATGTGGGAGGACTGGAGAGAGAGTGAGGGTCTGCTGCATTTCCCTGTTTCTGTATGTTACTGCTTCATTATGTGCTTTCACCACATTATCATAATGGAGAGCTCCTTACCACCACAACCACAGCTACAGTACAGTAGATAACAGACTGTTACTCACAGAAGAGTGCATTCATTCCAGTATGCACACACACACAATTACACAGAGACACATACACTGCTGTGTTAAAATGTATGTTAATCATCATGCAAGCAGGAACAGCAACTTCTTCCAAGAAATCCTCTTACTCACTGAGATAAAAGACATACATGAGGCCACCCACTGCTAGTGTGCCACTGTTTCTGCACCAAATCCTTGTTTTCATTTATCTGGAAAGAATCCACTGCAGCACTGATGTAAAATGCTCTGACTCTGCCGTGACGATTCGTATAACACCCAGCAGAAGAGGTTTGTAGTGAATACGGTCCAACTGTGTCACAGCATCAGTGACTATATTTCAATGTGTAGCTGTTTTGATAAAGGATGATGTAAACATTCCAATGTTTGTGACAATCATTGCTGTCCATTGGTATGCATTCTATGTGACTAAAACACAACAAGATTACCAAGGTTGTTCTCAGCAGATTAGTTGGAGTAATTTTATACTCCATCCTAGTTTGACGCTGATGATTTCAGTTAAGTTTCAAGGACAGTCCTTGACTGGAGAATTTCTTCGTTCAATTAGTAATCTGGCAGCTGATTTGATCTGAAAAGCGTAGCTGTGTGGACCGTTGCTGTTGTCCGTCACATACAAAGGCAGAACTGGTGTGACGGAGGTCAGGGTGGATGGATGGGTTGACAAATTGTGTGTGCCTCAGAGGAGTTTTCAATGCTTCTTTAAAGCATGACCATGATTTTTTTAGCAAGTGGAGACATGCAAGACATTTACTGTCAAGCTCTCTGCCTTACTTTTTTTCCTAAAACTAGCCAAGTATTTTTGGTGCCTAAACTTTACCAAGTAGTAATGTCTGACAGGAAGCCCTGAGGGCAAACGTCTCCCAGGCGAATTTTTCCCAGAACAAAGTCTGTCTTGTGCCTTAGGCTTACCAGACCTTAACCATAGCTGCGGCTGAAAACTCTGACACTAATGACTATATCTGCAACAATGATTTGTTCTGGTGTTGTTGCTCATTTTGTAAGTTATGGTTCCATAGATAGTAAATTGGATGATATAGGGAATGCTTTAGGGCGCGGTTACATGCAACACATCAGGATCACAAAACACAAAGATATCAAACTGTCAAACTCGACAACAAGTATGAATCAAGATTACTCATGTTGCCGTAAACCAACTCAGCTCCATAGTCTTGCCCAAATTTGGAAATTTCTGCCTTAGAATAAAAGAAAAATGTGGCAATGTAATGCCAAACTCAAGTGTTCACAAATCCACAAACCAATGGATGACCTCATGGTAGGTTTGCTCTTTACTCATAAACCAAAGTATAAGTAAAAGCGAGACATGAACGTCTGTACAAAAATCTCACCCATAAATGTCAACGTCGTGATGGTGCCAGAGGAAAGTAAAGTCATTGAATATTAGTAGGAGTTATCCTCAGGAACAATGAATGTATGCACATAATGTGCTAGAAATCTACCCAATACATCCATAGAGCCATGTGTGGCTAAAAAAACATTCTTTCTTATTCCTATAAATGTATATATCAAACTCTGGTTGGAATACACCTAAATACATCTAAACTCCCCTGATATGGAGTTTCATGACTAGAAGAATCTCTGATATTGACAGAGTTTCATGACCATGAAGGAAACCTGGTTAACAATCAACAAAGCTTCTAATCTTTCAGTTACAGTTGTAAAGCAGTCAGTAGTCTTACCTCTGCAGAGTCAGAATGCTGCCCAGGTTTCTGTACAAAACGATGCCGGTTACAAATGTGGAGGACTCATCTGCATCTGTGTTGGGGAAGAAACAGAAGCACACACACACACACACACAAACAGTCAGCAGTGTTTAGATGAGTGTGTAGAGAGACTGTGAATGGTTCAGCCTCTGTTAGTACTGTGGCCTGCTATAGAAGAGGATGCAGGTCAGCCATGCTGCCTCCAATCCTCCAGCCCCCCAAGAGCTCTTTACACTGGAACTGGCCTACATGACTATTCAGCTATAAACGCTGCCTCTTACATTGCTTTACAGTCACACACACACACACACACACACACACACACACACACACACACACACACAAACACACACCCTGACACACAAATACATGCACACAACTGACACTGCTAATTTCCATAATCTCAACAGTGGCAGAGCAGCACAGTCTCACCCAACACTGTCCTCACACTGAGTGAAAACAAGACAATGCTCCACTAAATTCTACTTGAGCAGTAGAGGAGTGACAAAACTAAAGAAAAGTCAAAAGAAAACAGGGTTTACAGAGAAGTGCTTGTCAAACAAAGGTCCAACAACCCCCCAAAATAAGGGATACTATCATATCATCTGTCACTTTCATATATTGTGTAGTACAGCAGTAAGGTTCAAGTAGGTTCACTCTTACCACCAGAATAATGACAAACACAATGAGAAAATGAGTAAATGACACCAACTCAGGACCCTTGACTTGCTTTTGAGAATTTCTTTTTTAAAATCTAACAAATATGGATAAAGAACCCTTCATTTGAATAGTTGTAGTGATTACTGAACAAGAACAACAAACCCTAACACAACAAAAACGTGATTTATGAAAATTAAAAAAAGAGATATCTTATCAAATCAAATCATGAATATTGACCAAATGAGTTTGGTCAATATTCATCAGAGGCGTAAAGGCGTATCTAGTGTATCTAGTGTATCTAGTGTATCTAGTGGTGTGACTGTTGATTGCAAACTCCTCGCGTCACCCTGTCCTTTCTAGCATGAAATGCGACCGGCTCTGTTTCAAGCCTGTCTTTAGTTTGCCCCTTTTAGACTACTGTTGAAAAATAAAGAAAGACTGGTTCTTTGTTTTGAGCTTCATTTAGATAGAGACAGCTGAAGAAAAATAGAGGGGTGGGAAGAAAGGGGGGATGACATGCAGCGAATGGCCACAGGTTGGAATCGAACTTTGGGCTGCTGCGGCAAGGACTGAGCCTTTGTGCATGGGGCACACACTCCACCAGGTGAGCTAATCGATGCCCCAAAAGAAAGGCTAAGTTAAGGTAACAAAAACATAAAGATTCTTATTTTCAGGCGATTATACACTAATGAAAACAATGAATATTACATAATATTACATAATTTCTGTCATATTCTGTAAATAGAATAGATCTTGCAGCAAGATCTCTACATCACAACGATGAGATTATGGTTATGGCAAATAAAAAATATGGTTAAGGCACGGTTATAGAAATTGCTTTAAATTGCTTTGTGGGCTGAGTGGAATGTATGTAGGCATGGACAATACACTGACAAACATGAGTGTATGCAGACACCAAATATAGTCCAAACAGCCTTCTCGTTTGATCTCTCCATAAAAAAGGCACAATACTTGTGTCAACACACAACGCTGCATTGGCACTAAAAACCCTGGCACTGAACCTGGCACTGGTTTTAAATGTCGATCTGTGGAATCGACCAATATATGATACATATATCAACTGCAAGGGTGAGCACAGAGCTGGAGCGGGTAGTGAAAAACTTTATTGGTTTGCAGCACAGCCAAACACACGATGGGCCAGGAGGATTCATTATGTTTCGAATAAAGAAAAACTGCATGTTAGGACTGAAGTCATAACTTAAATACAGTGACACCAAGAGTCCAGTGAGTGCATGCATCTACTCTTGTGAATCCCAAAGGTGCACAATTTGAATCCTTTAAGGACCAAAAAGTAGATTACAGAGATTCCAATTGTAAAACAATTACAGAATGGGAGTACAATGAATGGCTATTGTTGGAAAAATAGTATGATAGTATGAAAAATGGGGAGTGATTTAAACTTTAAAGTCTGCTGGTGTATAGTGTCAGCAGAAGAAAGATGTCACCAAAAGATCAGATGGAAACTTAATGAATTAAAAATAAGTTGTTCTCGATGGAAGTTCTGGACAGAGTTCTTCACAGTTCTTCTCTTCGTGTACATTGTTTTGTTGTTTTTATTTCACACTTGCGTTTGGCAAACTGTGACAAATGTATCCATCACATTGTTTAACTTTTAACTATATTGTATTTTGCTCTACACTGTGTATTTTTATGTTTTTATTGCACAGCTGTGACCTGTTGCAAAGGCCAGCCAAGAGTTTGAGTAGCAAACTGTGCCTGATGTAAATAACTGTTATTTTAATGAGTTTCTTCAAAAGATTTTTTTTTCTGTCTGTATTATGAAAAGTTTCTATGAGTTTTTGTTAATAACCTTCTTGGCTAAGGTAAGGGTGAGATTCATCATTATGGGAAGACTTGTGAAAGATAACTGAACTTCAAAGTTGAAGACCCTCTGGTGATTCTTGATCATGTTCTTACATGTTGTTCTTACATGTTATACATTATATATACATTGTATGCTCATGTTGTCTTCTTAACTAAATAAATAGAATAAAGAGACAAAGACACTGTTGGAGTTGGTTTGTTCATCTTTCACTGGAGACACATATGTGTTTCCCATGCCCATCCTTAAGTGAGGCATCCATACGCCAAATCTCTAGTATAGTACAATACAGTGTGTCAGTGGTCCACCACGGTTACGTGTTCACAGTCCGCATAATGTGGCTTTGAAGTGGTCTGCAGTTAAAACCTTAAACACTTTGTAAAGATCCAACCATCCATCCATTTTCTGTGACCGTATATACTTATCAGGGTCTTGGGGAGCTGGAGCCTATCCAAGCTGACATTGGGTGAGAGGTGGAGTACACCCTGGGAAAGAGTCACCAATTAACCAATCAACTGCATTTCTTCAGACTGTAGGAGGAAGACACAGGGAGAACATGCAAACTCCACACAGAAAGGCTGTTTTTTCTCAAGAAAAGAGCAAGAAGTGACAGTTTGAACTGTCACAAACCACAGATTATTCAGTGCTCTGGCTTGCACCTGAACACATGCACCACTGACCCAGTCTGGAATCTATCTATTGAAATATAGATCAACCAATCACAAAAGACCTACAGTACTTACAGTAGGACGTCCATTGGCTGATATTCATTTGTGCATCTCAACATGAGGTCACAGCTCTCTGTGGGTGAGCTAACCCTAACCCCCTGTTTCAGTAAAGGGACAACAGAACAGCGCCAGCATCGGAAGAAATTTGTCAAAACTTGACTGCTGGACTACATGAAAGAAGAGACAGGCCCGGGGTGAGGAGAAGCCTTCTCGTTCCGGCTGCAGTGTCAAAGGCGAAAAAAAAAAAATAATAAAAACACAGCTGCATCTGCCGGGACCATCTGAAGACATCCAGCTCTTCTGCTCCAGCAAACTACATGGCAGCCTGAGAGCACGTAGCAGTGTGCCAGGCAGCAGGCAGAGGCTGTAGCTCCCAGGCAACAGCTGAGCTCCCATGGGCATCAGGGGGGAACGGAGCAAGACGTGTGTGTGTGTATGTGTGTATGTATGTATGTATGTGTGCGGGGATGAAGTATTATGTGCCCTGCTCATCCACTCTTTGGCTGCCCCATCCAATATGCTCAGCCAGATTGTCTGTGCCCAACAAGAGCAAGCCTGGAGGGACTTTAACCAGTGATTCAATAAGTCATATGTCTGTGTGCGAGAACTGAAACAGTTCATAGCCAACTATCTGTCCATGTACGTTTGTTTATCTGTGATGTATGTACAGAATATTTGTTTGCATATGTTGAAGTGTGAATGTTTACGCTGCATGTGGGCGTGCATAACCTTCTTTACTGACATGGCTTCATGTATTGAAGGAGCAGTTCTGATGTGGCTCAGAGTTTGCAATACAGGCATTTTTAAGTAAATTAATTAGTTATTTTGATTTTGATTATATTTCATAAATATATACAAAGTGTGAATTACACATGTTAACATAAAATAATTAGTAAATAATGTTTTCATAGAAGTTCTGAAGCATTTTACTGGCCTAAACACCAGTACTGAGATAAGTAAAAGTATTATTTATAATTTCAAATACAAACATTACATTACACTACACCATATTCAAATGATTATTCATTTGTTTGTTTACTACTCATCATAGATATCACTGAACCATATCGAACAAATCCAGAGTTATCTATTTCTATTCTATTTATTCTGTGTCCTTATCATACAGCTAAGAGTCAAAGCTAACGTAGTAGAGCTTGCTCAGACTCTAACGGTTACAATCAAAATTCATAGAGGTTGATTTTTTTTTAAAATTTGTGAAAGTCAAATGTCACCAGAGTTGCAGAAACTCCTGGGGGGCCCTCGTCAACCAGTAAGTGGTGAGAGGAAGTGGACTAGAAAGGCCTTTAACAGCCAGTGTGTACTGATACTCCATTACCTTCTAACAGAAACACACAGGACAACAACGGTGTAAACATCATGCAAATTTAACGTGCTACTCTGTCAGATGTTATTTCGATCGTACACATGAGCTTTTGCTGTGTTTTGCTGTATTCGCAGGCTTTCAGCAACTGACTGTGAAGTGACATTAGAGCAAGGTGTTGGCGATGACTGCTGCTTCCTGCTCAGTGAGGAGCATGCCAAGTGTGTCCCACAGTTCAACTGTTAGGCTCTTAAAGGTTCCCTGTGGAGGTTTAGACCTCTCCTAGCGCCACAGAGGTGTTTTTTATTTTTATTTTTTATGAGTGAGCCCCACACAAGCAATGCATGTGACCCTAGGGAGCGCCCTATCGCTACTGTCTAACACACTTTCAATAATCAACAGGTGGCAGTAACACACACATATATGCTGTGGCATGCCAACAAAGTCAGTGAAGAAGAAGAGTGCTGTGAACTAAGCATAAACATGCCAGATTTAAAATCCTGAACAAGTCGGCTTTGCAAATGTTTTATGTGGAAGGAAATGTGTCACCACATATGTTAGACGTCTTCTGTTAACACTGAATGTACACATAACTCTTGTTTGTTCACAACAAAACTCAGCAGGGCGGCTTTGATAGTTGAGAGGCCTTCACTGCTGTGAGTGTGACTTCGTGTGGAGAAACAATGGAGATAGAGACAATGGAGACAGAGTTCTTAGTTCTGAGCTGAAACAGACCTTCACACACATCATGCAAACAACGGCAAACGCCTGCATAGCTTGAGCGAATAAATGCCGACTGCAAATGTGGAAATCATTGAGTCAACGCAACTTTATACAACACTAAAGTCTGTTTCGAATAATTTTTCAATACCCGTTCAATGCCCGTGGTCTCATTCCGGTAATGGTGATGTCATTGAAGTCCCCATGAAACTGAAAGCAGAGTGCTGTTTGCTTCTTCATTTTTACGTGTTTCCTGTCCGATAAGGAGGGACTTGTTGCGGATATTGATTGCTGTTTACAGAAGCCAATAGCGATTGTGGTTATGAGCTATTCTCAGCATCTAGCTTTTAGTCAACATGGCTGGATCCAGGACCAAACACAACCTCTGAAACCAGTAGTTTGGCTGGGAATAAAGTAGCCTCCCGAGGTGCCTGGAGCTGAGTCAGTTTGCTGCACAGCTAACTGAGCTAACAACAGTTGGTTGGCTACTTTAATCTTTCCATCAAGAAAGTCCGTAAATCACCTCAGTAAAAAAATCTATTATTAATTATTGGGCCAGATATTGGAGTAGATGTGTCATATAATGCAGTGATGTGTGAAAACTGTGAAGCAACTTAAAACACTTAAACATCATTTTTTACTTCATGGGGACTTTAAAGTATCAGTGTGTATGATTTAGTGGCATCTAGCAATGCAATTGCTCATTGAAAACACCTCGCCTCACCCTCAAAATGCAAAAGGCCCAATCTAGAGTCAGTGTTTAGTTTGTCTTTTCTGGGCTACTGTAGAAACATGGCAGTTCAAACATGGCAGACTCTGCAGGAGAGGACCCATAGCATCTGTAGATATGGAAGTTCTGCCAACATTCTAAGGTAACAAAAACATAAGGATTCTTATTTTCAGGTGATTATACACTAATGAAAACATACTTATGAATAGTTTTGAATATAGACACTCTAGTTCTCACGTACTCAAACTTTAAATCATTGAAAACTTTTCATGGACGCCCTTGCAGAGTGCCACAAAGAGAACCACTGGCCTACACAGCATGTTTTTGTTTTTGTTTTTCATTTTAAGGAAAAATTCAGATGCTTCGTGTAGATGTGAGGAAAGGCTGATCAATCAGTGTAAACAAGGCATCAGAGAGCCATTCTAATCCATGTAAGCACGTCCAAGCTGTGTGCATAAAGAGGGCTGGCTGCTGGTGTGACATTGCCACCATGGAGACACATCTCCCAGCTGGGGAGGAAATTGTCTCTAATTGCTCCTGATTGGCTCCTGTTGACTCCTGATTAGGAGTGACGGCCTCATTAGCATTCTAGCGGTACAGGGCTGCCTTTAATGGTCGAAAAACATCCCAACTGACAAATAACCCTACTGCTGCTGAAAACTACGCACTGAGCACCTGCCTGCAGTGAGAAGTCTTGCTCGGCTGGTGCTGCTCTTAATCACAACTCATGACTCAACAACACAAGTATGCAGCACCTCCCACACACACACACACACACACACACACACACACACACGCACACACACACACACACACTTAATATTGATATTGGATGATGCAGGAAAACTCCAGATTCTATTCAATGATGATGTTTTTACCATGTTTACTAAAGCATGGTCAGAGGTGAGGGGGCCACTAATACTTTTCAAAGTCATTGATCAGTGTCAGCATGACACAGGACATGAACCCTCTCCCCGGCATTAAAGCTCACAACACAACAATGCTGAGTCATCTGAATGGACACAACACATATTGTCAACTCTTAATTAGCCATGCCACAGTTTTTCTCTGAGATTTCTTCCATCACTCTGATACAAATAAAGGTGAATTGAATTTTGATTGCATGTTACCATTACAAAAAAGAAATTCAGCTGCAACATTGGTGCAACTTCTGCAGCCGTCCAGTTGCACCTGACGCTTGTGATTAAGAGGGAGCCGATTCTGAAGGTAAAACTCGTTAATCTTCCAATAACCGCACACGCTTGAACGGCTCTGGTTTTTATTTGAGGCATTTATTTATTTTTGTGGATTGAACATTAGCCATTTTGTGGAAAATTATCTGAACCATTGTTCTTCTGTTTCTGCAGTTACTCAGCATGAAATAAAGATAGACCATAAATCATTATTCACTTATTTGCTGATAAATCATGTAGCTCATGTAGATATCTTCTCCACCGCATGCTTATGCTTCTCTGTATTGGACAGTGGGTATTAATATTTGTGGGTATGATTCTCGATGGCCTTGGTCGTTATGTTTGAGGCCTATAATAAATGAAATAATGCACCTCTTGTTAGACTGTGTGTGTGTGTGAGCATATAGAGAACTTGAAGTGATATCAGTGTTGTCCTCGGGCTAGAGTTTCTGACCCGTGCTCGGCTCTACTATCGATACAGTATCTGGTCTGAACATCCTGTATACTGCCTGAAAAAAGTGTTTCCTGTCAGTATTATCTGTTGCTGTTTTACACACCCAGTGGCCACTTTATTAGGTACACATGAACAATACAATCCAGTGGGGCTCAGCCATGAATTCCACCTTTACTGAATACAGGCTTCATGTTTCATGTTTTATTGACATTATAGTTAAAGGTGGTGTCGTACTGGACTACATTATGCTCAGAGGTGTTTTTTGTTCTCCATATTTACATGCATCAGGGTATCATAAACACCTCTCAGTATAATGCAGTTCAGTACAGCACAATCACTAACATGACCTGAGTTATCTAAATAACACTTCTATAACTGTCTGACAAAAATTCAAAGGCATCATAAAGCTCTGTTGGACTGAATTAGACTGTACATGTGTACCTAATAAAGTGGACACACACACACACACACGCACACACACACACACACACACACACACACACATACATACACCATGCATACTGCCGTCTATATAAAAACCTTGACGACAATAATCCAGAACAATACATCTGAGACTGCTGTAGTCATGTTCGACATATTCATGAGCAGATTATTGGCTTCGTTCTAGAACACAGGGGAATGAAATGAATATGTGAGACTACAAGCAGCAGCTGATGATTGTGTTTAGTATATCTTGATCAATAATCCTCAAAGATTTTATTGATGAATCAATAAATAATCAGTTTCTTTCTGCTGTAACACACACTTGTGTCATTGTCTTTGTCTGTAAGCAACAAATAAGTTGTCCGTGGGAACGCTCCTGTTCTTAACAGTGTCATGGAATTATTAAGGCAAACGAGCTTTGGATTAACATTTTATGAAACTTACTCTGGCCTTATTGAAGACGGCGTGCCTTTTTGTTGTACAGCTGCTGAACAGCGGGCGATGAAAAATGCTTTTGTTATTCTGCTGCATGTTTCATTCTTAACATTCCTAACATTAAATACAAGCATCTCTGCGTGCATTTGTCTGAGCGGGTGCCTTGCTTTACAGATTAATGGCAGTATACAGTGTTTTATAAATCAAGTGCTGTTGCCTATTTTTGCCTTTTTTTGTCTCGACGGCCCCCCTCCTAACCAAACACACACACAAACACACGAAGGGTCAAGCACACACACTCTTGAATTCTCAACAGAAGGCATACAGGCCTGCAGCAATCAGTATTTTGGGAACATGTTTTGCTAAATAAATACATCAATAAATCATTTCTGAACTGAACGTCCACATAACAACCTGTGTCAACAACCTCACTCTTTCCTGGTAACTTCAAAGTTTCTTGTGATTTCAGCGTCTCCAAACACTTCATCATGTTACTGTGTGTGTTCTGTCTCAGTGGGGGGTTCAGGTTTGGATCCAAACGTGACATGTGTTTGTGAAGTGTGTTACGGCTCTCACCCGGCTTGCCAGTAGACAGAATGTTCTTGGGGATGGTGACTCTGTCCTCAGAGCTGCGGGCCCAGTCCACCATGCCCCTCCAGCCCTTCATAGGGAAGCTGATGTCGGCGTGACCCACCACTGGACGCTTGTGGATGCTCAAAACTGTAATAGAGAAATGGTTGAAACTTTAACTTGTTACACATAATATTAATTCTCTCACTCTCTGAAATAAAATTAAAACTAAAATTACTAAAAATGTACTTTTGAGTTGCTCATTAAAGGTCCAGTGTGTAGAAGTTAGCTGCATCTAGTGGTCTAATCCCTGTATTGCAATCTCCTCACATCACCCTCACCTTCTTAGTGTAAAGGAGAAACAACACTTTAAGGGCCATATCTAGAGTCACTGTTTAGTTTAGTCTGTAGAAACACGGTGTTTCAACACGTCGGCCTCCATGGAAGAGGACCCGCTCCCACTGTAGATATAAAAGGATCATTTTTAAGTAACAAAAGTAAAAAGATTCTTATTTTCAGCTGATCATACATGCATGTAAATGTAATTATGAATATTATATTCCATGTTTGCTTTATTCTAAAAATAAAGGCCCCAAATCTTACACACTGCACCCGACACAAATTGTCTTCATTTTTTTTTTTTTAGTTTCATAACAGTTTGTTTTTTCTTCTGTGTTTGTGATGTAAAAACACATAGGGATCATTTTTTACTCTTTAGTTTAAGTTACTTTTTTTTAAATATGAGAAAACAGTTCAGAAAAACATGAATGTTTTAGTTCTATTTAAAACATGGGATTTTGGTGCACTTCAGCCTCCTGTGGCCAAAATAAGTATTACAACAACAGTCTTCACCTGCCATAGCTCTCTCTCTATCTCTCCCTCTCTCTCTCTCTTTTTTTTACTACTTCTTGAGTCATAAACACAGGAGACCAAACAGTTTGGGTCTGAATCAGAAAATGGATCAGTAGAACACCAGAATTATTTTAATGACTTGCTTCTCAGGGCTTCCATAGACACTTTGGGGGACCGTGGGGTAGTTTCTAAGTTTCTGTCCAGAAGACATTATCATCAGGGACCATCAAGGCGCTGTGCATGTGGGCGAACAAAGACAGTGGATGTAGGCGTTTTGATACGTGTGTCATACACTGTCAGTTTGTGTGTTATGTGTAGTTTTATGCCAATCAATGAGGCGGATCATCTTAAAATAAATGTAGAGAGTAAAAACATTCAAATAAATAAGCTAAATATCATTTTAAATAAAAGAACAGTTGATGTTCAGGTCTGGTGAATTCCCATGTCCGAAACACTGGACTGCTTTGATGAGTCTGGAGGAAGAAACTCTGATCTAACTATACGTTGGCAGATGATGGAGCGTTCCTGTGCGGGGCTTTGCTTATGTTAGAGGTGTGGGTGGGAAGAGGAGGTCAGCTGCCCCCTCTCCCCCCCAGGGGGATGGTACATGCTGGTGTGGGCGGCTATTTGGCTCCAGACAGCGAGGTGGCACCGCTATAAACAGGACCTCTCATCTGGCCTCAATTCCCACATACTATCTCAACTCAAACTCAAACTCTGCCTTGTTTTATGTGGAGGTCACAGATCGCAGTGGATTCCTCTGTGATGACTCATTTCCCTCATTTGAGAAAAACATTTACAGTGGCCAGGTGATGGAGGGAGGCAGGAGCTAGTTGTGGATTGAGAGTCCCATGAGACTCATCTAAAGACCTGCTGCCCGAGGGAGTACTAATATTTACCACAGGTTTGTTGCCTTGATGCAGATACTGAGGAGGGCTGCAGAAAGACAGGCTGTGCCGTGGCTCCATGCAATAATATTACATTAGTTGAAACAGAAGAATTTACAGCAAAGTATGATGGGCAAATCTCAACCTGGACCCAGTCTGAGTCCAGACTTCCACAACACAGAGCCTCCACTGATTCCAGACCAGCTCCAGTTTTATTTTTGAGGATTTATGTGAGGATATTGGCAAAGTAACGATATGAAATATGACAGATAAGACACATTTATCACATTATTTGCACACTATAGAGCTTAGGGTCAAACAGCCACATACTTGGGGGATCAGATGATGCTTGTTGCCATGGATACCATAGACAACTTATATTATCTGTACTACTTACCACCATAATTTAAAGGCTTAACTGTATTTCTATTCTGACGACAACAAGAAGAAGAAGAAACAAAAAGAAAAAAAGCAATAAGCAATAAGTGCAGTGTGTAGGGTGTGTGTTATGTATTTAGAAAGAATATTGATTGAAGCTCAGGATACCAAATGTGTTGGTACACATTTTTGGACTGTGATTTATTTTCAGGTCCTTTAAGTTTTGTTCAGGTTTTGTAAAACAAATCTTATTTTAACTTCTGTAGACTTGTTATTTAAAATGAATCAGAGCCCAACTAAAACTGGGTTTTTGAAGCAGATATAGATTCAAAGATCTGATCATGATGCATGCATGATTCCTAATTTGGTCATACAAGACCAAATGAAGACCAAATGGATCCTTGAGACCAACATACTGTATGCACTGAGCAAGATATTTTAGATTTTTAACAGCAAATACAATAATACAATTTGAAAAGTAAAACTTACTGAAATTAAACACCAAAAATATCAATAAGAAAAGCAGCTTATAGAACAAATAAACAAATAACAATAATTGCCTTTGTCTGTAGGGCACTGTTACACATGAAGATCAGTTTAACTTTAACTTACTTTTTGTTGCATCAGTCACTGATGATGTCATTAGGGTTGTCTAATGTGTGCCAAAGAGCTGCATTATGGGAAGTGTAGGATCCATACTAGATTGGCTTCCCCTGATTTCTGAGTATTTTACTTTATTCATTTATTTTATTTTTATTTTATTTATGGTAGTGTAATATTAAAGTGCATTATACTATGTTGTGCTGTGGGCATTATGATAAATATGTGATATTTAAAATAGCCTGTCACCAGTGATGACTCCCTCTATAGGTACTGACATGACCTGTGTATGGACACTAAGATGACAGGACACAGAGCTCTCGCTGGATGTAAACTTGAGAATGAAGGAATAGGAAACACCTCTTTCACTGTCAGGTCCCTCCCCTGCCCTTCTTGTATTTACTGCCACCTGCCATTATATTTATGAAGATCAGTCTCCAGAAAAAGAAGGCTGTGATAAGAACATTTATTTTGATAAGCAAAGATGAGGCAGAGATCTCCTGGATGGAGAAAAGGCTGACCTAGGTTATCGGTGACTTCATACAAGTCTTGAAAGTCTTTCATCCTCAGGCCGATGACATCCACAAAGTCCTCGACCAGCCGGAACAGCTCTTTGATGTTCGGCCCCAGCTGAGAAAACAGAGACACATGAAAGTGGAATAAAAGAAGAAGGATTATGGATTTGGGCTGAATATTCAGAACTGCTGTTGAGATGCTGATTGAAAAAGCTGTATTTGTGGCAAACATTATCCCATTGGTTCAGTGCCACCATTCCTCATATTCCACACAACATTAATATTTACATACTGTGCATCACAGTCTTACTCTTGATTCTGATGATGGTGGAATATGAATTGAACTCTGAAGGTTCTCAGTTTCAGTTTTTCAAACTCTGGGTGGAAATGAGCAACATGTAATAATCGTGTAAACATTAATAACATAAAGACTGCAGACCTCCAGCCTGACAGGATTTTTAATAAGAAACCTTCAGTTTATGAGCAAGTAAAACAAATTCAGTGAAGGAAACAACACATTTAATAAAGTTTGCTTTAGGGTGCATAACCTCAAATACTAATCTAAAATTTTATTTTTTTAAGTTAGTAAATAATACATACAGCCACTTTATTATATCATACTATATGCACACTACAGGGTGTTAGGTTACTCTTTAAATTGTTGTATTAGTGTATTTTTTAAAATCCTAACAGTCTCTATTGCTGTATTATTTCAGATTTTTCAGATATTTCAGATTCAATCAAGTTACAGATACATACACATTGCTTAAAGTAGCTAAACCATCACATCAATATGTGTTTTAATTTTCCTCATTATTACCTCTTTATCTGTGTTACTATTACTAGTTTGGTTTGGGGTTTCTGGTTCAGTATTTCCTGTTTTATGTTGAAAGAGTCTTTCCTCAGGTGTCTTGTGTTACTTTACTTCCTGTCTTTATCTCTTTTTCCTGCCTGTTTTCTGTGTCACCTGTGTTGAATTAGTGAATTAGTTTTCCTGTATTTAGTGTTTTCCCTCTGTCACAGACCCAGACACAGACCTGTCAGACACGGACCTGTCAGGACCATAACACTATTTACTATACTTACTAGATGTCAGATTGTGGTTTGTCTGATTTTCCCAGATCAGTGCCAAATGATTCGCTTTTGACCTTCTTTCTTCCACTCTCTGTGCAATGTGTATGTATTAGGGCAGTTTTATTTAAATGGTAAAATTGACTACATAAATACAAACTATACGAAAAATATGCCTAGAGATATTAAATCAAGGCCAATCTACATGTGGGCTTAGGGCATGTTCAGACCAAATCTGTCTCTGCTGTGAAAACGCAGGTCTTTCCATTCATTTGAGTGGAGGGTGGTGCATTTTGGCTGCACCGGTGTGGGCTGCAGGGGTGTCCGCCAAAAAACACAGCGACGTGTGGTGGAGGTGTTGAGCTCTTGGAAAACTTTTGGAAAAAATGCAGCCTGAGTCACGCTGCAGCTGCCAATCACACACTCATATCGGTCAAACCTCCACAGACAGCCTGAAATGTCACTGAAACTGAGACTACCCAGGTGGATTCATGGACTAAACCATGATACTCCACCTGTTTCCGATGGTTTTAAAGAAAAGAGACGGTTGAAAGCATAGACAGTGAATGAGAGTGAGGGAGCGTTGTCACTGATAAAGCTGGTTAACAGCCAAAAGAAAAAGTTATTTTCTGATTGCCCCCCACCCCCACACTGCCGCAGTGCCGGATTCTGTCAGAATGTACGCCTTAGATTAAGTAACCACTTTAGTGGAGCATACATAATTAACAAACAAATCTGAAATTAATCAGTTCACCCAAACAACTGTAATTGCTGCATGGTTAACCCAGAGCCCCCTGTGGTCCCCAGGGGTAGATTAACCTGGTTGGTAATCCATCTTTGGCCCTGATAAAGGTCTAAAGTTTGGCTTTTTGATAAAATACCTTTCTTTTTCCAAAGTTAACATTAAAAGCAGGCGTGGTGTCTGCTGTGATAAATTCTCTGACATAACTTTCAAGTCACCGCAAGTTACTATTGATTTCACCATCGAGACAGAAAGGGACACCTCTGGCTGCTTCTGGAGCTCGGACATGTTCAAAGATATAAAGTATGACAGGCACGCTGAAAAATGGTCCGCAGTGATGTAATGTTTGTTTTTATATCATATTGATTATGGTCACGGTTAAACAAGAAAAGCTCTTTTTGAAAATGAAGAGCTCTTGGCATGCCTCAGCTGAACAGAAATCTAATAACTCTGCCTCCTTCATAAAATCTTTTCATCATGGAAGAACAAACATCTTAATTCTTGTGCACAAAGTGTGTTATATGCATTTCAACACTCTGTCCTCATTTTGAGGAGACCGGGTTAGTTTACTTGGCATTGTTCCGGTGCCTGAATGCCGGCACTCCTGACAAAAGGACGGGGATGGCTGGACGGTTGGACGGAAGCAAAGGTACTGAAGCATGAGTGGATGCGCGCAGCAGATGGATGTGTGGGTGTCTGCGTCGACTCGGTTACTCATTATAGCTATTTCTGTCCTTCAGCAGTTCTCCTCGCTCCTCTCCTTCTACCTCTGTCAGTCTGAAAAGATACAGGTGGGCTGTTTGTCCACCTGCGTCTTTGTCACAGTGTCTAACTTGTCAATTGTACAGATTCAGGGTTGTTATTATTACTGTACAATAAGTTCTGGAAAAGATGTAATTACAGGTGAGGTGGCGAGGTGAATTCCGTTTTAGAAAGAGAGGGTGATACTAACCAGTTGTGCTTCCTCCCATCTCTCCCTGTTCTCTTCCATCAGCAGGTTGCTGACTGACTGCACAAAGTTCTGGAAAAGAAAGAGAAAATGTTTCAAGTGACGTCCCACTGTTAGCTTTCCATTCTGAAGTCACACCTCAAGGTTTTTACTAGATGGTCTGTATTTCTTCTTGTTGGCAAATCCCATGAAAGGACTCCTCTGTGCCGTGGAGCTCCACTGTTGTCCAAAAACGATTAAAAATGCATCAGTGAACCACACAGGGTGACATGTTCCTTCATAAGCATGAACACACACACTGTCCTGCTGCCCCAAATACTCACTAGAGCACCAAATGTGTGTTAATCCACAGATGAAAATAGTCCCTAATAACTGCATGATTTCCTTGTGCTTGTGGATCATCTCTCTCTCAGCCACTCATGGCAGATGAGGCAGGCTCTGCTTGAGGTTCCTGAAGTTTTTCCTCCCCTCGTCAGCTTAACTGTAATGTTATTATGGCAGCAATACGTTAGCAGTGAAACCATGTATCAGATTTACCCTCATGTCTGCGCTGCTGGGACTGTAGTATGCCCTCCTGAAGATCTCTGTCATGTTCTTCAGCACGTCCACGATGGCCAGCAGATCGCCGCTGTAGCTCGTCCCATCACTGGACGTCACCCTCAGCTTGGTCATCACCTCCGAAACTCCATCTCCCACAAGGCCGCGCTGTGCTTTGGACAAGTGTTCCCGCGTCTAAATGGAGAAAGTGGCTTCTGTTAGATTTCACACTAAGTGATCAACACATCATGGCGGTTTATGGTAACGGCTTAGGGCAGAATCAGTTTTTATTTAGCTTGCTTCATGTTCAGGGCTTTCTGAAGATAATAGCAATATAACAGCACCTACAGGCACGTTTGAAAAGCCAAAATCAGTGTCTTGATTTGGCTATTCTGCTTTAAAGATCCATATTTTGCTCTTTTCTGTTTTGTATTTTATTTGATATGTTGATATTCATATGCAGATGTATTTGTGCTTTTAAATACCAAAAACCATCCAAGTGTAGTTTTACATCTCTTCTCTCTGGAGCTCGAGCATGACCAGGATATTTTGTGTTGCATTTTGTCTCATTAATATTAATTTGTGTCTCTTTTGGTTAGCTGACTGGTTTCTAAACGACACATGGCCAGACCGCAGATAACAGATTTTAGCCAACCTGGTCGGTGGGACACACATCCTGGTGATTAGTTTAAAGACGCAGTTTCAGAATACAGGCTGTTTGCATTTCTTTTAGACCTACTTCATAATAAAAAAAATGGACATCTTACCTTTTATAATATTGGACCTTTAAGGCTACCATAAGAGTAAAAGAAAAACTTTTCGGTGCTCACCAAAGTTTGTATACTGCGATAGTCATTGGAAATGCATTTCATGTAGGTGGGATTCTCCCAGTAGGCGATGCCCTCCTCGTCCAGGGTGCAGCGCCGCAGGATAAGTCCTGTGTGTGGACACATAAAAGAAGCGTTCTCTATCACCAGAATGTATTTGCAATCCATCTTTTTAAAAAATACCAGTGGTCATTTGAGTCCTGTGGATGGTAAAAGTCTGAGCTCACCCATGGCATTGGGAGGACAGCGTACAGCCGCTGTATCCCCAGCTGGAGTCATCTTCCATACGACGTTGGAGAAGTTGTCCTCGCCACATATTTCATGAGGTTCTGCACACAAAAGAGATTCATAGAACCATATCATGTAAATTGTGAAAAACATTTCTCAGCAGCTCAGGTTTCCGTCACTGATAACATCGACACTGACCTGGGCATCTCTTTTCATTACAGCGCCGGACCTCTTCTCGTTCTCCAGGACAAGATTCCCCTCCAAAAAAGGGCCCAAAACAAATCCTGTTTCTCTGCTGGCTCCCCCCTCCACAGGTTTTAGAACAACCTGACCACAAAGACCACGGCTGCCACTTGCCGTCCACTGACAGAGTGAACACAACATGAGAGTGTCAGACAGGACTCGATCAGGCCCGGTGAAACACACACACAATAACATTAAAACTGTTTTTGATTTTTAAAATTTTCATTTTTCCATTATTGCCCTGGAGCATTCAAATCAACTGGCAGAGACTTGAAACTTGCTTAATGCAATTCATTGATAATTCATAGCATTCTGAAATTAATGAAAACTGGTGGCGGACGGCAGACAAACACATTAATTTGAAACAGTATGAATCATGAGCAAGTAAATTACTAATAATGCAACGTCCATGTGAAATGTGGAGTTTGGTGAAAAACAAATTCACAAAAAAATCACAGAACCGTGTGAGAACTTTACTTCGATCAAATACACTCAGATAAAAAAATGTGCATACAGCTTCCTGTATGTGCTTTCTGTGTTTTCGCTCCCTTTGCTAGGAGCACATACAATATGAAATAGAGTAGTGGTTGTTGATGTGTGGGCACAGCCCACTGGGGTTTTGAGAGCATTTGAAATTTCCCCAATTTCACATTTATTGTTTGTCAAGTCATCTATTTGGCATGCATGATTTGTGGTCTGTGCAGGTTCTCAGTTGATTGTTTGAATTGTTTTCAATCGTTGTCCCTCCTATTTTTCCATGGATCTCTACTGTGTATGTGAGAAGGTAATAAGCTTTGCAGTACTAACACATAATTATAAGAGACGTGGGAGTCATAGTTTAGGTCATCTGCCTGCATCATTCTTTTTAATCTTAATTATTTAAATGTAAATCTGTCTAAATGTTATGCTGTCAGATTCAATTTGTTATATTCCAATATCATCTACCTTTTATGTTTTGTAGGAAACACCAGCAGGGATAGGTGTTGCTTTTTTGAATGACCTGTCTCACCTGGCATTTACTTAAAATGTCCCCAACAGCACTGGATGAAACACGCAGTCCCAGGTAAAGCCACACAGCATAGCTGAGATATTTCATCCATCAAGCCAACGCTTTACAAATTGTGTGTTCAAATGGGTTTGATTATGTGGACTCTCTCAAGGTGAATGATTCAGTACTGAATTGAAAAGCCACAGCATGCAGCAGAAACAGAAAGGACCTGCTGCAACAGAGTTACAATTAAATCCATTCTGAAAGGTTCAGGTTAATTTATGATTAAATACTCAGAGATCCTGGCCTTCTAGTAAAGCTGTTGTGAAAGAGCAAAAAATAGATGTCTGAACCACAGAAAAATATTTTTATCTGACTTTGGCCCCCGTCTCTTTCACACCTGGGCAATCCCCGAGGAAGCAATCGACAGTCTCCAGCCACTCTCCTCTGCACTCGGAGCCTCCGTACGAGGGGCCGTTACACTCCCTGGTTCTCTGCATGGTCCCATTGGAGCAGGAGGCGGAGCAGGAGCTCCAGCTGGACCACTCGTTCCACACTCCATCCACTGGAGGATGGCCAGGGTCACCAGGCAGACAGACAGAACAATACAATACAAGAAAAATGGGTTAGATACTAATCTAAATACTTATTCCATGCATTCCATGACTGCACTTACCACATCTACAAGGTTCTCATTGCTGGATATTTTAATTCGAACATGTCAAAACTTCTTGTATGAGCATGAAATACAATATATGTCCTGATGTACATTTCCTACTGTAGGGTTAGGGTTAGGTATTTGTTCATGAAATATTATAGTAACATATATGCACCAGCTTTAAGGGTTGGGTGAGTTTTAAACTAACTAGTTTATACAAAAGTCAAAGACATATGTGTTTAGAGCTGTTCCAAGGTAAAAAGCCTGCCCTCAAACAGGAAGTGGGGTGTAGGGGGACGAGGCGTCATGAATCTTCTCAAAGGCATTTACTGGGTTACACACTTAACAATAAGGCTAAAGTATTTGTGTGAAATGCTGGACGCAGCAAAAGTTTTGTTTAGGCTACATTAGGTGTCTGCACACCACCTCCATGTCTTCAAACATGTTTGTCAGCACTTAAAGCCGTGTGCCTAAAAATCCCCACAGTCATACATTTTAGGCTGAAGAGTCAAACCCTCAAGGACACTTGAGATTAAAGTCATGCTCACCCTTGTAACCACGTGGGGTATATTTTTGGCTTAAAGAATAGAAAATTGGGGCTTGAGAGAGAAGTTGAATCCGATACCTTCTTTCTCACCTCCCCACATTTGGCTAATTGCTCCATGATGAGTGTGTGATTTGTTGTTGTATGATTGTCGGTTTTGGAAAAAGTTACAATTGTTGGATGTAGTCCCCAATGAAAAGGTAGCCAGGGATGGGGGTTTGAGGTGCTATAAGAAAATCCGGCAAGCATGTTGCTTGAAGCATAGACAAATTTTGGCTTTCTTTTGCATTCACACTGAACAATTATTGTGTGCATTGTCTGGCTAGGAATTATATCTAATATATATATGAGATTCTTTGGTCTAAGCATAACTCAGTAGTCTGACTGTAACCTGGGTTGTTTTCTTTATGGTTATGAATATTTTCCTTACCTGGACAGACAGCTATGTTGCAGAATTTGGTCTGTTTCTCTGGGCCCTCACATGGGTCTCCCCCAAACTGAGGGGGTGTGCAGGTTCGTGTTCGGGACCTGTAACCTCGGCCACAGGTCGAGGAACACAAACTCCACGGTGACCACTCGTCCCAAGCGCCGTGCACTGCAATTAGAGCAGCTAGGGTATGATTTATAGACAGACAAATGCAGCCCCCCCCTTCAACACACCGAAACAACACAAGATCGTCACTGAGACACTAACTGGACTATTATAAGTTCCTGTTCTGGTAGGCTTTACTGGGATCATCTATGCTGATCCACTGTCCTCTGACAGCTTTGCTTTCTAAGTTGAGGAGTCTCCCTGCCTGTCTGCATGTAGGAGAGCCTGAAAACACCATTAAACATGATATTATAGCAGGAGTCACTCTAAACTGTAGCCTTTCTGTAAGGTGAGCGTAGAAATCATTCCAGGGGTTGTGGATTTTCTAAGTGCCTGAGAAAGGGAGTCAGATGGGTCTTGTATGGGTGAGGCAGGGTCCAGGAGAGGGCTGGGCGAGCGCAGGAAGGTAGCAATAGGGCTGGCAGGAGGTGGGGTGGGGGGGCTTACCTGGACAAACGGCAGAGTTGTTGCAAGGTCTCTGCTCTCGCAGTGGCCCACTACACTGGGTGCTGTAGGAGGAGGACACACAGAAACGAGTGCGACTCTGCCAGCCCTCCCCACATGTGGCAGAACACACACTCCACGCTGACCACTCCTCACCTGAAGCTGAGTCTACTGAGGAGGTAGGGTGGGTAAAGGATAGGAGGATAGAGGGAGAAAAAGGAGGAAAAGGAAAGGAGAGGGCCATAACTAATTACCATGCAGGATGCAGCCTCTGTGGCCAAAAGAGGAAGGGTTGTGGTGTGATTGAGGATAGCTTCTAGCTGTGCCACATTTTAAGGGGCCACCTCCTTCAAAGGCTTAATATTTCCAAACTGGTGGATGAGGCTGTCCCATTCCAAAGGTTCCTCCAACCAAATGTGGCTGATAAATGAGGCCTTCCTTTGCAACTGATTTTCCTTGTTGGATCTCAGTATTCCAAACCACTGCTCACTGGTCACTTGTAAAGTCACTGGCAGGGAGTTAAAAGAAAGCCTGAATCCTCTGTAAACCATTCCGTTATCTTATCTTAGTCCTGACTTTGAAGGAGGTGGCCCCTGAAATGGACCCCCAGCTTCTGTGCTGCTTGTCCTTCTTCATCTGTGGGGCTCTGATGTCATATCCTTTGCATTGACTTCCGGTGGAAGTGAATGCCACTGGCTTAGGATATGTCAGTCATCTTTTCAATCTCCATGACTGCCGATTTGATGCGTCAGTTGACCAAAAAAAGGGAAAACTGGGCAGTCACAGCTGGGGAAGCAGGGAGAAGAGAACTAAATAGGATGTGGGGGAATCGATCAGCAAATTAAAGTGATACTTCACGCAAAAGCTGTCTGTTTGTATCGAAGCTGCACCTCATGTAGGCTTGAAACATTTGTACTTCACATGTCTCTGAAGAGCATTGGCTGTAGTCAGCTTTAGATTCATAGCTCATCTGCAACATGGCCACTCCTGCAACATAGCCCACTTAAATGCGGCATGACATAAATCCAAATCAATCACAGCCTCTTGTCACTGTGAAGAAGCTAACCACAAACCTTTCACAGCCACCTTATAAAGTACCAGTTCAACATTTTGGGGATTACACGTATGTGCTTCCTTACGACTTATATGATGAAATCGATACCACTCTCGTCTGTGCATTAAGTACAGACCTGAAACTGGGAGACACTGCATAAGAGCAAAACAACTTGCCTGGCTTAGAAATGCACCTACTAACAGCTCTAAAGTTCACAAATTTGTGTTTATCTATTTGTTGTTTTTTAGGGGGGCGTTACATTTGTAACCATTCCTTGGCGAACAACAAGGTGCAATGACTTCCTGGAGTCCCTTCATGCAGTACAGAGACCTCTAGCAAAACTTGTGCCCACATATGGCAACCTGGAGTTGGAGAAGTCTCGGCCTTATTGTTTTTATATTGTCTTTTTTCATTTTTGCTTGTGTGGATTAAATAAACCTGACCCTAAAAGGGAGTGTTAGGGTTGGTAGGTGTACTTTTGCACATTCCATATCAGCTGTTTCTCTGTGCTTCTAGTCATTATGCTAAGATAGGCTAAACACTGATTCTAGCTCCATACTTAGCACACAGACAGGAGACTGGTATCTAACTCTCTGAAAGATAAAGTGGCAAACAAACACGTCCCATTTGCTGAGCTATTTCTTTCAGCCTACAAGAGGACTGAGTGCTTACTACTCCTGATTTTGGATGGAGTATCACTTTAACAGAGAGGGAGGACTCCATTTGATTAGTGTTTTACAGACAGGGCACAGTGTCCTGTTTTGACCTCACATAAAATACAATTTCACTATGTTCAGTCAGGGTCCATGTTGGAATTAGCCCATTGCGGATGAGGCACTACTTTGGGAGATTTTGATAGATGTGTGCAACTCTACTATTTTGTGGTTGTCAATGTATATATTGTGTAAGTGTATGTGTGGTGGTCACCCAAGCTGCCACAGTGACTGATGCATGGGATCCCTCTGCGTCCCGTTGTCTTACCTGTCTGAGGGCTCTGCTGTCCACTGCGGGGCTTGTCTACGTCATCACGCTTGCGGCTGTCCACCGAGCGGAGCGACTGGCTGCGAGAGAGATGGCGACCTTTGCCTAAAGGGGGGGTGAGGCAAGGCCGGGGGGGAGGAGGGGGCGTGGGTTAGCAACCAGAGGTCCGTCATTAATGGCTTATATTTGGGACACAACCGTGACGTGATTGGTCACCCAGAACAGCATCAGCCAAACTTGGGACTTTTGTTGTGCTGTCGGTATTCGTGTGCTGTAAATGTGTGCGCTGCTCATTTGATGTTTTCAGCTGTTGTGTAATAATGTTTATCTGAGTCTCTGATGGCATGACTAAGTGGAATAAAACATGATAACACATCTGCAGTAATGACTGTCTGTTGTTGGAGCTATTTGTCAGACAGAAACGCTCTGTACAAATGAAGAAAGCAGTAAAACAATTCAGAGAAAGCACTAATGCTTCTTGGTAAATCGCTTGATTTCCTGTGTCCTTTTAGCCATTTGTGAGTCATGTCATGATTTTGACATCCTGTGCATGGATGGTCTTGAAAACAGTCGACCATGTCATTATTATTTTTCATCGATCAAAGTCCCCTTTCCAACATGCACTCCTTAAGTCAAAACACTGACTTATAGAGGATGGACACAAAAGCAGATGAACAAGATGTAAGAAAGGAAAAAAGAAAACAGCTGTAAACACACACTTTGCACGCACCACGCGCTCATATTTAACTTCAAAGCGTAAAAAAGGGGTAGTCAGTGACAGACGTAGATGTACTGAATGAAGACAAAGGGCACACAGAGACTGAGGAGCTCACCCGTGCAGGGCTGCGAGTTGCAGGGTCGGCCCTCCTCCACCACACCCTCGCACAGGTACGACTCCTCTGGAGGCGACTGACAGGTCCGAGTCCGGGTTTGAATCCCGCCTCCGCACTCGCTGCTGCACTGCGCCCATTGGCCCCACCCACTCCAGCCACCTAGAGACACACATACAAACAACAGTGGTAATTTATTGTCAAGCCTCGATAGAGTTATGATCCAAATGTTTTTACTGAGCGGGCATGTAAATCTTCAGGTTCGGAAAGCTGCCACAGTCTTCGCTACTGTGTATACAGGTTCAGAACAGTTCAATATAAAGATTGTACCTCAACAAAATATAAGGTTTATATATAGGTTTGTAGTTTAATTTAGTTTGATTTAGCTAATTTCAGCTTAGACAACATAAATACAGATGTAAATAAATCAAATCAAAGCAAAGTTATAGTGACTGAAATGTCCTTAACTCATTGCAACCCCCCTTTTTTCCATAGCTCTCTTGGGTCATGTCTCGATAGTAACCCTAGATCTGTCAAACTCTGACAAGATGTCTGTCCACATGGTTTCCTGTACATGGATGGGAGAAGTTTACCTTGAACCAGAAAACCGCTGTCTGTGTCCCATGTGAAACCAAAAGTCAAAGTTGACTTATTCTTTTAACCCAAATCAGCATCTTTTCCTAAACCTAAAGAAGTAGTAACTGAAAACAAAATTAAAAATTGACAAGAAAAATGACAAAACACAAACTCTGAAAGTCCTATGTTTGTCCCTGACATCCTTTGTTTGACCCCCCCCCAACCATGATTCCTTGTGATGTGGACTTTTTTGGGAAGTCAGGTAACAAAATCTAAAGAGTGACACATTTCCAAACGATTTGACTTTTACAACTGCAGATGTGCTTCAAACTCAGTGAGACAAGAATATTTTGGATACATTGTAGAGTCAGAGGACTGAATAAAGAGCACATGTGCATGAGGCTTACCATATAGACATGGCGTCCTTAATGCAGGCAAACATATATGAAGAAATTCCACACTCTATAACACATCACAGTTGTGAGCTGTTCAACCAATGCCAACTGTATTTAAATGAACTGCTTTGTCTATCAACATGTGCCCTGTTGGAAAGCATTTATCTAATATTATGTCCAATATTTCATTTTTCATTGAGTGGTATGTGTAGTAGGGATAGGGTGTAAATGAATATGAATACATTATTTGCACAAGCAGGCTCTGGGTTAAATACATGCATGTGATTGACATTCGCTGAGGTTCATCCTCAGTAACTTTCCAGATGAGTTGTGCGGTGCAGGATGAGCTTGACTGAAGTTTCACAGGTCTTATTTTTACATCTTGATCAGATATTATATAGAAGTCTGCACTGTGACTTGACAGATGACAGAATCTGAGGAGCTGAAGTTAGGGAATGTCTCTAAACGAATACTAATGAGTCATGGGAGCTTTTTAGATCCTTGTCAACAGCTTTCCTTGTTTTACTTCACAATTGTGATAGAGCCCATGAGCTATTATGGTCCATTTTTTGTCAATTGATTTCTCTTTTCTTTTTTTTTTTCTTCACAGCCACTTCAAACCAAATTCATTTTCGGCTAGACTTTCTCCAATGACAGACAACTAGTCTTTAGAGAGAATCATCGCCCAGTGCAATTCTGACTTGTATTTTAACCTTTTTCTTCCACTCAGATCACAAACAGTCACACTGAGCTTATTTAGACACTGTTTTGATTTTCTTGTTCTGAAGGTGGCGTTCAAATACATGTCATGTTTCATTATTTGATTAATTCATGGTTAGAATATGCATTTTGTACATTTTGTTGACACATATGAATAAAGAGTAGAAAATGCAGACAATGAAGCAGATTTGATAAAAGTTTTTTGTGTGACATAAGCCAACACAGATACAGATTGTAGAATTGCTGCACACTGCTAATGAATGTGCACATTGATTGCCTGTTCTTGATATACAAAAGTTAATCTTCTATTTTGGTCGTCCAATTTTCTTTTGATTTAAAAACAGAAAAGAGAGCTTATTGGATTTTCATTAGAGAAAAAATGAAATGGAAATACAAGTTGTTTTTTTTAATTGTCAAAAGGGAAGAGCAAACTAAATAAAAAAACAATTTGATTTTAATTTTCTTTTTCATATAACCTGTGCCAAAAAGAAAGTTAAAGGTGAGGTCAAATGACATAGCATTCATCGTTTTCTCAAAAACTATGATCCAATATGAGAAATAATTCCCTTTAATTTTCTATTATGGAAACCGTTTTATCAAAGGTCACATTCAACAAGACTTCATTGAATCATGATGTGACTTCAGCTTCTGTACTGGTACGAAAACAGAGGCGCATCACAATTTGAGTAGCGTCTGGTTTGAGCGGCTTTTCACAAATGACGGCTTACTTGACTGCAGTGAGATTTCTGCGGATGACAGACCTTGTTTTGTCGTGTCTAAAATCCTATCAGAGGGTTTCAAAGGCATTATAGTCTTGGCTAAAGCAACACGGGCAATTTGGCACTCTGGTCTTGTAATGACCACATGCGGGGTCATCTCAGGGTTACGGTTAGAAACACTTTTTTTGTCGTATGAAATAGAAAATGAAAAAACACAACCACGATTTCGCTCATCCCCATTCGACCATGAAAACAAAAAAATCAAACACGCACTTTGTTTTGTTTTGTTTTGTTTTAATGCCTGTTTCTGAATAGGAAATTGAACAGCCCCTACACACACACACACACACACACACACACAGCAGGTATCCTCTTAACTTTTTTTCAATACTCCACCACAGTATCATCAGTCATACATGGAGAAATCTATAGCAGCGGAGGCACAGATACAAATTCCTCTACCACAGTGACCACAGTGCAGCACAGATAAGAGCCACGGCTGCCATCTATCATGGCCCTGACGTCCAAAAACTAGTTGCTAAACTCTTTTCACTGCAAATATCCATACACATAAAGGATATGTGTGTCAAAAAGGCATGATGTAGTGAAGTACAGATGAGACCAGCAGAGGTAAAGTGAGTACACCAGAAAATAACACAGCTCCTGCACTGAACACTACAGACTGATGCTATCTAACACTGAAAGGGGATCTTTTTTCCCCTTTAAAACAGAGGTGTGATGAATGCCACTGTCATTGTGAAATTCCCAGTTTGGCCATACTGATTTAATGCACTCCATTAAGATGTGTGCTGATATGAAGAGGAGCTGCAGAATGTCTCTCTTTCTCTGTGTGTCCTGCACGCTCATGAATGTTTAATGGAACAGACAGATGCCTTTCAGCCCCCACCGGCGACGACAAATATGTATTAATCTGCATGAATAGAACATGAAGTTGGCCGACGTCCAGACACACACGTTTTTAATTACTCGCAAGTCAATTTCCTCTGGGGTGAGGGCCGAGATGAGGGAGGGCATCGCGGAGAGGGCACTTCAGTTGTACGAGTCAGTGTGCACACACACAAACGCACACACATTCACAATTTGTCTAGAAGTGTGAGGAATCTCACCATGTCAGCCCGATGAGTCAACCTTCATGGACTGAAAGAGACACATTCCAGTGGAAAAAAAAAGTCCACATCTGTAAACGATTTCCTCTTGGCTTCAAAAATGAAATTAGCAGGCACCGGTGATCACAGTCAATATCTGTTTGTTGTCAGTGGACTGACCGAGTGTGGCCCGAGAGTTTACTTATGGCTGTGAAATTGGATTTGCTCATGTTTCTGTGACCACGCTCAATCAGCACACGAATAGTCCAGTGGAGGAATAAACCATTAACAAAACAACACAAACAAGCAAACAAAGCGAGACTCGTTGGACCATTGATGTGGTAATTACACCTATGAGTGCAAACACGGAGCTGCTATCAGTTATTGAGACATATCAATAACTTGGCTCCACACCTTATGAGCACACTGAGCGATCATGCTTTGTGGTGATCTCTCCATGCACGTCAGGTTTGGTCTTGTCCAACTCGACTGAGGCGAGAGAAGAGGCTATAAAGGACTGCTGCTGTAAATATTGTGCTTGACTTGACTTGATGAATAACAGTGCTTTTCCATAATTTTAAGCCGTTGACCTCAGTTGGCGACATGGTTTGACTGAGGAAATTGCTGGTTGCTGGTTGTTGGACTGCTGTTGTAAGCTCATATTTTTTTACTTTTACCAAATACCTTGCAGTTCTATTATCATAACTGAGGATGCTAATCAATGTATTTTGTAACTGGGTTATTCAAATCAAACTTTGACTTCAACTGTTCAAATCAAATCAGCCCTGCTTATTGTGAACAAGAAGAGTTAATACATCCATTTGAAACCAATGTCAGAGTTAGAGAGGCCAATTCATAGAAGAAGTCCAAAACGACATTTATTTCCCTGGATTGAGATGTTTCCATCACCACGTACCAAGACCTAAATGCTTAATACAAGTCTTTTTTGACCTGTCAGTGGCGGGACATAAAGGTGAGGATGAACTATTCTTATTTTGGACACTATACTGTGTCTTGCAGTGCAAAGCTTGATGGTTAACACTCCAAAGGTCATCCAATAGAAACACAAGGCTGTACTTCTAATATGTCACTGGAGTCTTGTTTCCTTCCCTCTTTTTTTTTTTTTTTTGAATTTTTTTTAACTGAGACATGACAGAAATAGCATAAATCAGTAGACCAACTCATCCATATTAATTCATAATTCCTACTAAAATATGAAGCAGCACTGTACTGTCTTAAAAACACATCTCACCACAACAAAGAACAGAGCTACACCTGTAACTGCTAGCAGAGTGCATGTTTTACTGAAACAATAGAAAATTTTATTATTTATTAATTATCTACACATATTACTTGTTGACAAATCAGAGATACATTGACGAGCAACATGTATCGATCACCATCTGTCTGTGCTCAATGAAGAATGTGTGTGAATTATTCCTTACCAGTAGATGGCAGCACACAATATGAACCAATACAAATAAATGAAATGTTTTTTTAAATGTTTTAACTTACTAAGCTCACCTAATCTTAATTACAGAAAATGCGTTTTGTCCTCGCTTGAATGTCGGGACGGGGCAGAAGGCTACCCACAGTTCATAGCACCTACCAACATTGCTGACATGTCCAGTATTCTGCAGACCATAAAGAGGTTTCTGTTGTCATTGACTGAACTTAGTGTTATGTTAGGTACAAGTTAATGTGAGTGAGAAAAATACGCTTTGGTGATAAAAACTGATTTCACCGGGTTAAAAAAAGTTTTTCAATAATCAGGCTAAAGAAAAGGAAAGAGAAAAATGGCATGAAGAGAATTCCAACAACAAGCACTTCACGATGATCCTGAACAAAAGGAAAAAAAAAATAATAATCACCTTTCATCAGCTTCACAGATAAAACTGATTTTCTCACTTGTCCCTCAGGGGCTCCAATTATGAGGTTCTAGGAATAACTAAATCATTAGTATTTGGTTATTGATTGACACTTCTGTTGAACACTTTCATATGAAGACATATAATGAACTCCAGGGGGCCTTTGTCTTGCTTTAGCCCTGGATCGAAGTGTGAATCAATACAGACTGGAACATGTGTCACCTCTTATGTTTTGTAGGGGCATACGGTATCTTCTCGGGGCGCCCATGTGTAGGTGGTGACAGACGTTTTGCAGACGTCAAAGAGCCGCTCTTGTGTGCATTCACGCCAGTCCAGTCACCAGAAGCATAATGTCAAGAATATTGTGTGTGTATCCAAAGCCTGATATATGTGCGGTAGAGCTCCATTGCTGCCCAACAACTACACCACAGGAAACAGTGCCCAACAAATGCATTTCATTGTTAACATTAGGTTTGCTTATAACTGCATCAGCCAGCTGCTTTAGGAAATCAATGAATCTTCTTTTTTTTTATGAAACTGCATTTTTATATAGAGTACTATAAGCATATTGTAAAAGTATTTAAAAGTACAGTTGGTTTTGTTACTTTAATGAGATGACAATAAGAAAACATTGGGAAAAATACCAGTCTTAACCTTAGGAAAACAAAAGCCATTTATTACATAGGTCTCCTACTATACAACACATATGTGCTACTATCTCTCCCAACACTGACAAAGAACTACCAACCTTCCTCATGGTATTTTACAGTTTGTCATTTCTTCTAAAACATATACTAACTTTGTGTCCAATGAAACACTTTCTTTTTTATGATGTCGCTGGAGGGGAGTGATTTTGACAAAAGCAACAACAAATAAAAACACAATTTTATAATCTTATTCATTGATTTTGATGAAATTGAATCATATTTAATGGAATAAAAATATATATATACATTTCCCCCTGATGTCCTCCAGTTGTTCTGCCTCAACTTTACAGAGTTTACTGGTGCACTGATAGCACTACTTGCTAAAGTAACTACTTGCTAATCTGCCATTACTTGGCCAGACTGAGACAACAGGGGATGCAGTACCCAGATCATTTATAGTAGAAAGATAGCTTATCTGGCCGGCTGAGCACACTAGGTGTTTACACTGTTAGCTCAGTTAGCCATGCAGCTGGGTTAGGTTGACTTGGTATAGTACTCAGTACTGCCTTCCCTCCATCAGTCTCGGATACTTTATTCAGTCCCAGTCCAAGAACAGTCAGCTAATAGTACCATTCTATGGGGCCAGGTTGTAAATGGCAAATTATCTGCAACAAGTCTCTCTTTAACTGCCTATTTTTTTTTTTTTACACAAACACAGGAGACAAATATGGAGAAGCAATTAACATTCCTATCTTCGCGACCCTCTGGCCTTATGTAACATTCAGACATGGACCTTTAATCAAATACAACTTTGAGCAGCCCAGCTTTAGTATGTTTGCATTGTTTTGCCTTTTGACTGTTTTTTGACGCCGCTGATTGATCTCTCTAAAAAAGTTCATTGTACACAGAGTTTGGTACCAAAAGTCACTAAATTAGCTTGTACAAACCAATGTTGTACATAGTGATTACCGATAACATCACCCTGTTATCCTCTCATGCTTTTAATTCAAACATCACAGAGCAGCCATTTAAATTTGAACCAAATGCATCTTTTTTTTTTTTTTTTTTTTCTTTTTCTGCAATACCGGTGTTTCAGGGACAAAAATGAGCCTGGTGCAGCAGAATAACCTTCAGCTGCTCTCCTGAATCATTCTGGGTTTATTGTGAACAAATATGCTTTATGAATACAGAGGGAGATTAACTGCAGTTTAGAGCAAAGGACAGAAGCTCCTTCTGTCAAATGAAGGCTTTGGCAAGGTGAGAGAAAAAGAAGGGGGGGTGAGTCCATTTACAGATAAGATTCATTCTTCTGCTGGAAAAAAAAAGACATAATGACAAGACTGTGAACTTTTTTCTTCTTTCCTGCCCAATAATCAAACTCGAGGAGGGGGGGAGAAAAATGGAAGGGAAGTAACGCAGTGTTGTCTTTCTCCCTCTGCAAGGGCATTTTATTATGTTCTCAATAATTCAGAGGGGGTCTTTTGTCAGAACACCCCTGGTAGCAGTCACCTCGATAATCCTTAAACTTATCCTTCCTCCTTCACCTCCCAAAGTCCCTGCTTTACTCTGACCTTCAGTGTTCTCCAAAACACACATATTCTCCTTCAATTACTCAGTGTGTGCATTGCGTGGCTTTGCAGTTCACCGGGTGCATTGCATGTGCGTGGTGCAATTTTTGTGTGTGTCTATAATGAACTTCCTGAAAGTCACCTTCGCCTCCTATTTGGAGCGGCGGGTTGAGTGGATGGGCATCTCCTCTTACGGCTCCAGTTTCCGCAGCTTTGAAAACCATCAATAGCTGCCACTAACCCCCACCCTCCTCCCAACAACCCACCTCCACTATCCTGGCCAAATCACCCAAGCACACACATGCACACAGAGCTCTCATAGGTAGGGTTACTGCAGATTTATTGATTGCGAAGCGTGCGTGTGAAACCTGTTATGGGGAAAAAAGGGTTGGGTGAAATATGATGTTGAAGTTGACAACTATTGTGACAATGAGCAGGCAGCTAGGGGAGGGAGAGAGAGAAAGAGAGAGGGAGAGAGAGAGAGAAGGGTGAGGAAAATGTAATAAAGACAAGAGACAAGAGGACTGAAGGAAATAATCATGAAAACATGAAATGCAGGCAGAAAAACGGGGCGACTGGTTCGCACAGACAGAGCTGAATGGCTGAATGAAGGATAAGGCGAGTGCTGACACCCAGAGGACAGAAGCAGTCAACTGCACGGCGGAGATAACAGGCGGTGAAAAGAGAGAGCGAGGGGGGAGGCTGTGGAGGTGGGGGAGGGAGATGAAGGGAGACAGCAACAGAAAGAGGGGGAAAAAAATGTTGTGAAAGATAAGATGCGAGGAGGAATGAAAGGAGAGAAGAAAAAAACACAGGCCTGACAATCTGAACAGAATGTTAGAATCAATGAAGAAGCTCACGTTTTATTATGCTTTGTTATTTATTTTTATTCAGATAATATTCATTGTGATGTTAATTCATCAGACTGGTGATGAATCATCTGGCTGTGAGAATGCATTACCAATTTATATATATTATAATACACCTGTTACTAATAATTATACTTATTAATATGCATTCATTGCGTGTTAGCTGTGGCTGTGGCAGGTCTGATGTGCTCCCTGTGGTTTTCTAGAAATAAATAAATAGATAAATAAAACATAAAAAAAAGAGGGCACCTCAACACAACTGCATCCCATCGATCAGTTGCTTCCCGTAGAGCGGGAAGCTTAACCTGTGGGTGAACCCACCGCAGAGCACCCAGCACCCAATCAACTTCCCCCCTGTCAGGTCACTGGTGACATTAAACAAGCAGTCACCAACACATCACGCCTCTGGATGTAACCTCCGTTAACACCTGATTTTCTGTTTCACCTTCAGTTCATTACAGAAGTTCTTTTCACGCTGTTATTTTCTCTTTAAACCTGCACCAATATATATATATATTTAGATTAAGGCAGACAAATTTTCATGGCAAATAAATTTAAAAATATGCAAATGGCTCGTGGTATTGTTGTGGAGCAGCGGACGCTGTAGCTTTTATCAAACATTACTCGAACAGGAGGAAACGGTGCATTTGCCGAGGAGTATTATCACTGAAGGATTAATTCATATTTGGTAGACGCTGATGAGTATTTCAGGCAGCGTGACGGTGTATTTGGGAGTGAGTTAAAATACCAGACTCACTTGGCCATCGTTTCTATTACCTATGGTCACACTGTAGTTACAAAGGTAACTGCAGTGTGAGTTAGAAGTTTGATGCAGCAAGAAACAAACAGACGGACAATAAGACAGGTTATAAATATACCAACACTTTAACTGGATTAGGTTAAGCACTTTATTTAAAGGCACAACCTCAAGTGAGCACACCTGGAATCGATCATTGTGCAGCCAAACTAAGCATTTTTAGTCAAAGTTGAACTCAGACTCTCACTCTTTGCCAGAGAGAATGACTTATCATGTTTCTTCTGCCGTTTGACCTTTTTTAGTTGGTGAAATTAACTTGAGTACGAATGTCATGACAACCTATAGGAATAATAGCAAGAACCTCCAAAATAGCCTCAAAATCCAACCCACGGCCCTTGTTATATGCTCTCACCTCCTACTGTCGACCAGGAAGTGGAAACGCTCCAGACAATACGTAAAAAGATGGCAAGCTCTCACCTGCTTTCCTCCTCTGTTTTATTCTTGTCAGGAAGCAAAAAAAAAGAAGCTTGTGAAACACTATTTAGAGCATCGTGGGACAATAAAGCTCTCCATTGAAAGCTGAAATTCTTTTAGGCAGGTTAACAGTTCCTTCAGGCAAGATGAGGCAGCTTTCATTGCAGGTTTTACACAATGTCCTCCCACCACACTGGAATCATTTTCTCTGGTCAGACATACTCAAATAATAGCATAACACAGCAACAAGCTGAAATCAGGGAGGAACATTGGCTGAATATCAACACACATAATCCTCAGACGAGGGATAGGCCAACAGTGTAGGCTTCATCAGCCTGGACAACTAATGGCTTTTGGGCTCTCAAACATAGGTGCCCATTATCTAAATGATCTGTAAAGGCTCTACACGACAGGACTTTGACAGTAAGCGTCACGATGGTTGCACAACATTTGGCACCATGGGAGGGAGTGCTGAAAGTAATGACACAAAGGAAGTAGAGTGTTCTCAGCTGTACATCGGTGATGGAGCTCAAAACTTACTTCTCAGTTCAAGCTTAATGACCATAATAAGTATGACTGATGCTTTTGTTTCCTCATCTGACTATTGGATCACCTCTTTATGCCATGTATAAAATAGAATGTAGAGTTCTGATTTCTGTATCATAAAATCCAAAGATTAGGTTGCGATGATATGATTTCTATGTTTTTACATGCTTTATGCAAAGTTTCATCAAATAGTCTAGAAGTCATAAAGCCACAGTCCACATCTAGAATGAAAAGATGTACACCATGCATGGTCTAAATGTATTTAAGATGCTATGTGAATAAAATAACCAGATTCTCGTAGGCTTCCATTGCCCGACCAAGAGCTATAAGACCTGGGACTCCAAGGTACAAGAACAATAAGAAGGTGCATTGAAAATCCCTTGTGTTCCTGGAATATACTTATGCCAAGATCTGCTCATGAATGCTACTGAAGTACTCCATGGATAGTTTAAATGTATTTAAGATGCATGCAAATAAAATAACCAGGTTCTCATGCAACTGTAGACTTCCATTGCCTTAACAAGAACTATGAGAACTATGGGAACTGGGGCTCCAAGGTACAAGAACAGTGAAAACGTGCATTGGGTATCTTCCCTTGCATTTCTGGAGAAGTTTCTTCATTCAGTTCTGTTTTCTTATATTACCTGTCAATACTACTGATGACGAAGAAGGTGTAAGACTCACATTAGACACAGACACATTAGTCACAGATGATGCCCATGTTATGTGGGTTATTGTTCCCTGCTACTTGAGATCTAACATGAGTACAGCAGATGGCCATGGACACCACGAATAATGTTGGACCTGTACTGAGTAGATTAGCGTCCACAGTTACAGGTAAAACCAAACCAAAGTTTAAGGGCGGTGACGTGGAAGTTTGGTGGACAATGTTTTAAAAATCTTTTACAAAGTGATTCACTGTATCTCCAGCTTGTTTCACTACGCAGGAGACTTTTGAGCAGATCATTGTTTCAGGTACGACATGTCCTTGAAGTAAAGGCTGTATGTTTGTTAGCGGCTGCTCTCAGGCGCTGCATGTTTAAGCAACTATTTTGCATTCAGAAATCCCCCAGACGATTGTTAGACGCTGAGGTCTCTGATCGCCCGGTATCGCAAGCCTACATTCTGTATATGAAGTGCTGGATATTCATGCTGTAAGTAGACAAATGAAATCTGAAAGGGATAAACTAAAAAAAAACATTTTTGCAGACTGATCAGACATGAGAAAATGTCCTTGAAATATGTTTGAATACTTTGTTAAAGTGAATTTATTTTCTTTGGGTGTAATAAATGATTTAAATGAAAAAATGTTCAACATGATGGTGCTCTCAAAAGGGCAGAAGGAGAAGCACGAATATATATCTTTGTTTGCAAACCCACCTGCTGCTGTGGCCTTTGTGACAAAATGATGGCATTTCATTCAAAGTTGAGCGGTGCTGAAAGTTGCAGAAATGTTCAACCTTAGACAGATTGCTGTTTTGATTTTTTACAGAAATGTGACTCAGACGCCTACTTAAATATGAGACTGACGTGTCAAACAACCAGCTCATTTCATTAAAGTCTGTGTCAGAAAGGGGCTATATTAAAATCCATCCATAAAAAAAAAAAAAAAAAAAAAACATTTCGCACACTCAGCTGATTGTTGATTCAGCGCAATGCCGTGCCATCTCTTTAACCCTATCAGCCGAGGAGCACACACCATTACACCCCCCACCTTCTAGTGCAGCACCATCTCTGAAACCCTCTGCCCAAACCCATTGTCTATAAATACATATCATGTGGGCTGCTGCTCTTTGGTTTCAGGTGCAGGTCAGCCAACCAGACATTTCAATTCCGAAGATGGATGCCCCATTTCAGAGGGAACGATAAGAAAAGGCTCAAAAGGTCTTTCACCACAGGGATCAGATGCTTTTCTTACTTTTTCTCCAGCCTGACTGACAGCACACAGAAAGCAGTAAGGGCTTTTTGCTGGTTTTTGTCCTTCTCGACACACATCCAACGACTGCTGATCAAGCTTGCGTGCTCGGGGAAAGATTGCGCATGTGGCCGCGTGGCCGCACGTGCTTGCTCACTCGTCAAACAACTCAGTGCAATTATATTGGAAGTCTCTGCCAGTCGTGCTCTGAATTCAGCCTTGTGTTTTTTTTTTTTTTTTTTGGGGGGGGGGGGGTCTCTGCTGATTTCCAGAGCAGTTAGAGAGCTGCTGAGAAGTACTTTCACTTCAGCTGGATGTTGTTTACAGGTTGTCTTCCTCCCAGTGCCCCCAATGCACTGGGCATCAGGCTAAAGTGTTCCTATGGGAACTGCCAGAGTCTCCGTGTCTATTTCCTCCATGGACTTGAGTGGTTTCCCCACCCCCTCAACCTTCCCCCGCATGGCTATTAAGACTGAAAATCGCCCCCGCTGTGCTTTGGTGTGTCCTTAGCTCTCTGCAGCTTCTTCATTCACTCCACAGATGATGAATGCGTCATTGTTTTTCTTCTCAGTGTTTCTCCAAGTTACTTCGGGAGCGCGTTTAACTGCTCCATTTAAAACCCATACGGCATGCTACAGTATATGAAATATATTCAGAGGCGTCCAGGGATCGCTAACCTGTAAGCCTTGGATCCATTGGCACACATACAAACAGATGCAAGCGCACACACACGCACACACACATGCACAGATCTCTGAGCAATGCGGTTTACTCTTCCCACGCTTTATAACACTCTCATACATCAGAAGCCCTTGTCTCCCCACACAGTGTGGGATGGTGACTGCATTGTGACTCAGAGACACAGAGTGAGAGAAACATAGAGATAGAGATGGATGAGGAGGTGGTGGGGGGCTGCTGGGGGTTAGGCCACGAAGGAAGAGGCTCGCAGGTCACTGTGGGTGATGTACATACAGCTGTAGATTTATGCCGACGGAAGTTAACAGCAGCCACCTCCACGTTGGTGGATACATCTACTAACTACGCTCGAGACAAAATTAGATTCACTTGGTTCCACATGTACTTTACAAGTGCCAGTGTAATATGGCCAAGGATATATTGGCACCCACACAGGTTTAACTTGGACCCCTAAGTTCCAAAGAACCTCTCTTTTTTCCTATTATGTTAGTGATTTTAACCAAACCCTCCGAAGTGTATTAACTCCATTGTTCATCTCAGCTTGATGACTGCCTCCTGTTTGTGACACATGTTTGATCATCTTCATCGCTGCTTCCAAACTGCTACAAAAGGCTTCCTCTTCCGCTCCATCAGTGGGAAACTTTCATTCACAAAAATGTAACAAAAGAGTCAAAAGTAAAACTGCATACTGTGAAAGTGAAGTCCTGCGGTCTGAAACGAGCAGATGAAAACACAAAGCAACTTGGCAGCATCAATAGTGGTGTTAGAACTGAACATATTATTGCAAGTGTTAATGCCATGACAGAAATAAAGAGAGAGGCAGTTTATACTAAAGAAATCATGTGACACATGTCCATGACTTTGGATGGGAGGCAGTAACATGGTTACCATGTAATTTCACCTGGACAGTGACTTGCGTGAAGACCTTGAGGCAGCTGTTCTATCATAATTTTGTTTCTCTTTTTGGTTGATATAAGTGACAAGGCAAGTTAAAATTATTATAACTTAGTATTATTAAGTCAAACTAGTGGAGAAAGGCAGGCTAGCCATGTAGAGGAACATTCCTCAGGGTCTAGAAAGGTGGAAAGAAGGAAATCAGCATCGTTCCCCCCGACAGCATCATTCTACGTAGTCCAGTCAGCCCACCAGTGAACATGCAGATTGATGTAACAGCGCGCCAAAGGCCAAATACAATTCTGTCCAATCACGGCCCACAGGCCGCTCAGATACTCTGCATGTTTGGTAGCACGTACCCTGTGTGCGAGCGAGCAAGCAGCTGTTCTCTGTAATGAAGAACAACAAAACATCTCACAGGACGCGTCGCGCTGACAGAGAAGATAAAGCAAAGGAAAAGATTCCAGATGTTGAGCATGAGCAAATAGAAAGACTCAATGGACAGAGATACCTCCAGAGGTGGGAGACATTTATTTGTACAATTAATTGTATTATTGTCATTGTTGATTGATATTAATCCTGTTGATACTTTGATATACTTTTACTACTACAGTAGTACTTATACTGATATTTGCCTATAATATAACAATATTGTTTATTTCTTTTAATACTGATGAGAGTTCAAATTCAAATGTATTTTAAGACATGAAGTGTGTTAAGTTAAGTAAGAATTTAAGTTTTACATCTCACTTACTGTCTATGTGCTATGTGATGTTGGGTGTGTGGACTGGAATTCCACAGACAAAGTTCATTCTTTTATTTTCCAGACACAATGAATTTTTCTGGCCCACAAATCTGTTTTAGTTTTTAAGCTGGCTCTGTCAGTGACTGAGTTTGACAGCCGTGCTTTGGACAATAATGTTCTTCCAACTCTGTGTCAACAGTTTGTGTTTGTCCCTTTCCCTGTTACCACTTCCAACACCTTTGGGATGAACTGGAACGCTGACTTTGAGCCAGGCCTGATTAGCCAACATCAGTGTTGGACCTCATTAATGCTCCTGTGGCTGAATGGGAGCAAATCCCTGCAACCAGGTTCCAAAACAAAAGACTGAAACCAGAAGAGTGTTGGCTGACAGCAGCACATTAATGCTCACGGTTTTCATCTGGATGTTAAACTATTGCATATGATGGTAATGTTCACCATCCTGATGCCATGAGTACTCATTAATGTACCAAATGTGTAGTTCTCAACCAATTTCACATCTATTTCCGTCTGTTTAAGTAACAGTTGTTAACTACAGTGCTGTTTTTGGAAATGATTGAACCTTTAAGGAAACGGTGACCTCTTTTTAAAGATTTACATCTTCATTAGGTGAGGACGGGCTTAAAGCAGTTTTTCAAAATGTCACCAGCATTCGATAAAAATAGCAAAAAGTCCAGCCTACTCTGCCCCAAAGTGGTGTAAACTAAAAAGCTGGAAACACTTCTTCCTCTATATTTATGTGAATCTTTTTTTAGTAATAATTGGAGGGTGGTGTGTGGAAAAAATTTGATCCACTTCACACCTCAGAATCTGAAACCAGTGCAAAACCATGTATCCCCTGCATGTGGACCGCTCCATGTGTGAGGAATTTAATATCTGCAACTTGGCACCAAACACAAGCCTTTAAAATGTATGAAATGAGTGGGATACCAGAGGAGAAACACGCTGGGTTCTAAATGTTTTAAATCAGGTGTCTGGAGTCATTATGGTTCTGTGTAGAAGCACTATCACCAACCTTCTTGTCTTTGTGTGCACCCAAACAACACTATGTGTTGCAGTGTGCCTGTCATAAACTGTTATTCTGCTAACAATGAAGGACTACTTAAGGCTCTAGTGCCACACAGGGACACACCTCAATGGATGGAAATGCATTTTCTACCTTTTAAGGGCAGGGATAGCAGAAAAAAGAGCTTCTGAATTAGAGTTTTCATTGTGTTTCAGGCAGAGAGTACTCTGCAGCAATATACTTTCTGCATATGTAAGAAAACAACCCCAGAAGAGTTGGAAAATGTAAGATGGCCTTTTGAGTGTTTGTATTTGTTTTCATTCTTCAAATAAACCATTGTCTTTTTCAGCAGATGAAACAAAATGCTACAAAGTAGAAAATGAAATTAAATAGTACAGAATCCTCTCTGCTCGTGACAGGAAATCAAAACTTTAGATTTTGGCATCAGATCGTGCAAATCAACAGAACCAAGAGGAAGGCACGTGTCTTGAAGTCACAATGAAAATGCATGAAAGCAACATTTCATAGAAAGTGGTATTCTTGCAATTTAGTGCAGCTCAGTGTCGGTCCTTCAGCCTTTTTGTAACAGTTTTGAGTTTGTTCTGTTTCTTGTTTTATTTTGTAGTTATTCCCTGTCTGTGTCTTGTCTAATTCTACTTCCTGCCTTGTTTTCCCGTCTGTTTTTGATTCTGCACCTGTCCCTGATTAGGTTCTCCTGTCTATTTCGTTCCTGTGTTTCCTTTGTTCGTTGTCTGTCTGTTACATGTCTCTGCTGTGTGTCTGTGCTGTGTTCTTGGTTTTGGTTCTTCATTCTGGGTTTTGCTTGTGTTGTTCCTGGGTCTCCAGCCACCTTTTAGTTAGTCTGATTGTTTGTGTTCCTTTATGGTCAACGCCTGCCATATGTGCAAAAAGTCTTTTCATATAACTCTGCGTCTGCAACTGGGTCCACTCCTGAACCCCCCCTCCTCCGTGACACTTTTATTTCACAAAGTTCTCATTGTCTCGTCTTAGCTTCCTCCGTCAGCATCCTCTTGCCTCTGCCATTATAGAATCTGTCGTGTCTAATTACATTGCTTCCTTGCTCTGCTCCGGTTCTGGCACGACACCCACACTAAACTGCCCGTCAGCATTCGTCTGCAACTCTGGCCTGAAAACCTCCTCTTCTTCTTCCTGGTGGTCCAAAACGCTACCACTGTGGTACAAACACTAACACTCCCCCGGTGCTCTGAGCTCACAGTTCAGTCAGCCCTGCTAATAAACTGAACTAACATTAGCTAACAGTAGCTACAGACGTACAGCGCACAGAGTGGGAATTCAAAGAGACACCATTCATGGTATTTCACAGCAGAAATGTTACACATTGTTGCTTTAAAGGAATTCTAAACAGAGAGAGAGAGAGAGATCATTTTCTCTGAGGGCAGATGCTGAAAATGGTTACTTAAGTGTGATGAGATTTAAAATCAACAAGCTTTAACCAACACGTTCATGGGTTATGTACAGATAGCACAGCAGTAAAGCATGATTTTTTCTGTACTCTTTCTTCAACCTATAGAGGCCCTAGAGGCGGCCTGTATGACAATTACTTTTTGGTAATTTGATTAATTAAAGAAAATGTGTTCACTAAAACTCTATGAAGGCCTAAAGCGCAATATAAACTGAAATTTGAGGAGCAGTATAGTTACATCTGGATTAATACCTGATTCTGAGGCCCCCCAGCTTATCAAGGGGCCCTGAGTCAAAAATCTAGTCTTAAAGCTTTTATTTATTATTACTGTGCTTAAATGCTTCATATTCCGACATGGTAGAATCAGATTACCACAAACTCATTATTATTGAAAGCAATTTACACAATGTAAGAGGTGTGGGAGAAATAAGTGTTTGGCCCCAGGGTTTCCTATAGCCAGCCAATGCTAATGCTAAGATAATGGTTTGACTTTGCCTCTTAAAACTAATGAACTCTGTCTAACTTTTTAAAGTTATACACATGCATGAGACGGTAACAGGACATTCAAAGCACATCCACAAACCTACAATGTATGAATAAAGAAGGGTAAATAAAGGTCAAATAAATACATATAAATGAAGTGAGATTCTGCAACAACAAAAGATTGTGAGGATTAATTTGCAACTCATTTATTCCAAAACTGATTTTGGTGGACTTTGAAATCTGACAATGTTTCCAGAACATTGAAAACAGGAAGTTACAGTACAGGCATAGCAGTACAATCATTGATTGCAACCCCCTCGCCTAACCCTCTCCTTCCTAGCTGTGATGAAAAACGCAATAGGCCCAAACTAGAGCCAGTGTTTAATTTGTCCTTGAGCCACCGTAGAAATCTATTGGTTCAACGTTGCTGACTCTGTGGAAGATGACCAGCAGTGTCTGTAGATATAAAAGTCTCATTACAGGGTAACAAAAACGCAATGCTTCTTTTTCTGTAAACAGAGCCCCCCTAAATCTGACACACTGGACCTTTACAACCAATAACAGCTCTCTAACTGCTGTGTTCATCCAATTAGGTGTAGGGCATGTTGTAGATGTCGTAGTCAATCACCTGTTGTACAGTCTACTGAAAAGATGCCAAATTTCTACAATGAGTAATGGCGTGTTGTGTTTGCCTAAAGACGCTCGCTGTCTTCAGCTCTTTTCCTCCTTTTTATTGACCTCCTCCGCTGAGTTGAACTGAGCACAGATGATGGATTTTGGCTGATGTCAGCATCCACAGAGCCACGGCCAAGGATAGTTTTTAACCTTCAACAATCAAACTATCAAAGCATTAAAACCAAATTTATCTCCTAAATTGAAAGCAGAAGCATTAGCAGAACACAACAGCGCTAACACCGCAGATAAAGATAATTCATCAGTGATTTTTATGCCACACTACACTGAGAGAAGAGAAGAGCTCAGATCTGGAGGGGTGGTGGAGGGGGTTGGGGGGATTTGATTTAGCGGAAGCAGACTGAAAAGATTTACTCTCATTGGAGCCTCTGGGTGTCTGAGCTGCAATAAAAGAATGTGTTCTTTAGAATGCCCAAAAATAATTAATTGTAATTTTCGTTTGAGATTAGATTGAGCAATATAATCTTTAGCGGATATGAAAGCAATGAAAAGATAAGAAGTCTATCAAGCACATAAATGAGAAACTGTGAAAAGGCACACCCTAATCATGTTGTGATGCTTTGATGAGAAATAAATGAGAATAAATAAATCAATCTAAACGAAGAAGAAGAAGTAGAAGATGAGCAGATCCTAGAAGTTGATTGCAAACTCATCGCATTACACACACAGAGTTGAGATACATGCAGAACATTCCTGACCATGATTATGTTCTGCTGTTGTTTGTGATCAAGTTTGACCACTGTAACAGGGGCATGGCCCATTTAGATGTAAAATAATAATTAGTAAAAGTGATTAAGAATCTGACCACAACACTGAAGGTCTCTCAATTTCCTGTTTATTTCTATGGTCACTGTGAACTAAAGACAAAAAGGCACAAATATCATTTGGAAAACAATGGCCTAACATTTATATAGTGATATTATATTGTGATACTAATAGTAGCCAATTTCACTCTCTGTCCTAATCACTGTGATATGACAGAGCACCTTTTCATGATCAACAATCATGAGTTATGTATTTATGTACAGCAAGATGACACAAGAGTCTACAGTCGTGCTAGAGGCCCTATGAGGCAGTACCTAGGCACAGTGGTGCTTTGAGCTAAATGCTATCATCAGCATGTTAACATGCTCACCATGGCAATGCTAACATGCTGATATTACAACATGTTCTCACTCCACCAACTAGTCTAATATGGCAGCTTGGTCAGCGACTTCAATGAGCCTGGAGTATCATTTTTCAATGCACAGGGCTATGAGGTCAAGTTAGCAATAATAAACATGTTACATCCGGTCAATAAATACGGTATGTATGTTAGACTTTCAAAATGAAGCTTGTGTGGTTATCATCAGGAAACAGCTGCACTTTGGTAGGTTTAGACACAAAAACTGAATGGTCAAGTTTGACAGGCATGTCCACACATGACAGAAGAGAGCTAATGTACGTTTTCTTAAACTGCGTGTCAATTTGGATACTTCCATTAGCACACATATATGTAGCACACTGTGTACACTATATACTTCCTTTTCAGCAGGAAGTGTTGTCTCAGTTCAAATACGACCATTGTGAACTTACTGGGAATGACAATCACAACATTTCACCATTTCTTCTTCTTCTTCTTCTTCACTAAATTGCAGCTGTGTATATGTGCAACTTACACCTGTATATTGTGGTATCCACCACAACCGCTGCAACTCCAGCAGCTTCCTCTGCCGCCATTTTCACAATGCTGGTGGTTAGTCCCCATCTGGGTACCCACACCACACTGCATTTTGCCATAATTGATGGCTTAGATACTCAAAATAGCAAGTAAATATGGACGTCTGCACATTGAGACACAGCTAATTAGGACTTAATATGAAGCAGACTTTGGCTGTAGGTGACTGGAACATCTTGCAGGTGTTTGATTGTAAATTCATGTAATGGACAATTACAATTTTGACCTGATGAGTATAATCGATGATCCTCTGGGAATCATGAATGTTTCTGTAATTCATCCAGTACATATGACTGCTACTATGATTAATATTGTTATCCATGGAGCCATGATGACCAGTGTTGCTAAAAATATTTTTAGATCTGATTTACATATCAAAACTGTGAATTCATCATGTTGCCTTCCACAGCTCTGATCTGATCACTTTTAGGAAGTCCACTACAAACCACCACTGTTCACTTCAATTGTTGCATCAGTATATTAGGTGCGTACCTCTCTGGAGCAAGTCGACCAGCAGCTGCGATTGGTGTCAGAGGAAACCACAGCGACAAATGTGTAGAAAAGCCGGGGGAAGAGAAAAGCAAAAACACATTCAAAACACATTGACCAACAGGGTTTGTTTGTTTCTCATCTGCTTGTCCATCGCCCGTGGACACTGAATACAAATGAACACCAAGCTGAGCCTCATGCTGGATGACAACTCACTGATAAGAATGAGAAAAGACCAAAGACACGCTTCATGTATCATGGAGAAAAGTCAATTATTCTAACTGTAAAGGATAAATAAATGTTGTATTCCATAAGTGTATCCAGTCCACCTTTTCTTCAGTTAGTGATTTCCCAATACAGCCCTCAGACAAGGTACAGACAGAAATGTATAGCAAAGTGTATCTGAGGGTGATGCTGGTTATTTGGATTTCATCTACAATAAACTCTAAAGCAATGAATAAAGCATGTTCACATATTTGTATTTTGGTTTCCAAAAGAGGATTGAACATCAACATCTCTGTCCAACATGTTCAGATCTCTAACAGCCTGATTCTATGAATAGTTCTGGTGTTTCTTTCTCATGGTCTAAGAGGTTCCGCAATGGTTCCAACACACCAACACTTTGTCCTGAAATCTTTTAAACTAGAGGGCCAGACTGCCATTTAATTTGCTGTGGATATTCATGGTAATTCCCCAGCATATGAATCTTAATGTCTGCAGTGACTCCATGACCTTGGACTGCTCCATGACCACTTGAACACAAGATGAAATTAGCTGATGAATTCTATGCTTCTAAGGGCATTAACCATTTTAATTATTCAACGAGCTCAAAATGAATTTTAGATGTGGTGTGATTCCATACGAAGGATGGACACAAAAGAAGAAAATTGGTTGACTTGTGCAACAAATTTGCACTTAACCCCCAAACTGTATGACTCAATGTAGGAAGATAAGAAGTAGAGAGGGCTCTGTCGACAAATAAAGGATAGAGAAGAGGGCCAGTACTTCAAATGGTTTTGAGTTCATCCAGGCTAATATGCTGTTGTCAGGAAAAAAAATATCCCAGTAATTCTCATACAGCTGACTTGAGCTGAAATTCCATTTTTTTTCACATGCTCGAAGCACACACATGACAGATAGACACGCGTTAGTTGGGGAGTGATGGGGCCACATATTGGAGTGAGCGATCAGGGGTTCAGTGCCTTCATCAAAGGCACCTCGGCAAGGATCAGGAGGTAAACTGGCACCTCTCAAGAGAGAGAGTAACATTAGTAGTTTTTTACACATAGACTCATGGACTCATTTTGTGTGTGTTCCTGCTTTGTTACTACTGTTATTATGCCCCAGTTTCCAAATGTTCATCACTGTCAAACAGTTAGACATGACCAGTGAATGTGGTCGGACTACAAGTGATGCTGGTTCTCCCCGATCGATGTGCTTTTAATTAAAAGCCCGCAATGAAAATGAAACCTTGCTAAAATCTCTCGGAAGGCAGCTGTAATTGCATCAACAATTTTCAGCAAAGTGAGTTCTGCAAGTTAATCATTTAATATATTAAAATTTTAGTGTCTGCGTGACAAATTCAAATTTTAATGTTGAATTAAATGCCATATGTTCCGGCTCTATTGGTCTTTTACACTCAGAGTCTTTTAGCTGAGTTTATGTCTTTTTTGCTGGCAGTATTTCAAGCTACATTTGGGTCTTTTTAGTCTCCAAATCTTATCTTCTTGTATGTTTTATCTTGTATAAATATCAGTAAGTTTCATAATCACACCAACAAATCATGATGATTTCTCAAGAACCTGCATTTTCTCATTTAAAATTATAATTACATCCACAATATTTCATTATAAACACAATAAACTGAGTTGTATTTGGAAATGAATTCATGTGGGTTAACATCTTGGTCATGATCATGCTAATAAGCCGCACTTCTGCAAGTTTACCTGTTGCCCATCATATCAAATCATCAAGAACCTAATGTGGATACCCACGTATGAAGAACGGGGCCCTGGTGAGTGTTGAAATCAGTCAGAAGATGATCATAGACACCTCACAGACAGTCACACTCCCTACTGTACAGGCATTAGATTTGATGTCTTGGACTAATAAACACAGAGCCGTGTCAAACAATATCAAATGAACATCTGCTTTAGTCCGATCTGAGCACTGTAAGAAATGCCTCAGAGCGTCTCACTGCTTATCATTCACTAATTATTAGAGAATTTTAAAAAAGCACTCAGGATGCAGAAACATCCCTCACACCTCATATGCGATTTAAGCTGGACTTTAGCTTCAGACAGTGATATATTAATGTGTAAAACATCAAGACAAGGGTGTGACGGGTGTGTGTGTGTTGGAGTGTGTCTGTATATTTTCTGCTTGTGTGTGTGTGTGTGTTGTTAGAACAGCACATGGAACATGTCTGCAGTAATGAGTTCTTTTCTTGGACCTGGCAGGCTTTGGCCAAGATCCACTCAGCTTATTGGGTGTGTGTGTGTGGGTGAGTGTTCTGACAGTGTGTCACCTCTGGGTGTCATTCCAGGTGACACTGCCAAGGAGAGCAGCCTTTACAGCCGTCCCGCAGAGCCACCGCCTGCTCTTAACAAGGACACAGAGGCTCGTGCATGCAACAACACACACACACACACATATTGGCAGTTTTTCCAGTCCAGCTCTGGAGCGCGGCAGCAGTAAACGCGTACATTTCAGTGTGCCCCGAGTAATTCATCTTCATTGTCCAAGTCATCAAATGTGAAGAACGACAGTGAGACAGTTGGACTAGCATTAAATGTCCTCACAGCCAAGGAGACTGGCGACATGAACACACACTCTAATTCTCTATTGTGCCACTCGCACACACACACACACACACACAATTTCACCCTTCGAAGACACAACGCAAGTCTCTCTCAGTAATAGAGCGCCAAAGAAAGGGGCGAAAAAAACGGTTTCAAATCTCCTCGACTCCCCGATTCCTCCGAAAGAAAATGTGTGTGATGAAGTGTAAAATGGAGAAGAGAAAAGAGAGAAAGTGAACAGGCAAACAGTGACAAGCTGCCTGTCACAAAACACAGGAATCCCTATCGCGTCTGAGCATCATCGTCACGACTATTCTCCTGCAGTCACACATGACTGATGAGCGAGGTAGAAAAAGTTCAACTTGTCTTTTCTCTAATCCTCACACTTTTCTTTACGGCAGGAAATTAATGGCCTCTTACGTAGGACACTTTCACACACACACACACACACGTACATTTGTCAGCTCGTCCTCGAGCAACGCTTTTATCATCACCCGGTAAGTAGCAGCGGTAAAATTGCTTAATTAAAGCATGAATGTTTAATAAATCCTCAGGCTGCGTGGAAAGGGGCCCGAGATAGGCCATCCGTTGATGGGCAGCCTCGAGGAAGGAGGCCAACGATTCCTCAACTCGCTTTACACCGAGTTCAAGTGAGCTCTTTGACAGGAAACAGGTGGAGCTGGCAAAGGCCTGAAACTTGGTGAGCGGCGAGGTCACTGCCTTGAACATTTATAAAATGTTAAGTTGTTCACTTCTGTAGTGGCTGGGAGTGTCAGCTCCTGAGCTAATAGTGTAACCTTAACCCCGGGCTGCTTCATTTTCATTGCCTTTATATTTTCGCATCGGCCACGCCATATGTTGCTATTTTGGGAATAAGTTGCTACCACCCAAAAATGCCATTGACTTTATATGTTCCAGGACACAAAAACACAAGGCTATGAGTCTGTACAGTCAGGTACAGGTCTGTGAGGCTGCACATTCTGGTGGTATGTGTGCAAGAAGACCTGTAATTTTTTGCATAATTGCATCAGAGAAAAGAAAATCACAGTGAGAAAATATCTCAATATTCAATGAAGGCAGGAGATATTTGAGGTCATCATAGCAAAAGTAAAATACTGTGCATCGTTCTGTGGTGTATGTTAGCATCAACGTTCCACTAAAGAGCTGATTTTCATGTACATTTTTTGTTGTCTTATCAGCTTAAACAGCCTCGCGAAAAGCAGATGTTGCCAACTGCCTCTGGCAACTTTTTTTTTTGCTGCAGATGTAGCCATTATGCTGCTTTCAAGTACTGCTGCAAACAGTTGTAGGTGAAATGAATGTTTAATTAATACTTGTGACCAGGTCAAAGACAGTTTTCTGTCATATATGAGATGTTTTTGGAGTGGGTGTGGAAATCTTATCATCAAAAAAATGTAAAAATCCTCTACGCATGATTATCTATAACCACTCATCCTTTGTAGTGTCGCAGGTGGGCTGGAGCCCAGAGAGTGGATAGGACTTCAGTTTAAATTAAAATATGGTAGAATATCTGTTTATATACTGTAGCTGGCTTTATCTGTCACCTTCTACTGTATAACTACTACAACAGCAGTATATTCCGATCAGGCAGGCCAAATGCTCAACACAGCTTACTTTTTAAAACATTTACCCATGGTGCACTGCTGGAATTTGGTATATTACATGTCAGAATCTTTTATTTATCCATCCATGCATCCATCCATCCATTCTCTTCTGCTTATCCGGGGTCAGGTCACAGTGGCAGCAGGTTTAGCAGGGTGCTCCAGACATCCTTCACAAGGATCACAAGTCGTTCCCAGGCTAGATGGGCTCTGTAGTGCCTCCAATGAGTTCTGGGTCTGTCCCGGGGTCTCCGCCCAGTTGGACGTGCCCAGAACACCTCCAAAGGAAGGCACTCAGGAGGCATCCTGATCAGATGCCTGAACCACCTCAGCTGGCTCCTTTTGACACGAAGGAGCAGCAGCTCTACTCATTTCTGCCACTTGTATCCTTATATCTCATTCTTTCGAGCACTACCCAAAGCTCATGACCATACGAAAATTGAGAGTTTGGTCCGGTACAGCGTCCACAGTACTGCAGGCGCCGCACCAAGCCACGGGTCCATCTCACGCTCCATTTTCCCATCACTCGTGAGCAAGACCCTGAGATACTTGAACTCCTTTGTTTTCATTTAACACTTATTTAAATACATCCAAGAGGATTGCCAGTCTGATTACTTGGAAAGAAATAACTGTGATGCTGATAATCACAGCCTCCAATCTCTAATAATTACACTGATCTTTAATGACCACAAATAACACCGTGCTCGTTTGCTAATTGTTTTCTCCGCCCCGATCCCAAAAGAACAAACTCCACATGAAAACTTCTCAAACAGCGCTGCGAGGCTCCCCGCAGGCGGAGCGACCTCTACACCAGCGTGGAGTATCTTACTGCCATCTCTCTTCAGCTTCATCCTGCCCACACGGCGCCCCCTGTGGCGAACGCCACACCTCGCTCCTCTACACATGCTCACACACACGCAAAATCAGCTTTTATTCTCTCCCTCAGTCAGCCACCCACACTCAGTCACGAGGGACCGGTGCGTGGTTGCAACAGTGTATGTGCCATTTTCTGCTGTGACATTTTCACCGTGTGTGTGCCCCAGTGTTCTGTGCAGTGTGTACGTGTGTGTGCGCGCAGGTGCGTGTGTCCACGCACGTGAGTGTGAGGAGGAGCTAATGCATTAGACTTGCTGTAGGATTCCTCAGTGCTCCTTATGGAGGCGGGTTGGAAATCCCTTAGTTTAGCAACAATGTGGTTGGGCCGGGCAGAGGCTTGCAGGGAGAGACACAGCGCTCACATTCATCTTCCTCAACCGCAGCCGGCTGCCAGCGAGTGGAGGAAAAATGTGCAAGTCAGGAAGGTTTATGAGGATTTCTTCCCTCTTCTTTCCACATGCTGTCACTTTTTAAGACCATGTATCAGTCTGGACTTTTATTATTTCTTTACCCTTCCATCACAATCAATATGTCAGACAGCGCTGATTAGACTGTGACCAAAGTCCTGAAATGATGTGTCTCAACACTGGCATTTCCACAACTGACTGGCCCAGTGGAGGGAGTACAGTTATAGCTCAAAAGAAAGAAAAAAAAAGTCCTATTCCCTTCGCTGTCAGTTTATTACACATACCCAGTTGTTCTGCTGCCTTCAGAACGGTCAACAAAATGGTTGTCCAGCTGGTCTGAAGCGACTGGAGTCCCAAGGATAAAGGATATTTGAGGCCGGTATCGACCCAGATATTCAAGAGTTACAAAAAATACACATGTAACGTAACGCAAACAAATATTTTTGGGGATAAGTGGTCGTGGAAAATGACCTAAATGAGTAAGAACCCCTTAAATTAGGTTATTAAGGCCCTGGCACAAAGCTCTGCAGGGAGTCACGTGAGGTCACATCTACCAATAAAAAAATAATTAAAGTGAAACTGTCGCTCTAACAATAGGAAAGTGAGGGAGACGTCAGTCAAACACAATCGGCACACAACCGCAGAGACCTGCGGAGAGGTCTAATGAGGCGATTTAATTAAAATCACCTGTGTCAGTTTACCATGTGCAGCATCTCTTTTCATTTTGAAGTCCTGTTGAAGTCTTTATCTTCCACAATGTGACACGTTTCAGAGTGAAGCAGAATATATAGACAAGGGGGGGGTTAGTTATGAGGGCGATTTAAAACAAATTCTTTGGACTACGTTCAAAAATGAGCGTGGCTGAGCAAACGGTGCAAAACAGAGTGATGCAGAACTGTGGAGGACTTTACCCATGCAGGCCTGACGCCAGGATAAAGTGACTGAGGGGGCTATTAAAAATTGCAAAGGGGCAATTTTTTGCCATACAATAAAATGCATCGATTTAACCATGCAGCAGTTTCAGAAAGGCAAAATAACAGCATATGGCTACTGTTTCAAAATCAAATAATCAATGTATTATCTTTTTATGGCTTGCAGTTCTCTCTCTCTCACTGACTGGCCCTTCACTTCCCTGTCACCCCACCTCATCTCTGGACTGCTACAATGGGGGGAAATGGAATCAGGGCTGAAAGTTCTATTAACAACGACAAAAATGAAGCAGACAAAGAGACCAAATTAAGTGTCTGTCTGTCTGTCTTCGATATCTCCGTATCAGTATTACGGGCAGTCTAGTCCTGTATCCGTGTGTTTCTCGGCCAATAATTTTGTTATTTTTCTATAGATACCTAAACAGATAGGGCAAAACATGCCTTGGTACCGGGCCCGTCTCTATCCACACACTCCATAGCTGTTGTGTTAAATCAGGAGGAAGCGGATGAGGGAGAAATAATTAAATTAGACTTCAACTAAGCTTTTTCGAAAAACAAACATTTACTAGCATTATAATTAAACAACTGAGATGTAAACACATACCTCGCAAGATATTGCTCCTACTTGATTTATTATATTCATGCATACATCTCGACTTCTATATATATATATATATATATATATATATATATATATATATATATATATATATATATGCTTTTATATATTTGTGCAGACTGATCGTGTCAGTGTTGAAAACACAAACTAAAAGCCGACATATTAGTTGTTATCAGTGTTTCCCGCCAGGACTTGACACTCAAGTCCCAGTGACAGGGACTTTTACAACACACACACACACACACACACACACACTCCAACTAGTCATGCTGTAGCTTGTTGACAGCTGCATCACTGTCACTGTCCTGAATCAGGATTTGAGAAAAGTGGAAGCAACAAGAAAAAAAAAAAAAAAGAAAATCTCTGGGAGGAAAAGAGGAGGAGACTGTTTGGTGCTTATGAAATGATATATCCTCCAGGATCCAACATGATGAGAGAAAAAGAAATATGTATGCTGTGGTAGTGAGTTGGCAGTTCTTGTCAAAGGCAGACTAGACAAGATCATATTTGTTTGTTCAACCACCAGTAACTGTAGCCTCCGGAGAACCGTGATGGGCCAAACGGACAGACAGCAGAGACAGTTCCCTCCAGCCCTCCATTTTCTGCATACACTTACCCTGAATAATGTTTCAGCATGCATTGGGTCAGAGTCCCGGAACACCCTGGACAGTCAGGACTAGTTTGCTTAAACAAACACATCAGCTGTGTGCACAACCACAGTCCTGACTTGTGATGATAACTGCATGATCACAATATGGCAGTGTGATGCCTGAATTTCTATTTTTTTTGTATAGGGATCTTGTTTGGACATTTCCATCACAGTGAATAAAAGAAAATCCATACACAGCCACTTTTGACTCCTCTGCTGACTCTTCTTAATGTTGTTAGGCGGTACAGCTCCCTTGACCAATCCAACCACCTACTTATGTGCTAAGGTATTGGTATTATTAGCTGTAAGATGTAATGTTCATGTTTGCTTATTAAGGGAGTTCACCATCCGAGTGCTCATCGCTCATTGAACTGGTTTTCCTACAAATGATCAATTCCTTGATGTGTCTCTGACTGAAATGTCTTTTACTTCAAATGATGAGAAACCTGCAAATAGTCAGATTCATATTGAGGGTAAGTATAATCCATTTTGTTTAATTTTCATTATTTATTATATCAACCGGTGATTAATGATATATACAGGCTATCATTCATCCTTTTCAGCTTTTGTGGATTTTCCAGTGACTGCTAACCAACTGAACACACTGTGTGACGGTTCCATTAAGAAACTGACCTGTGCACAGCAGATTGAAGACTGCAGGGGCTGTAATGGGTACACCAGTATACAATTTCTGCCATTCTTGACCACATTTGGAGCTTTTGAAATGAGCCAGGCCTTGTTGGTGTTTTATGATGCATACGTATAATGTTTGACATGCACACTCACATCTGTGGCTAATTTGGGCTTTTCAATTTACCTCATCTAACCTGCAAAATCCAAACAGAAAGGCTTTATCCAGCTAACTTGAGATGATGTGAAAAAGACCGAGCCGATTCAGAGTGCTTTTAGACGGTGACACTGTGTCCTTTTTTTCTGTCATTTTCCAACCTTTATTAAATATTCCACGCTTGGAAATGCTGGAAAGCTGCAAGTGAGAGTGCACGATGTGAAAGCAAGGACCCAGATGATCGGCATTGTGGGCAAATTGTATCTGTCCTCCTTGACCTTCACTCGGTCGGTCATTTCTGGTGCTTTCTCAAAGCTATCACATCGTGTCTCTTTTGTTCAGATTGAGTCATGTGCTTTCTCATCCTCTCACATCTCTCTGATCCATCCTTTAATCACTCACTGACTCCCCTGCTGTCCACTGAAAGCTAACAAATGAATCCTTTCCTGCTCTGTGACACACCACGTTTGGTGACACAAATCACACCGCATCCACACACGTTGGAGGTCTACCAAAATGGATTTTCATGGACATTATTTCTGGGCCGAAACTACGAAGAGCCAATATTTTGTCCCAAAACCTTTAACTTTGACCATTTGAATGTCAGAACAGTCCAAAAATAGCCCTGAAATCAGCAGTCCTCTCAACTTAAAGGTTAAAGATTTCTCACACAGCACAGGAGCTGTGTTCAGATAGAGAGCTATGGATGTATAGCGAGCTAATTAGCTGTTCCAGGGGCACCGACACTCTCAACTTAAACAGAAGTGATACTGATAACAAAACACTTAAAAAACATGTGATAGATCCTTTCATACTTTAAATTTGATAAAAAGGACACATTAGAATCAATGCAGGTTAAGCTTCCCCTATTGATGACCCTATTGACATAAAAAAAACCAGATAATCAAGCTGCTACCATTATCTGTCATACCAGAGGTCGACCACACTCATTGCCCAACATCCAATGTTGTATTATTGACAGAAGTGTTACGCTGACTCCATCATTCTGAAAGTCAATATATGAACCTAACCATTCACCCCGTGGACACACAGTGCTCACCTCTGCCTTTATGGGGGTGGAATTTATTAATATAGAATACTTACATTCCACCTCTGCAGATTGCACTATTTAACCGGAATTAATGGATTATCGATTATTCAATGACATGTCCACCTTAATCAAAAGAATAGAAGATAAGAAAGACATTCATGGGAGGTATCAGTTGTTGTCAGTTCACATAGAGCAGTAACCTACCATGTTTCTTCAAACATGGAGACCGTAACTGCTCCTCACCATCTCTACTGCAGCTTCCATGTGAAGTGAAAATGACAGCCTGCATGAGACTCAATCTAATTACCAGATAAGAATATCCATATTAGACTCTAATGTACAAAACCCTGGATTATGTTCCAATGTGTTATGTTTTTCATTCAAATGCCAATTCTTGCTTTCTCCATTGTCTGCAAATGACAAGTATGTAACGTATGGTTGAGACTAGGGAAAGGTTGTTTTGATGTCAAATTAACTCTGGTTAATGTATGGTCAAGGATAGAAAATACTTCTCGTACGGTTCAGTTTGTAGGATTTAGTGGCATCCAATGATGAGAAAGAAGAAAGAAAACACTGTAGACTCCGTGGAAGAGGATCTGTGGCTAAGGTAACCAAATCACAACAATTATTATTTTCAGGTGATTATACTCTAATAAAAAGATACCTGAATATATGCGTATTACATTTCTGCCAATAGATCACACTAAATCTTATGCTGGAATTCGAATTGCAGGTCGACAAACTTTCCAAGAAGCAAGTCAGATGTACATTAACCGACATGAAGGACGAACTACTTCCTGCACATTGGCACTGGAGGTAAATTGTGTGGATCGTCCTTTATGAATCACTGTGGGCATTCCTTATTAAATTGTATTTCCATTAACCTTTATGGTTTGAGTGCATGGTACAGTGTTGCACGTTATTAAAGTTTGTTTATCTGTGGTATCACATTCTAAAATGTGTTATTAAATCTAATAATGTAAGATGTAATTAGAACGAAGCATTTGTTCAACCAAAAAAAAAAAAAAAAGTTTTCATACCTTTAAGGGTCACTGTAAATACTACTACTATTAATAATAATTATGTGCCATATGCTGTGAACCACTTTTCTGCGAGGGTTATCAGACCGTGAAAATCTCACACCGTTGCAACTATATTGGGTACACATGACCATGAGGAGAGGTTCAGCACGAGGCAAAGCTCCCTACTGCCTATAAGGAGCCAAACTCCTTGAGCCCTCCTGAGCTAGACAAGCAAGACGAGAGCCGAGCTTGGGCGCCGACAGCAGGTCTCACCCCTCCGTCTGCTGCTGGGCGGGACCTTCAGTCCCGCTGCAGAGAGGGAGTGAGGGAGGCTGGGAGACAGACTGTAATCTATGAACTATTTTGTTACCGAAGGTATTGAGACCAAACAGGTCCAGCTACGTATTGCCTGACCCAAGCAACAACTATCTATCCTCATCAAGGCCAGTCCACCTCAGACAAACTCCCCCTCTCAGCTCTTGTCAGCCTCTTCACTCTCCTTTATTCCCTTCTCTCGTCTCTGTATCTATTGTCTTTCCTTCATTCATCACTCACAACTGTCACCCCTTTATTCCCCTCTTCACTGCATAGCGGGACAAAACTGCCTGCCTCCCAGACCTATTTCCACACAGAATCCATTACGTCTCCCCATCTTCTTTTTATCTTCATCCACCAATTCAATCCATCCAGTCACCCATCCAGCCAAATATTCACAGACTGCCTCTTCCATTTGAGCTCATCACAGGGTTCCATCGCTGCACGTATACTCTGAACCTGGGATTATCATCTGGGAGACACTTTGTCTGTGTGGGTTGAAGCACACAAAAGGAGAAGAAAAGCTATAATGTGCCCTTCTCTTCCTATCTCTACACAAGCCAACGGTGGATGGTATATTTCTTTTTTATTTTTCACACCTTAAGGCACAAACAGCCCACACCCCGCTGTTGAGCACCATAAGCGGGATTACATAAGTGTGATAACTAGCGGAGAGGAGGCTGGGGCGGTGAGGGGATATTAGCCGCTCTGGAGACTGGAGGAGGATAAGGCAGGAGATACCCACCGCAACATCTTCTCTGCTTGGTTGGCTTCCCACGACTGGCACAGTATCAGCCCACTATCAGCCCGGGGAGGGAAAAATGGGGAGGCAGCAATGGTGGCTCAGAAGAGGAGGAGGAGGAGGACCAAGAGAATAAGACCACAGGCTGATTAGGGGAAGCGACTGAGAGTAGCAGAGGAACGAGGGAGAGATAGATGGTGGAAAGGTTAGGGAGAGAAAGGGGAGCCGAGAAATGTTCCATCCCCCTGGCCATAGTCCTGACAAAGCCAGGATAGAGATGTCAGGCCACATCCTGTCTGCCGAGGGAAGGGAAGGGGAGCTGGGATCAAGCAGCAGACAATTAGACTTCAAGCCACAGGCCCTTATCCAATCACATTTCTGCCTCTCTCCTTCTATCTTCCTCTTTTGTCTCTCTTTACATCACTTCCACCAGCCCCCACCCCTGTTCTGAGCATCCCCAGAGCTATCCAATATCAGCACTTGATTCTCCTCTGTTTCCACAGGCTTCCCGGAGGCCGATCAAGTGTCCCTCCGTGGACCGCAGAGGGACAGAATATGGTGCCGACCTCACAAGGTCACAGAGCTCGCAACCATCAGATGAAATCCTAAACCTTCCATTTTGCCTCTTTCTGTCCCTCTTTCTCTCTTCTACTTCAGCCAAGGCACTCCACTTGCTTTTGTGCCAATGTCACACAAATTATTCTCACTTTTCACAAATCATACACATTGTCATGGCTTGATTGCTACTCAAGATTTTGCCATTTCTCTGTCATTTTGCTGAGAGCAAGTTAAACTCCGAGGGTGCCTTCCGAGGTCACACAAAACAAAAATTAATGTTTTTCCATAATTTCTTCAAAGCAAGGCTCATCTCTCCCTATTGTTTTACAGAAAAAAACAGATATAACCATTAATCTTGGCACTTAAGTGCTTTTGGAAACTGTGCAGTTGATGTGTGAACAATGATAAACATGAGCAGTGATGTTCCCAAAGCGAACAACATTTCACAGGTCAACTTTTTTGGAGTTAAGCAATCGTAAAATCTTTCTACTCACCATTTATCTCAGCATCTTTTCCACTCTCTTTCACGCTAGGTAAACAGTTTTCCAGGTAAACTCCATTGTGATAACAGCTATCCCCTTCACTGAGCTGCGGTGGTGGCTCCCAGCACATACATGGAGTCTGCATGATTCCACATGGCCTGTTAGACGTGCTGGAGGCCAGGCAATCCTCCAGCCACTGGCACAGCATCTGGCAGGCCGCCATGCTGGGGTTACGCTTTCCCACCACTAGGTACTCTGTTTTGAAATCCCCGTTGCCGTCTGTGATCGGCGTGCCTGCTCGAGGAGGTCCCTTCCTCATTTGGAGAAACTGCTTTCCGGCCTCCAGGAAGGCCACTGGTGCCGAGGTGTCGCACAGCCTCACCACCTCATTAAAGCTCTCCATGCCCAGGTAGGTACGCGTGGTCTCCAGGAAGGAGTCATACTGGAAGGTGCGGAGCTGGGACGGCACACACTTCTCTGTGGGTTTGGTAACCTTGATGAAGATGGTGTACCGCCGTGGGTCGGGATTCTGCAGGGTCCAAGAACATGGAATGGTGGGGAATACTGATGATGAAAGGAAGAAGCCGAAGAAGCGGCTCTGAACTAAGGTGGAGCAGGAGTCAGACTCTGGGCCTGAGGGGGCTGCATGGCAGCAACCCTCCATCAGCAGCAGAGGGGCGAAATATAGGAGTAGCACTGGGAGAGGCCACCTTGCTTGGCCACGAATCCAAGAGAAAATGCTTGTCATGGTGTGCAGATGAACAGAAGGTATCACAGGTTGATGGCTGGTTTCTGACTTCAGAGGACTCAACTTCCAGCTGTGTAGGGCAAAGGAAGAAGAGAAGGAGGTGAAGGGGGAAGAGGAAGAGGAAAAGGACGTGGTGGTGAAGGAGGAGGGGGAGGAAGGTTGCTCTCAAAGATCCAGCGATCGGTCCATGGTTGCATCAGTCGACCCAGAGATTCACAAGAACCTGTGAAATGGAAGAGACGAGATATAAATTAGACTTCATATCTGATCACACGGAATGGGATTACACTGATTCTATTTATCTCCGCAACAGAAATCTCTATCAGCTGTTACTGTTTGTGCTGTAAACTGAGAGCGACTGCAGTGACTGTGCAGGCCCTCAAGAACAACACGTAGAATAGAAGCAGACAGAGGGAGGGAGCCAGTGATTTAGTGAAGTTTTTCTTCATTACGCAAGTTCAGATTGGTCTCTTCCTAAGAGACAACTGTTTTCCTCACATGTCTCTTCCCATATTTCTTCTGCCAGCTCATTAATTTGTCCAATTATAAGACTATTAATTACTAAAAAGGCAACACCTGCAGTCATTCATTACTCCAATTTATCAAGGATGTGCCACAGACAGCAATGTCATGATCAATAGTCCTCTTTGTTTTTGCTTATTAAAGCTGAAACAATTAACAGATTGTTGCCTTTAAATACACATACAAAATATGATAGCACTATATTTTACTTTTTGGCCTGCTTCTTCTATTACTTGTCTCTTCTACATGATATGCAGGGCAGCCAGCCTTGAGTAGCTTTGCCGTTTTAAGTTGTTATAATCAATGTTTCTTTATTGAAAAGCTATGGCGTGGAAAATAGTTTTAGGATGGTAAACAATATCATTCAAATGCACACGCCAGGTTTGCTCTTGTAGTGACAATTGCATAGTTTCAGCTGAGCGCGCTGATTGATTTGGAATGAGTGCTTTTTAGGAAAACTGTCGACCGTTGTTAAAGTTATTGTATGAAAAACAAAAGGTGCTCAGTTTTGCAGCACTGAGGAATATTTACAAGTATGTCTGTCAGCAGAATGTTTCGTGCAGGTTTGAATGAAAAACAGCAGAACAGTATGAGAAGCAGATGGTAATGTAACATGCAATTGTTTTGGTGAAAGTGACTAAAGCAAACTACAGAATGACACAACGAAAGAGGTCACTCATATTGATGAACCCAGAGTCAGTACCAACTCTGCTGTTCCCCCTTAGCTCTGTGAAGCATTTTAGGGTCCTTCAGATTACCTTTTTTTGTTTTATAGTCTATAACCTCACTGTTTCTGTTCATTGTCTAATTTCTACCTGTGACAGGCTGCTGTTTTCAGCTAAAAAAACCCTCTGATAAGAGATTCGCTGGAAAAGATAGTGGTGCATTTAGCAGCCACATATTGGTCTCAGGAGGTCCCTGGGGGTCAGGGATGCATTAATCTAGTACATCTGATTGGTACCAATACACACCCCATAAAGCGAATTAGCTATTTGCCATGATATAACCAATCCACATTAAAGACAGTTTCTTTTTTCAATTAAGTTTTTCCGCTATCGATGACATTCCCTCAGCCACCTATTTAATTTTAAGAGCCACAGCATCCCTGGCCTCCTCTTCACTTACATGCTTAATTACAGATGATTCCATTAAGTTCCACACTGTGAGATATACGTGTTTTAAATCTGGCAAAAGAGACCACTGGTAGTGGATTCAGTACTGGCCTGAGTTGAGACACTGAAAACGATGTTGGGTTAGACCAAAATAAAACTAATACGTCCATACATAATGTTGGCACAAATATAACTCCAAAAGAATGCCAATGCTGCTGTATGTGTTAACAGGTAACTTACTAACACGATCGATTTAGAACATGTTAATGTTGTCTTTGCAGCTTGTTATGTTGCCCCCAAGTGGCCAAAGCATGTCAGAAGTCTAAAAATAGCCTTTTTAACTGAAAGCCAACTCTCCAAGAGTCAAATAAGAGGGTTCATAGTGATGGTAAAGGAGGTGGACCCAACCACAATGCCTCCTGGTAGCCAGCAAAAGTTAAAAAGTTATCAACCAACCTCGACCAACTATCTTATTTAATATTATTTCAAGCAGGAGACAAAGTTATAAAACTGCCTCCTGGATGTACGCCCTTAATTCTTACAATAGTGTCCCTACAGACAACCAGAAAAAGTGAGCATCTAAATGAGATGTAATGTATTCAAAGATGGTCTAATCAGACTCCAGGGGCTTTGGAGTACGCCATCCAGTTCTTGAACAGCTTGGGCTTCCAGTAAAATGTGTCAATGTCCATACTAATGATGAAGGAAAATTATCACTGGGTAGCCTACTGCCAGTGCATGGGTTGAGTTCACTGAGGTTGCCCTATAAATGGTTTAATAAATTTAGCAACTTCTGATAACCCATATCAATTTTTCTGCTTAAATGAACATCTTCTGGTTGGTCAAGCCCCCTGCCAGTTTAAACACTGCCCAAACCCAACCATTATGAGTACAGATACAGCCTGAAACAACCCCTTAAACTATGTCCACCTTGCAACAAATTCAATTGACAACAAGGCAAATGTGGCAGTGACTTTGACAACAGGTACCACTGGATCTCTGTCCAGCTGATATAGATTTCAAATGGAGAAAACCTGATGGCCGGGTGGACAATGTCGCCAAGGACACGAGCATAGTGAAGCCTCCCATTGATCAATCATAATGATCTATAGGCCTGACAGAAAGAGTCTGATACAGTCACCACTGTGTGGAGGGATGGAGTTAAAGACACGATCCAAATGGAAAATCCTTCTGGAGCAAGCCTTTAGGGGAAAGCACACTGTATCATCTCTACAGAATGAAGCTTCCTCTCCAGACAAACTTAATTAAGCAAACTTTAATCAAACTGTGCATCTGGCCTTGCCGACAAGACTTTTTTTTTTTTCCTTAATGACAACAAGTTAATTCACTAAACCACTTCAAACGGCTAAAGAACCTCCATCAGAGCAGTAACTAAAGAGAAAAATATAGCTTTTATATGCGAGTTGTTTCTTTATATCAGACGGTAAATGTATTTAACAATGAATTATATAATATGATATTACATCATGGTATGTGTACAAATGTATGGTGGTTTTATTCATTTAGAGTTGCAAACAGACCTTATTGGACCTAAAACCATTTTTTTATGTGCTGTTGACCATCTCAGGGGACATTTCACTAAATTCCCAACAATAAGATATTATTGCCTTTCTCTCATTTTGGCATATTTGAATAATGTATCCCTAATTTGCAAGTGACAGTCACTTGTGAAACATGAGGCTGACACAGTTTGAAGGCGACATGAGCTCAGTCTGCTGGGACTTGGCATGGGAAACAGAGGGTTTGACACAGAGCGTCAAAATTTAACTTCCCTATAAGGGATTAATAAAGTGCTTAGGAGAGAAACAGGTTCCACTCCTAATATTCAAACATGTTGTCATCATTTTTAGTGAGAATGAGTCATTTGATCAGAACGCAGAATATTAGTCTTTAAACACAATGTATGATTTTTTTAAATTCCTCAGTCTGAAACAGATTCAGTCCTGTGAACACGTCCATGTAGATTTGGTTTAGGTGTTATTATGAGTGATCAGATCAAGTTGGACTCATGTATATCATCTGCAGATGATCCATACGGACCGATGAGCCATATGGACAGATGGCCAACCTTACATCACGCAAATATTCGTGGATTCTCAAGGCCAAAGGGAAAGTATAATTTGGGCTTAGAAAACAACAATTGTGTCATGGTGCCCAGTCTGTACATTAATGAAAGCTCAAGGTTGTGTGAATCAATGGTTTTATAGAGTCACTTACAAACCTCTGTGTGGAAACCAGAAACACTTTGATTTAAGAAAGACTTTGACTTTTGATCTTCGGGGCTGTAATTGTCTGCTAACGTTCCTCCAGAGGCGAGCCGGCTTTGCAGTCTTTTCTTGGGAAATGCAGCAAAAATGTTTCCTCCCACAACAGAACCCCCTTTGTGAGGCTGAAATGACCCCTGTTCAATTCAGGGGTGTCAATTCTCAAAACCCTAAGCTATTGCAAATCCCTGTATCTAATATCACACAGACTTTTCTTTTGTTACAGTGATTCATTGTATCTCATTTTTATCTCACCCCTCATGCCTCATCCTGTTTCACCCTGCCTCGGCCTGGCAGCTGTCTAACTTCAGCCTTACCAAAATGTGTCCAGGGAAGAACTACCTAGGCCTCTTTCACCAGACAAGCCTGACAGTAATGAAACAGAATAGAGCTTTAACAGATAATAAAGAGCTGAATTTTATTGACAGCCCCCCCCCCAACACACACACATACACACTGCACCCCCTCCACCTTCTCCTTCTCTCCCTAACCTGCCCAGTGGGAGTCTGATCACCCAACATGCAGCGCTCTGCTGGAGCTTCCTGTTCATGTCAAGCCTCCCCTCATTTCTAACACCGAGCACAGCCCCCCCATCATCCCTACCTCCAACCCTGAAACACACAGACATACAGACACCCCAACTGTCCTCCATCGATCGGTCGAGTTTGAGAAGCTAACAGATGGAGAGCAGCTATTAACACGCTTTTATCTAGTCTGCAGTGGTGGAGAATAGGACACGGCAGTGAAAGACGAGATTTGCGGCAGAGCTGCACGGTGGCAGCCCGCTGAATGAAATCTGACCCCAACGATTAAACTTGATGTTCTCTGTCAATTAATCAATGCAACTGTCTGAATCTCTGCTCTTACATGTTCTATTATGTTTTTTTTTTTTTTGAAAGGCTGCAGGATTTTCACAGCTCGCATGAGATACACACAAAAATGTGTGTGTGTGTGTGTGTGTGTGTGTGTGTGTGTGTGTGTGTGTGACTATAGAATCTTTGTATCTTCCTTTTTTTTCTGATGGTTTCTGTTTGAGGTACTTCAGTGAAAACTGGTCTTTATGTGCTGCTTCAGCCCACTCATGCTCAGTGTCCCTGAGTTGGATGGTGATAGTTAAGGAGTACCTCAGTGATTCACTATTGGCCTTTCATAAAACTAGGGGACTTACCAAAAACAATTTTTTTTAATAAAAGGTCGGAGTTGGTGCAGCAGGATATATCCTGTCTCATTTTAATTCACTTCCCGATGGACCAAAACGGCTCTAAGGATGGTGAATAATGGACCCATGGGGTGGACACAAACACATCACATGAATGATAAAGTGTAAATATGCAACTGCTTGCTAATGTGTTAGCCACAACAGCACTATAAAGTGATGCAATGTCAGATGTTGTGGTTTCCACCGGCTCCACTTCCCCCGTGCGGCCAAAAATAAATGCAGCTTTAACAGTTTAACTGTTTGGCTCTTTCAGGTGATTTTACTCCTTAACGCCCACTAAAGCTGACCTGCTTACAAATAATTTCATTCTGCGTGGAAGCTGCCAATTCTCTCACTGAATGTCCTGCTTGTTTACCAAAAGATTGTGCTTGTAATGTGTTGATGTCAAGATTATACAGTGGTGTTTTAATGCCAAAAGAGACGTTCAAACGACAGCAGTTCTTGTATGTGGAGCTGCTGTGTATATATCTGGCTGCCGGAGCACATTCATATTCAGAGTGAGGAAGTTCTTCACGGGGTGGAAATTTTAGTATTCTGTAGCTGTGGAATTATTCATTCCTTTCAGCCCGTGGCTGGAACAGCAAGCAATTAAAAGAACAAAGGTGTTGCATTAGCCAGCAGCCTAGAAGCATGAATCCATGTAAACAAGCCCAACAGGCTGGCTCTGTGAGTGAGTCAGAACAATGGCCCAATCACAGAGAAGCAACAGTCCCTCAGAAAGAGATGTAGAGGAAGAGATAGAGACAGAGACAAAGAGAGCACTGATGAGAAAATGATAGAGTCGCATGGAGCATCACTTCTCACATCAGCAGCACAGGGATTACAGGCTGATTAGCAGAGCAACACAGGGACCTGCTGCCACGCTCCGCCGTATAAACTACAAGGCAAAAAGCCACGGGGCTGCGAGACGCAGACGGATTCCCTCTCCTCTGAAGTACAAATTGTGTAAAATTGCTCCTCTGCGTCAGGAAATTCTTTCACATGCAAAATAATTTGGCAGAGACATCACTTGCAGCAGTTTGCCATGTTGGACACTGATCACAGAGGCTATTCAGTCCATGTATACACTGCTTGAGAGAGCAATCAGGAACACGGGAGGAGAAATGGGAAGAATGATGGAGGATGAAAAGTGAATCCATCACATGAAGTTGGACTGATATATGAGGCAGAGTGTTTCAGCAATGAACACATGACAAGCATTATTAAACACGAACTTTACAACGAGATACAGAATCAAATAGTTTATGGAAAACAGTTTCCAACCTGAGAAAAGGGAAAGTTAAAAAAATCCAAAGATCGAATGAGGTCAAATGTTGGAAAAGGACACAATGAGAGAGCGAGGTTGTCGTCAATTTTGGTCAATAATACAGAAATGTATTCCTGCAATGATTTAGCAAAGAGTGCAGATGATTGAGCAACTTTAGGTGTTTTGCAGTGAGAGGATCTCAGTCCTGGTTAGTGGTTTGGTTTCCATAATATAACATGTCATTTCTAAATGTATTGGAGAAGGTAGCCATTGATTTTTGAAGGTCATCTCCTATTTCTTGTCACACTGTCACTGCAGAGACAGAGGCCAAGCTAATGGACATTTAGCTGCAGATAGTAGTGAACTGAATGTTGAGGACGAAGCTGATGCACTTTGTAAAAACAGCAGTGTCTCTTTTAACCTTTGGTTGAATTAACCAGTGTGATGTGCAAACATGTCATAGTTTTTATATAAATAAATACAATTTAGTTTGTGGTTGAGAGCTAAACTGCTTTGTAAAAAGATATTTTCACATTCATGAAACTGCGTACATTTCAAATTTGTTGCAGTTCTACAAAAAAGTCAAAGAAAAGTGCAAAAAAAACCCCTGTCAAATTAATCACAGCATGTCAGATAAAACTTGTGTTTTGTTTGTTTGACAAATGCATTTTTCAGGATATTTTTCGCATTTTGCTGTTAGATGTAGGGAGAAAGAATCAACAAAGAAGCAAACAGAGGTCTCTGGGTGGAGTCAAACTGAGGAAGTTGCAGTTATATGTATGATTTATAACCACAAGGCTGCAAGGACATCCTGACAAATGTGTCCTCATACAGGTTATGCATTTTTTTTACCTATAAAAAATAGTCTTATGTTTATTTCACAAACTACAGACTGATAGATCAGTGGAAACTTTTGTTTTAAATTAAAAAAAGTTTATCTAATTTGACTTATTTTCCAAGTGCACAGCGCGTTGGGGAATTCAGAGATATGGATCGCTTTTGAGTAATGACTGTGCACTGTCTGTAATCTTGAAAGGTGGCTGAAAAGTTTGTTATTAGCTCTTTTTATAGATGACTGTAGCTGTAGATGACTCACAACTATTAAAAAAAACAACAACGAAACAGACGATAAAAGACACTAAAAATGTCTGAAATATATATTTTAAAAGTGTCAATTTGTCAACAGATCCCAGAAATATTTTACTTTCAGTGAAGTTTTGGACTACGAGGAGGTGACAACTAGCAGAAGTAGTGTATCTATCTGTGGTTCGACAGAAAGGTTTGATACTGGCAGTCAGTGTAAATCCTGCATAGCAAATTTCTCTTGTGCGATGATCGTCTTCACTCCACCCTAACATCCATTTTCCTCTCCTTCTGAAATACATGAATGAAATCCCAGATTGACCTGAGCTCAAAGGTTAATGGAGAAGCATGCTGGAGGAAACGCGGCAGGGTCTTTTCTCGACAAACTGCTGCTGTTTCTGTACAGCTGCACCCTGATGGCTCCAACAACAAAACCTGCGACGTCTTGCAAGGCTCCAAAATTAAACAGATAATCATCTGTCTCTGCTGATGAATGTGTTTACCGTGGTAAATGTCAAAGCCTTTCTAATAAGCAGAGGGAAGACATCACACACACACACACACATACAAACCTGCTCACCATTATTCAGATACACATTTCATTACAGCTCCCACGGAGCTCGATGGGAAGTCTTACAATGGAAGTGGGGAATGTTTAATTGATGAGAAGTGATGTAGAATAAAGTAATAAACAGAAGTGGATTGTAAAAAAAAAATCTGCTTAATGTCAAAGAGTAAGTTGTCCTCATATATTTTCTCCTCAGTCTGAAAACGAGCTCAACACACTTTACAGACGTGTGTGTGTGAAAACATAAATCATATTGTGTGGGAGGAATTTACTCTGCAGTCCAAAAACCTGCAATGCAACCTGCAAAAGGCGGCAAAAACCCCTTTGGTTCCAACTGATCGTTCACATACAGGACAACGGTATTGGTATCAGCACAATATATTGGTGTTAAAAATAGGCATGGGTCATAGGATCGGGCCGGTTTTGAGCTTAAACCGGTCTGATTCTGTGCAAACTGACTGAACCAGCATTTGTCCTCAGAGCCGTGCTGGCAACAAGAAGCAGCTCTACGGCGATGTCGGCCATTTAGAGGACAGTCACTACAATTCTCTGCAGCACACGTAGAGGAGCATCACAGCTGAGCAGATGGTGCTGCAGAGTTAGGAATGTCTTCACAGTAAGTTGCTGTGAAGTTAATAAACAATGAGCCCGTCATTTTCCCCGTTAAAATATAACTCTAATAAACCCAACAGCCATTATGTCACTCATATTTATGACATCTATGTTAGTGAGGTAGCTAGCCAGCAAATACAGTCAGTAACACAGCAGAAGTACAGAGCCTCATTGATCCACTCCCATTTGTCCTGTTAGTCACTGCATAGCACTGTTAATACAAACTAAACACTTAATGTTTCATTTCAAATTAAAAGCCCTCTTGCACTTCATTGGACATGAACCATTTATTCCTTAACAAGGCTTGTATTGCAAACCATTTGCAGTATCATGTTGTGGAAAACTCAACAACTCCACTCTCATTCATGGTTCATTATGTTCCACTTTGGAGAGACTCACATGCCACACCTAGTGGTAAAATTCAGTATTCGGTCCAGTCTTTGGCTTAATATCAAATGAGTCAGAACTCTGTTTGTCCCCAGTTCTACCACCAATACCACCTGTTTGATTAACCAGAGTTCTGAGGTTACATTTTGCCAACATCATCATTTTGGTTAAAGTAAAACACAACAAATGTTAATTTAGTTATTGTTTATTTTATCATTTCTGGGTTCCATAAGTTAATTATAACTTCAATCAATCATCATCAAACAGACTTAATCGGCTTCTTTTTTGGTATGGATAAAAAAAAGTAAAGGCTCCTCGAATAAACATGTAGTATTTTGTATTAACACTAAAATTAATATAATGCTGAGATATCGGCCTACTGTTTAGTAGTGTAAGTTTCCTTACACCCCTTTAAAATGAGAAGGCAACCCCCCCCCCCCCCCCCGTGAAGCTTAGTGGGGGTCGGGACCCTCAGGTTGGGAATCAGTGATTTAGATTATTCTTGTGATGACCTGATGAAGGAGCAAGACAGACCAAAGAGGTCACCAAAGACATTAGGAATCACCGCCCGAGAAGCAAAACAATCCACAATTTGACGTCAGTCTGATCTGTAGCCTGCTGTCATGTCTTCTTTCTCCATAGTAAAGTGTTGGACAGACAGACAGACAAACTGACACTGTCATTCTCATACCGGGCTGCCAGTGTAGCATTAAAAAATGTTCTGCAGTCAGTCCAGGCCCCGCAGCGCGAGGTGCAGACAGCAAACAGACGTCAGCATTGTTTACAGCGCTGTAACACTTGAGACACTAAAGCACCATGAGTGTAATTGAACAATTCTATTATTAGCTTTACTGTACAGACTGTGTATGTTGTCGGCTTCAGCTGCATGCTGCTCTGCTGTTGAGTGTGAAATAAGAAACACGGAGAGCAATTATTCCATAAACAACAGGCCGCGACCGTGTTGAAGTGGATCCAGAGTTAAATAGAGCCCTAATTGGATTTTTAGCGAGATGAGAATTTATGACATGTGTAACCTGAGATTACAGCCCTACCACATACAGAACAAACAGCACGAGCGCTTTTACAAACACACTAATGGGCCGGTAATGACAAACAGATCCTTGGCTTTGTTGGAATCTTACTTGTAACGCTCATGGCTGCAGTCACAACGGTGCCCTGCCCGAGCCAGAAGAAGAAGCAAAGCGAGATTATGGTCATGATGCATGTGCCTGTGTGTGTGAGTGTGTGTGTGTGTGTGTGTGTGTGTGTGTGTGTGTGTGTGTGTGTGTGTGTGCGTGTTATCTGTCCTTCCTAATACCCATATCTCTCAGTAGGGATGTTACTGATGGCAATGTGATGGTCCTTTTTTTTTCCACGAGCGCCATAAGTCTCAGTATAATGGCCGCTTTGTTCTACGACGTAATCGCATTAATATGAAAGGCAATTGCTCTGGAAAGCAAATCAAATCAAGTCAGATCACATTCAGATGAAAATGAGTTAATCAGAAAAGCTATGTGTTTGCACAAAGGCAGGGGGATTAAAACTGAAAGAGGACATCATATGCAACTGACTGCTTTCAAATGTCATTCCAACTCTGTTCCATCCAACTGTAAAATACATTTTAGGCAATCCTTTGGAAGTCTAAATGACGGGAATTCAACGTGCTTGCATCAGCTGAACTACAGACAATTTCTTTATTCTCCTAATGTTAAAAATTTGCATCCACGAGGGAAGCTGGAATAGTATTTGAAGAGTTTGTTAGGATTGATTCGTATTAGAACTGTGCACAGATCTGTTTTTCTAACCAGCCTGCTCCCACACTCCATTATATTAAACCTGCCACAGCCCGCAATTTACATTTAATGCCAGTTCTCATAACAGCTCACCAAAGGATGAACAGTCCGATTCTTGATGATAAATCTCTATGAAATGTGTTCCAATTATTAGTACATCTGCATCTATCACTGCTGGGACGACCTACTGTGTATGCTTTAGACTCAACAGGGGACTTCTTTGCATAATTAAACCATATGACTGTATGTAGAAGCATACATACAGGTGGCAGATTAAAGGCAAAACCTGAACAAAGAGTGGAGAAACATAATGAATGCAGACGCTTCCATGCACAGCCCACAGGGTCACTGGATGCTTTGATGAGTATGGAAATGTTGTGAATCAGATGCTGTGGACATCTATGGGAGATTTCAGAGGGAGTGTTAGACACCAGCCAAACACTAAAGGAGGGAAAATGTTCTGGAAGAACAACGTTCACCCCCCGTAGAGCTCCACACATTGTGAGAATCTCAAACCTGTCCGCTAAAAGTTCTCTTTGCGTACAATGTCACAATCTGGCTCAAGGTTAAAGAGAGGAGGGAAGACAACACGTGAGAAATCAAATCAGATGGGTTCATTCGACTTAGCTGCAAGAGAAAACGAACAAAGACAAACTACAAAAATGGATGCCAAGGTGGAAAGAACTAGAAGAGTGCATCCGTTTGAGAGTAGATGCCAAATGTAGCGCATAAATGACACGTATGTTCACATGTTTTCACGAGTTATTTCACACCATTTAGTCTCTATTGTCTGACACAGTAGGCTGCTGTTCGAGTCCCATGTGAAACCAAAAGTCAACATTGACTTATTTCAGCATCCCTGACATATTAAATGTACATATGTGACTGATTTTTAAAAAAATATAACCTAATTGCGATGATTTTACAGTGTTAACCATGTGTTTATTATTGTTACATGTCAACATCCTTTCCTGCATGTCTTCAAAGATGGTAATAAGTGTGTTATTTATACCATCAATGAAAAAAGTCAAACATTATGACCTGATGGAGATCCAAGTGGGTGCAGCAGTTGTTGTCCTCTTTTCAATGAAAAGAAGGTAACACTTGCTGCTGTTCTCTGATAACCTTGCACCTCGGTGATGTGCGTGTAATTACCTTCCTGCTATTTATGCTATTTATATCCTATGATATCACGTTGGTCTGGGGGCTTGTGGGTGGAGAGCAGGGAAGTGCAGGGCGGGCTGTGTGTCCGGCATGTGCGCAGGAGAGGAGTTGAATGAAGGGGAGACGATACGCAGGTTACATTATCAAGGTGGAACCTGAGAGGTGTGTGTATATATATATATATATATATATATATATATATATATATATATATATATATATATATATATATATAGACAAACCTGATACCGACAAACAAACACCAACACACCGTGTAAAATGTTGAAGTGAAAACGGGAACAAAAGAATCTGCCAACACTAACACGACCTCCACATGTTGTCCCTACAGAAACAAGACTGCAAACTGTTGATCACTTGTTGATCTAACTGCTGGTTTAGAGGAGAGAGGATAAAATAGAGCAGTGAATAAAGTACTCGAGCATACAGTCATAAATGTGCACAGAAGATATGAGCTGTGGACACACACATGACGGCATGATCCCAACTGTGGCATTACAACTACTAATTGAAACAACAAATACTGGTAAACATAATAAGCAAACTGATACCTATAAGTGCGGGCTACAGCGCCAAGCCTGTTTTTAGGCTTTTGCCATGGTCTTGTGCAATGTTATCAATCCAGCAAGTGCCACATTATTAGGACGATGATTGTACAGTTGTACAGATTGTATAGTTGACCGCTGACACGTGTGGGTAGATTTGGGCAAGACATTCATGTGAACACACCCTGTCTACCTTTCCTGCATATGAGCCAAGTTTTGCACCGCATTACTAATATTTTGTTATAATTATGTGCTGTTGCACATTTAAAGTCTGTGTAAAGTAAGAATAAATATGTGCTCTGAGTTTGTCAGACCAAAGAAGAAAGTTAGGTGGGGGTGCAGGGGTATGCTCAGGGTGGCCTCAGTATGTCATCAGGCCACCTTTTAAGGACCGCCCACAAAATCCTGGACTGAAAACTGGTGAAAAACTGTTTGAACCTTTAACTCCACATTTCAGTAATATATCATTCAAAGTCTTTTCACATGTTTTTAGTAATTATTTTACAACATATTTAATGTATTTTGAAAGAAATCTCAGAACTGCCTTTACACGGTCTTTAAATCATAAATGTAAAAGTGTGGGTGAGGATGAAGCAGCGCCACAGGTCGCTGTATTTCGTGGATCGTTAAGTGCTCCTAGCAACCACTACAACAGCTTTTCAATCGACTAAAAATGACATCAGGGGGATGAATGTCACTCACTATTGATTGGTGAGGACAAAACAAAACAAACGCCTCCCCTCGTGAACAGACACCGTCTTGGATGAACACAGTCTCAGACTGAATAATCAAGTCAAATGTCAAGTCAATCTGATTACCAGGCTGAGAATCTATGCCAAGACCTAACATCTTACTTTGACACTTTTCTTTTTGTTTGTCACCCATCACAGCACATAGAAAACTCTTTGTTAATGTGGTTAAATGGATCCATTATTGAGTTGGAATGTAAATTTAAGTTGTACCTGAGGCTCAGTGTTTGTCTGATGACTCAATCAGGAGAATTTCGTCTCATCTAAATATTGGAAATGCTCCAATGGGCAGTGACAAAATGATCTGTGGGGAAAATGGAGGTTGGTTTCTACAACCCCATCAGCCGAGCCACGCAATCTCCACTCGAAATCCTTTCTGTTCTTTCTATTTAAGCAACATTTTCTGTTGCAGCCTTCCTCTGTCTTTCCTCTCCCCTGTACGTCGACACAGGTGATGTGTCCTTTTCATGGCTGCTTCCACGTCAATAGAGAGCAGATCCCTGATCAGCTCCAGGTTAAGTGCTGTTGAGTGGAGGAGCAGCATGAAAATGATTCTATCCATTACACCGTCATTAACAATGGATGAGAGTAGAAACACATGATAAGCCTGTTTGTGCCAAATGCATATGATTAATCACCGAAACATATGCACATCACACACACGCACACACATCAAGTAAATGCTTTCACATACACCATGAACAGTCCAAAAGGTACGGCAGCAAAGTGATGTTTGTGGCTGTGCATAACACGCACACACGCACGTGCGCGCACACATACACACACACACACACACACACACACACACTTACAAAGGGCAGCAATGACTCAGTATAATAGCCATTTGTGAAAACGACCTCAGAGGATGACGCAGCGACACATCATCCACACATGACCTCACAGTCTCACAGTCTGATAAAGACTCTCACAGATGCCTCTTCAATCCTGACAAGAGCTCAGCACCACCTCAGCCCTCAGCTCCATTCTGCCGCTGAACGGAGCTAATGCCATTGTACGATGTTGTCTGCTTGTTTGATTTTATGCTGTATTTTATGTGTTCAGTGCTGAAGAAAACTATTTGTCGATTAGTCCATTAGTGAATCAGTTAAATCATTTATCGACCAAAAATGTCTCTGGCTGCAGTTCAGTGTAAGGATTTGCTGCTTCTTTTCAGTTCATAGTGAAATAAATTGAAGAGTTTTGGACAAAGAAGACATTTAAAGATCCTTGGGCTCACTTCCTTCTTTCAGCACCCTTTTCTGTTGAAATATATCTGCTTATTTGAAAATAAATCTTAAAAGTGTTTTCTCTAATCAAAGTTATGTCTCTGCTGGTTCTTGTTTCAATTCATTGTGATTATCACGCAGGTTTTAAAACACATCGAATGTTTGACATGTTGCTAGCAGAGCTTTTGACGGCGCGTTGCTGCATTTCTCGGAACTGGCGGTTGATTTTCATAGTGTGAAACTATGAAACTACCGCTGTTAGTTAACAATGTTGCCCTTTAACCTGTCTGAACGTACAGCCCGGTATCCATAGGAACTGCTTCATAGTGTGTGCTTCATAATAAGGAGGGAAACTATGGTGGATGTGGTGGATCGGCTTGTAGTGCAGCTAATGGACAGTCAGTTTGTCACTTTAACACTTCAGTGCAGACTAAAATGACTCAACAACTGCTGAATAAATTGCCATCAGAGTTAGTACATAATGCCCAGAGAATGAATCATCAGTGCTATTATCAGGTCATCGTTCTGTCCAGCATTGTTCTTCATGAGCACATACCTACAATACTAATGGTATCTCATCAGCCTTAGCTTTGTCTACTTTGTTTCTATGCTTTGTTAAACCATAGACATAAAACCAAGCATGCAAGTTAGCACGTGCATGTATGCAACATGCTAGGCTAAGATGGAATATATTATAAATGCTTAACATGCTAATGCTAGCTTTGCCAACATCTGCATGTTTTAAAATAATAGTTGTTGTTATGATTAATATTTCTACTGAACATCTTTGTCTTTTTCCCTCTCAAATTTAATAATAGTTTTTACCTGTTTTTTGTGATATTTTGAGCACTATGCACTGTGGGGATCATTCAAATTAGTGAGTTGTGTATTTCAGAATAAACATTTCAGAACCCATCTGTTTCTGGTACCAACGTCAGTCTGCTGCCAACCTGATGATTTTGTCTAATTTAATAGTAAATTTTTAGCCCAACTAGTAAATGAGTTTAAATCAGCGTCAAACTTTTAATGCTGTGTGAAAAGATTCTCCTTCAGTTCAGTATTTGCCTGCAGCCATCTCAAGAGACATATGTTGATACATCTGCAGCCTCTGATTGGATTGCCATTACACACAAGTGGTCACTGTGTTTACCTACATTAAATCACACAACTCTACACACATCAGAATGCTCGGATATAACCGTACTAAGTACTTATAAGTGAAATGTTACATTACCAGAGCTCATTAAACATGTGCGTCATGAGAGAGAGAACATTCCAGTACTTCATGTTTTATTCTTCATATGCACGATGAGACAAAGCCTCTGTGACCATTTACAACCAAACAAAATATGACCGAAATAGCATTGCATTGATGCGTTCATATGAAGTGCTTAACCAAAACATTTTAATAGTTTCATTTTATTATTGTTCTAATTGACTGTTTAGAAAACACACTCATGTCACTCTGCACCATCCAGACAACAGCATGATTTCCTGGAGTAGATGATTCTTCATTTGAAACAGTCCATGTTCCCTAGACCTCTGCACTTCTGTTCACGTTCCATACAGAGCAGGTCTAGACCGGACTCTTATGAGCAAGCACTTGGCGATGGTGGGAAGAACCGAGCTCATTGGTGGACGGCCATCCTCCCGTGACCGGTTGAGTTAAAGAGAGAGAGGGGCAGATAGATATACAGATGCACAGCAGCAATAAAATAATAATAACTATAGCTACAAACTTTAATGGAGATATGACTGAAGGTAGTAATCATCATAATAGTATATATAGTGGACATCAAGCAGGACCAGTGCTTGCATTATCTAAATTAGGCCCTCAGTCTTGTTCTACCATAATGATCTTACCCACAATCTTCCAATGGTAACCGTGCATAAGTTGCCCTATGGCGGTATTAAAGAAAGAAGAAACGTTAGCATTGAACTGTGTTTTTTTTTTTTTTTTTTGCAGAATCATGTCTATATCAACATCCTGTCTGGAGATGGGTTCAGTTGCAACAAGATCAAACCCTCGCTCTGACAGCTGGCAAAAATGTATTCTGAAAAAAATCCACTAACTAACAATTAGAAAGTAATATGACAGGAGCAGACAAGGCAAGGTGAGGCAAAGTGGGCACACTGACAAAGTGAATAAAGCTTCAGCACTAAATAACTTCTGGGATCGCACGCCAGTGAAATCTAACAGTCTATAAAAACCCAAAGTTTGAGCGTGAAACCGTTTTATGTACGGGAGTTTTATATTTGTAGTCTGCTCTGTGATCAGCAGAAGGAATATGCAGGTAATAAAATGAGTGAATAATGTGACAGGTTACATTTTTTTCTCATAAATTATCAATAGTACACATTTTACACTGCATAAATACTGAATGTGTATTTATTTTTGCATGGCTACAGCACAATTGCAAGCTAAATCATGTGAAAAAGACAGTGCTTTCAGAACTTGATTTTTGAAGCATTTCAAATAACTGTAACAAAATATCAGTCTGTACGGGCCTTCAAATCCACATTTACTGCAAGTCTCTGTGATGAAGAGCAAAAGAAGAAGCGAGTGCGAGAAAACCTAATAGTGGAATCAGCAGACTGCGTGTGTCTCTGTGAGACTGTGAGATCCAAAATGTGCCTTCACACCATTACGCGTCAAAAACGCTCATCACAGTCTGAAAGAGCTCGTGAGAACAAAACTGTGTGCGTTGAGTGAGCAGACACTCTGGCTAAAATTCTCCTCAGACTATTTCAGGCACTGAAATCAGATTTCACAGGTTGTGTTCTGGGGTTCCTGAATGCTCCCGTCTATTTTGGGTCGGGCATGAATCACTGTAATTCACCAACAGACTACGGAGGAAGCCCGTCACACACGATCAGCTTGTTACCACCCTGGAAGTCAGGTTTTATGACTGCGCTTGTTCAGCAGGCAAGTAAACACACAAAACACTCGACTTGTAACCTACTATACTTACTCTTTACCTTAAAGTCTCTGTGAAGTAAAAAATGTTTTGATCACATATTTCTGGCACTATGTGCCAACTATAGCACCTGGCCCAACAATGACAAAGCAAAAAAAAAACTTGTTGATGACTCATCCTGCACTCTGGGGTGTGTTCTAATTTTGCATCCAGTGAAATGCTTTCTCGCTTATCACACCGTGCATCCTGTTTGATAAAGTCTATGAGTGATTCTGTGGGCTGCTACAGTCATCTATGATGTACGAAAGCACAACTTTAGAACTTGGATCAGATTTGATACAAAATTTGCAGGTTTTTCCCACGATGTCCTCCAAGTTTCCTGATGTACAGATAGCTTAATAGCTTGCTAAAGTGCTAATTAACTTGTTGGCTGAATGTGCAACAGAACTGGGCTCAGCAGCCAGACCGGGTTTAAGAACAGCCTGACAGACCGGACTGACTCAGCCCCGGGATGCCAGGAGCCAAACATGGCAAGGAAACCACCCTACCAGACTGGCTACTGCTGACTTCAGAGGTTGTGTTCAGTTTGACCCAGCCATGTTCACTGACAGAAAGACACTAACAGTAGATCATAGCCCTGTCTTTAGTGCTATAGCGTTTGGGGAGTAACGTACACTCACTTTTGGCTACTGTAAATGGCAATCAATATCCATGAGTCCCTCCCTACCTGAGCGTACCCTGCTTTCTGTTTCATGAGAACTTTAATTGGGGTCAGTCATACTGGAGAAGGATGAGTGACTGTTGAGTAATCAAATATCTACGTATCACTTATGATTAACTAAGATCTTTGAATGTACTGGACATGAGTGAAGCAGACCTTGAAGGAGAACTGAAACTTGAAGTGAAAATGATGCCACACATCTCAAATGAATCGATCAAAAAGCTACTAATTCAGCCTTCTAACCCACACAGGATTCCGTTCTTGACCCCAAAGTTCTCGTTAGGGTCTACCTCTATCGCTATCAACATCTGTGTTGAGACCTCGAAGGTTTAAGGTGTGGAAGGAAACCTTGTAATCTCAATCTCACTCACACACTCTCTCACACACACACACACGCACACACACACACACACACACACACACACACACACTTCACTGCTCCTTTTGTGAGGCCTATGTGAGGTGGATCTATTTCACTGTCATGCACTGCAGATCTACGGTGAGAACAGTGAAGAATCAGTGTGTGTGTGTGTGTGTGTGTGTGTGTGTGTGTGTGTGTGTGTGAGAGTGTGTGAGTGCAAGTCAGAGAGGAACAACAATAACCTGTTCTGCTCGAGCACAGCGATAAGGACTCTGAATCCAGGCTATTACTGTAAGACCAAACACAGAAAACCAAACAAACAAGGAGTCTGTGTAGTGGAGCTTTAGAAAAGAGCTCCATTGATCATCAATGACGTGTTGCTGAGACTTGTAGTGAACTGTAGTGAAGGCTGCTGCTGAAACCGGGCGCCTATACTGCTAGACAAACAAAGTAAAGGAACAAAGCCGGTGAAGAAATACTTTTTTATTGAACCAGAACTGTGAAACTTTACATAGCCCACATGAGGGAGAGAGAAGTGGGAAATTAATTGTTGTTGCTTTTTGCTATTTTCTTTGTGGCTATCAATTCGAAACTGCAACAGACCTGCAGTTATCTGGAAAAGAAGCAATCCGCTCTACAACGAACTGAGAAAATGCAACCAGTAAATCATTCAGGTCTGTTCTCACACGCAACTCATCAAATATGGCAGCTCGCTCAGTGGCGTCACGCTTCAAACTGTGATGCTGTAGGTTCCCTTCTAGTTTTATTTCTGGACACATACACCTCTGGTGTAATATTTTGATGTGCTGTTGAATTCAGGTGATGTAGTCAGCCTATGGGAAGGCTTGTCTCTCAGGATTTTCACCTAGGTGACCGTTCCCCATGTGTCTCGTGAAACTCACACATGGACAGGACAATGGTCGCCTAGTTGAAACTTATGCAAGTTATCTATCTTGTGTTTTGTATGCAACGTTACTTTTTTTTTCTTGATGTTCACTGTGTTATCAACAGCAGAAAGTCAACCAAAAGGGGAGATCCATGCACAAACCAATTTCTCTGGTTAATTATCAAAGGTATGCATGCCTCAAACCAATCACACAATATGATTTCTAAACAAATATACAGATAATGTATAATGTACCATTTTGTCTAGTCTCCCCTCTCTGTGCAGGCTGGGTATGGCTGACCTAATTCTCCGACCACTCCCCCGGTGATCCTCACCTGCTCTGCTCTCACACCCGCATCCCATCATCTCACCTGCAGTATTTAACTCTGGTTCACCCTCCCAGACTCCGCCGGTTCATTGTTGCACCCGTCATGGTAACTTCACAACTTACCAGCTCCGAGAAACTTACTTGCTGAAGATCTTTTGTCATAGTATTTTTGGATGCCTGTTTTTATGCCTGTTTGTCTGCTTTGTCCTCCAGTCCTGCCACGCTCACCTGTTCTGCTTGCCGCGCTCAGCCTACCTTTGTCTGTTCACCCGTCTTCACCATCCTGCCCTAAAGATCCCCCCTGGACCTCACCCGTAGTGTCTTTTTGTGTTGCGTCTTGTAAATAAAACCTTCAAAGCAGTTCCTGTCTGTGGTCTGCATCGTGGGTTCACTGTTCTGTCGTAAGCTCAATCTTCACAGATAAAGCATAAACTTTGTGTATTTAAATCTACTAAAAATGTATCTTAACCTGTAGAACACTTGTGATTTGTACACATCTATCCCAGTGAACTGCAAAGAAGCTAATCTGTCTCCTTTTGGTTTCTGTTTCTCCAAATCTTCTAAATTTCTCCAAACTCCTGTTGTTCTGGTCAGCACGGTCACCTCTCCAAACCTGCTGTACCATTTTTTTGTTCATATTTTTCACTGTCCTGCAGTCGGTGTGTTTGCTGCCAGATTCACTTGCGGTGCAAGAAGAAAATAGAACAGACAGCGAAAGTAGATTTCGAGCCTTGGCGCAACTACAAAATTGCAGCTGAAAGGTTTGGATATGATCCAACTGTAGGCCTAACCAGTCGTGAATTATGATTTTAAAAGTAGTAGCAGCAGCAGCAATGGATATTGTGACACACCTGGTCAGCCCATTACATTGTGTGATGTGAGAGAAGAATCTCAAGTCATAGACAGGACCACAGTTAATCTCTTTTTTCTGGAGAAATCCATTACAATAAGTACAGGCTTGAAAACATACTCATAAAGTACCACAAAAAATGACTGAACCTGAGTTGTGGAGGTCTCACCAGGAGGAGTCTGACCCTGGGAATAAAGACAGAAGCCAGCGAGGCAGCACAGACCTGCACTGTCCTGTGGTCGTCACTCAGCTGGTGTGTGTGTGTGTGTGTGTGTGGAGGTTTCCCAGGGTTGAAGGCCTCCATTGAGACGGGCTCTCCTCCTTTCCTCTCATTGCCATGCAAAGGGGACCAGCTGCCTACACTCGGCCGTGACGGCTGAAATATTTACCACTCTGTTTACCGGGAAGGTCCTGATTGACAGGCCCATCGCCCACCACCCCCCATCCCCCACTCCCTCGAGCGCCTCCTTCTCTTTACCTAAAACTTCATCCCTCCTTTTCTCCTTCTCCTGTCGCTCTTCGGTCGGAGCTTCCTATCAGCGCTGGCTCCGAGCGTCTTACACTGGTTTTTGTCGATAATGGATTCTTTGAGTGACAGATTTTAATCCTGTCCCATTCTAATGATATTTGCTCTCCTCCCAGTGTGTCACCCACTATCAAAATGTCACAGAGAGATTTACAAGTGCACAAGCTGCCAAACAAAGCTTATTTTAGTCCGGGGCTTTAGGGTGGGGGAAAAAAAAATCCATATATACTACATCAATGAGGAAATTTATGGCTGGCACCTGTGGACGCGGGATTGTGAATGGCTGCATACGCTCAAAAGAATAAATGACTTGGATGGATTTGATCTGTGTGTGTTCGTCTTCATTCTGTCGTTTCATGAACGTAGTCGTGCGGGAAAAAGGAGTAAAAGAATGTCATGTCTTATGAAAACAAGCCTATAAAGGGGCGTATTTATTAGCGGTTATTGAATAACAACAAAGACTTTTAGCTGACATGCAAGCGAGCTGCTGTCAGGTCTGCCACAATGTTTTTCAGAATCTTTACATGCCTTTGAAAAACAATGCAGTTTTAAATGCCTTGTTCTCAGTTCACTGACAGTATAAAGAATGGACAGCGTATGTGTGAGCTGTTTTGAAGTTCAGAATCTGTGGATCTGGCTGCCGCCATGTTAGAAGGCCTGCTTCTTCCACCTCCTGGCTAATCTACAGATCATCAGCAGACCTGAGGCAGGCTGAATGACACCTGGGTGCTCAAACAAGCCACCTGTAATGACACCCACCTCTCAAACATTCTTAATTCTACATAACTTTAAGCCTTAATATAATTTGAACAGGTGAGTTGTATAAAAATTCACCCTCAGTACAGTTGTCATGAACGGGGAAATTAGCTATAGAGACCAAAACTGTTTTTTGTACCAGGCTGTAAACATGTTTATTTCTGCTGTGGAGTTGGACATTTTAACATGGGGACTTACGGAGACTGACATGCTCTGTAACCAGCCTCAAGTGGCCACTCAAGGAACTGCAGTTTTTGGCACTTTGGCAACGGTTTCACCTTACAGCCACGGAGGTTGCTGCTTGTCTCAAACTTGCAGGAAACTGTGTAATTCACGTGGCTTCATAGGAGTTTTAGTGGAACTTTTTTATTACCAGACTTGCTGAAATTTGGTCGTTTTTCTTGGTTGATGTGCTTCTAACATGAGTACGTAGGCTATTTACAATTGGGAATCTGCACAGGGTGTTTTATTTTGAAATTTTTGACTAGCGATTCTGTGTCTGACTTCTGGCCAGCTCTGTGCTGCTTGATGCTGCATCCATCAAAAACAGACCAGCTGTGTATTCTCCACAGAGCAGAATGAAGAGCCACTTCTGAAACATGCTGCGGGACTACTGATGGCATCACAAGCATTGTCTGGAATGGGCACAATCAGCTCCAGCTGGAATGTGATTAAGAGTTACGCTTCAGCTCCTAAACTTTGTCTTTACCCGCCTCCATGTCCTCACATGTGTCTGATCAAGATGAGAAGAAGGCGAGATGGCTCGCTCTTTAGTGACTCCACCATCAGCAAAAAACATGTAAATTAATTTAATTATTTTTCGCCACTTGCCCACAGATGACATGTGGCATTTTATTTCTTGTTGAGCCCTGATAAGGCTCTCTTTCTGTGTGAGAGTGATTTTAATTTTGTTTTAATTGATCATTTCTCTCTCTTACAGTTTATTTCATTGGACCGAAGCCTGTGGAGGCTGTAGGTTTTGTTGCATAGAGCTATACAAATGCAATTTATTTAAACACATTTATATTGACCGAGTAACTAACACATTATACTCAGAGCCGTTTCTTGCTATATACGGACTATGCGGATGCATGGGGTCCCGCAGCCACCAGGGGGCCCTCAAGCTGCATGTTGGGCCCCCCAAACAGCTAGAAACGGCCCTGATATCGGCCCTTATATTATTATTATCGTACCGTGTTTGCAATATGATAATGCGTTATTTACTTCCTGAAAGTATAAAGTTTGTGGCCTTATTGTCAAGAAATCCCAAGTGCAGAACATCACCAACAATGAGTTGATCTAACTAACACGTATTGTGTGTATCAAAGCCTGATGTATGGTGTTCCTCTGTGCCATAGAACAGAAACAAAAACACATCAATAAGCCGGAGTGTTGCACTGGGTGACATGTTCCTTCATTTCATTTTGATTCAATCCCACATACACCATCCCGCTGCCACAAATACTGCAAGACCAACTGCGGCTGCTGAAAATGTTCTATTTCCTTCTGTCCTTTGAGTAATGTTTGCTAAAAAACTACAGTGCCTTCAAAAACACCCTGAAACTATGTATTTATATTTATGAAATAAATATATATTACTACTAACACGTTGAGCCTTTCATAGCAACTCTTCTCATGTGTCGTATCCTTCACTTTTTCCACCTCATCTGACGTGTAACTCAGGTATGCAGTGATATCAATACATTTGATGTAGTATGTGCTGCACATGCAGAGGGATGTGTACTGTATGATGCGTTGGGGCGGGGAGGCGGGTGATGGACAGTGAATGGGATTAAAATCTGGATTTTGAAATGTGTGCAGAACACTTCCCCCCCTCAATCCTCTGGGGGACAGGCACCCTTTGACTGTGTCTCCATGGCTCATAATGCCAAAAGGCAGACATCAGAGCTCCACACATGTCCTACTTGTAATTACCACTAGGAGGCTGAAATGAATGCTTCTCCTCAGTTTCACTGTAAACCTGAGATGACACAAGATTCTCCCTCTTTTCTATCTTTGTCATCTCTTTCCCTCTTCCTTCTATATCTACCTCCCTGCAGTCACAACCTCACTCATTTTAAACGACTGTGGGGTGTTGGTGTGATTTTTCAGTGTGGAAGTGAAAAAAAAAACATGACGTGCCTTTAGGGCACAATTACCCAATGCCAGCCACTATTACTGTGGTTCCTCTACAATCATTTCCTGAGGGAAGGGGCCACGGAGCCCACACAGCATCTCCCTACCCCCCTGAGTAATGGATTTATGATATCCCCGCTCTCCATATGGAGCCATCGGCCACATATACATAAACAACTCACACACATCCTGCGAGCATTTCACTTCACTGCAGCCATATGCTCATAACTCTCTGACTTATTCAGCTAAACCTGTCCTAAAGCATATATATATATATATATACACACATTTTTCTATATGGGGCCATGCACACAGTTTTTAAACCTCAGCATGTACGGATTAATACTGACAATCATCTACGAACAAGAGAAATCCACCCTCGGGTGATTAAACTGCTATAAATCAGTATGTGAGGTGTCTTGAAGAAGAAGATGAAGTTTATGATTTGTGATGTACCATTAATACTTTCCCATATTTCCCATGAAGCCCTGTGTCCTTTCGATTTATTATTATTTGAAAGTGTGAAAGAACAATCTTCATCTTAAAGATAGCAGTAAAAAAAAAAACTGTCTTAACTCAACGTCGACTTCAACAAACTCAAAGATAATTTCTTCCTGATATTTTTATGGAGACATCACACACTATTTTGTGAACTATGCAAAGACATGACACCCAAAAACATCCACCCATCTATCCATCCATCCATCCATCCATCCGGGCTCAGGTCACAGTGGCAGTAGGGTTAAAGCAAAAGGGTTCAGACGTCCCTATCCCCAGCAACACATTCCAGCTCCTCCTGGTGGATCCCAAGGCATTTGCAGGCCAGGTGGTCTATATAGTCCCTCCAGCCGAGCCCTAGTCCCTATAGTCCCGGGGTCTCCTGCCAGTTAAATGTACATGAAACACCTTCAAAGGAAGACGCCCAGGAGGCATCCTGATAAGACGCCCGAACCACCTCAGCTGGCTCCTTTCGACGCGAAGGAGAAGCAGCTCTAAATATCAGGAGAGCAGACGCGGGCACAATAATATAGTATACACCGATAAACCATAACATTATGATGACCTGGCTTATTTTGTGTAGGCCAAAATCAGCCCTAACCCATCGAGGCATGGACTCCACTAGATCTCTGAAGGTGCACTGTGATATCTGGCACCAAGACGTTAGCCGCAGATCCTTTAAGTCCTGTAAGTTGTGATGTGGGCCCTCCATGGCTTGGACTTGTTTGTCTAGAACATCCCACAGATGTTCGATTAGATTGAGATCTGGGGAATTTGGAGACCATTTCAACACCTTGAACTCGTTGTTTTCCTCAAACCATTTCGGAGGATCTAGACTTCAGTATTTCTCAGCCACTATCTGAATATCTGAAGTGAATTATCAGGGGTATGCGCTGTGTTACTCTGGGAGACAGAATGTTGGTTTGTGTCTCTGGTGGCTGGCCACAGTGTACATGGCTGATTACACACATTGACAGGGCTGCTTCATCACTGTACACTGAGCCTATATAGTAGCTACCTGCCCTCCCATCCCATCCTTCCACCCATCCTCCTTCATCCTTTAGCCACAACACATTTAGTCTTTACAGTAAGCTTTGTTTCGATTGCCTCGCCCAAACTTTCTGCTCTGCATTCTTACTAAACATCCACACTTTATTTCCACTGTGTAACCCTACATTAAAGTAATGGGCTGTGGCATTTTCATTTAAATTAATGTCTGTTTTGTTGCTCACATACTGATGGAAGTAAAAGTTTAGCTCGTTCATAAAAGTTTTAACATTTGGTGTTCTGAAAACGGTGCTTGCGAGGTCTTTACTAAGAAAAAAACATTGGGTGCAGAGCAAGTGAAGCATGTTGTGTTTCCCATTTCTTTGGCAGAAATAGAAGAGTAGTTTGCATGAGCAGTGGATGAGCGTGAAAACAGTGCCAGCTGCAGAAACTCTAAACTTGATCGACAAAAAAAAATCTAATGTGCTCTTCCAGCACAGGCAGAGATAACGCTTTCAGGGGTTCCAGAGAGGGCAGATGGTGGAGAGAGTGAATTAAAGGCCAACAACAAAAATCACTTCCAGCACGTTTAGCTTCTTCATTAGACACCGGGGAGGAGGAGGAGCTGCAAGAGACACTTGATTTTGGTATTTTCCTCTTGTCAGTTTGAGTACTGTTCTGTCTTTGACCCTGAGCCAAAGCAAAAGAAAGGCTCTCGATTGGCAGCCCCAGTACTCTGCTCTACAGAAAGTCAGAAACTTTTATTTCTTTGCTGTCTGGACGGCTACCAGAACTCTGATGTTAGGTTAACAGCCTGCTGACACTGTGTCAACATAACCTTCTAAACCTTTACAGTCAAAAAAAGAGGTATTCTTTCAACAGATCCATTAGCACTAAAACTCACCTGGAAATGTAAAATGCAGATGTATCCTGCCACAGCTGCCACGTGGCTACTGAAACAGTATGACAAGCCAATCAGCGGGCATGCTAACAAGACTGGCAAATTACAACATGTACTAATGGAAATCAGAAAACTGCGATGAGTGTTGCAAACTTATGCTGGCACTCATAATGAAAAGTTCAGTTCATGTTTTTTGTTGGTTTTCTGGCCTGCTCTCATCAACCTCTCTTCCAGCAGCTGTTTTCAGAGAAAAGCCTCGAATAAACTCGGTGTTCACGAGCCGTCCAGCAGCAAACAGCACACGGACACAGTCAGGGACGAGCTGCTGGACACAGTTAGAGCTGGTGGACACAAATCCACTGCACATTCATGCTAATCTTACTGATGTGCAACACTTTTTCCATATAAACACTTCAAGGTGATAATGTGCTTGCAGTACATACATATCTCCATCAAAACAAGCTCAAATGTAAGAGCTTAACACATAAATTATATATTTTTTTCTATTTAATCATTTTTCAGTGCCACCTCACATACCCTGCAGGCTGGCAAACATGAAAACATCTGGCCTCACCGCAGCCATACAGGCAAGATGCTGAGGCAAAGTCAATGTGACCTTTTCGCTCGATTAGACAGTGACTATTATTGAAATGAACTTGTGAAATTACTCTCACACTGTAGTTTATGAACATTACAGCAACATGTGGGTAAAAACACAAAAAGCAGACAGGTTACTGTAGCTGTGATAGTAGAACTCAGTCAACACGGCACTGAAACAAATAATAATAAATTAGGGTCACCTGGCAAAAGTTGGCTGAACTATTGTAGCGATGCCATGTCATCCTTAAACACAGCACATCAGCAAATCAGATCTGCAGATTACTTGTGTGAGCAGTGTGTTTCCACCTGGTTTTATGTGGGTAACATAAATGTTAGTGAAAACGAAACCTCAAAATATTAAGCAAAAAAGTGATACATTTTGTTTTCAGGTTTTTAAAATTACATTTTAGTCCATAAATACTTTATGTTTACTGACACAAAATATATTAATAGTAATAGAAAGGCAATTACCCCAGTCAAAACTGCAACTGTGCAACACAACACAACGTGACAACAGAGCTGAACAAACCAAAGGTGGAACGTCAAACTGCACACAAAGAATAACTTGTTTTCTATATAGAACTTTTAAAGTCAGGGTAAAGGCAATTCTGAGATTTCTTTCAAAATACATTAAATATGTTGGAAAATAGTTGCTGAAAACATGTGAAAAGACTTTTTTCATATTACTGAAATGTGGAGTTAGAGGTTCAAACAGTTTTTCACTAGTTTTCAGTCCAGGATTTTGTGGGCGGTCCTTAAAGGGTGGCTCGATGACACGCTGAGGCCACCCTGAGCATACCCCTGCACTCCTAGCAGAGAGATAGAGATGAATTCATCTCGCTCAGAGTGTTTCAAAGTTAGTCATGTCATTTTCTGAACTCATCTGACACGTTTCAGTCGCTTCAAAATGGCTGCTTGACTGCTCCCATGAGTGGGCGGGGCTTCAGCACATTCAGAGGACACGCCCCCTCAGTCCTGGAGCTGAGAATTCATTTTTACTGATTTTGACATCTAATTTCATAAACTTGTCGATATTTTTAATCATTTAAATTTGGCTGGTTGGTTAATAACACTTTCTACTTTGGTCCGAACACATATTTATTCTTACTTTACAGACTTTAAACATTTCTACAACACTTAATGTCTTTGGTACCCTCAAAAGGTTTAAAATTTTACACAGACTTAAAATAACAATTGATTTATGATGATTAATTAAAATGAAATAACCAATACTAAATTAAAACTTTAATGATGTATAGTGAGCACTTTGTTACCAACCTATGATGAAGAAAAAGAAACTAGAGATGGTTTCTTGACTGCATTGATCATTAAAAAGTAGCTGCACCAAATGAAAACATTAATTTTAGCTACTTACTTTAAGGCCAAAATGGTCATTGACTTTTTTTCTTATTTTTTATGGTTAAAGATTTTCATTCAAGACCATAACTGCAGTCATTTTTCTGGGAAATAAGGAGTTGAAGTGGTTTAAAAGCGGTTACAGAGTCAATCCTATGGATCAGTATCACGGCTGATATTTTAATTGATCCGTATCAGTGAAAGTGAAGCTGATCTGCTACTTCCTTTACTGAATTCAGCCTGCTGCTGCAGCAGCGTGCCTCTCCTCGCCACAGTCGGGCTCAACGACAAGGGCATTTTACAGCATAGAAATTAGAGTGTGTGAATATGAAAAATGATTTGACCAGTCTGAGTACTGAGTTCAGACACAGGTTGGCAAAATGTATGGATTAGCTGTGAGGCAGGAAGTTTTCCCCTGTAACACCAAAATACAACCATGAGAGGTTTTGTAGAGTTTCAACACCTCCAACAGAGATACATCTTTTCTTCTACTGTCAATGTCAGTTCCATTCATATAAATAGTCATATTAACACGATTATATATTGTGAAAGCTTTATTGTGATAGCTTGTGAAAACATTTTTAGCAACTACTGCTGTTATTTTAATGTGTCAGATACTGATGTACCTGAAGAAAAATTGTAACTGTTTGGTTCTTAAATATGTGCATGTTCTACTGAAATCATAATGACACTTTTGGATTGGAACCATTTGGTTCATGGTTTTATGGGAAAATTTCAAGAAAAGCAGCTTTTACGAAAGTCCAACTCCATAACCGCTGGCTGTATCCTCCATTAGTATCAAGTCTCCTGTTGCTTCAGGACTGAAGGGAGCCAGAAGCAAAAAAAATAAAATAAAATAATAATAAAAAAAAACCCTCTTCACTCACTCCTCCTGCAGACTTGAGTCAATGACCTGAGAAGACTGTCGATAAAGCTGGGGAGGGGGAAAGAGAGATAACGCTAACAGCCACAGACTCTGAGCAGTGACAGAGGCTATCACTGTCAGAGGCTGCACACTGACCCATGCCATCCATCACATACAGGAGAGGAGAGGAGAGGAGAGGAGAGGAGAGGAGAGGAGAGGAGAGGAGAGGATGAAACATCAAGGGAGCGGAGTTAAAATGTTGGTGCTTAAAAAAAAAGAGCACAGGAGATGAAATTTGAGAAGAGATCACATGAGAGAATGAGGGGAGAGATGATGAAAGAGAGGGAGATCTGAGAGGAAAACAGGTACAAGGCTGAATGGAGGAGAAGAGAGCGGTAGTGAGACAAAGGACAGCAGAGATTCAAGAAGACAGGAGAGGAGAGGAGGAGATAGGAAAGAAGATGAGATATTTGAGTGAAGAGATTTCAGAGCAGAAGCTGATGTAGAAGAAAAGAAATGAAGAGAATATATGAAGGTCAATGAAATAAGACTGGTCAGGTGTTTGGTGGGATCCAGTTTGGAGAGAAAAGTAAAGATGAAGATCTCTCAAATTGCACTTGTTTCTTTATTTTTTATTTCTTTTTGTCCACCATTAGCTCCACACGACAGAGCATAACAGCAAATTAACAAGTGCTCAAGTAGACAAAATATGCCGAGCTCAGTATCCAGCTGCAATGTCCTCTAAGTGGAGAAAAACAACATTGTAGATGTAATGAGGTGGAACATGGAGGGGTCACAAATAAATGCTTCACTTCAGCAGAGCTGTTGTACAACACAGCTGACAACGGCAGATTGGAAAGTCAGCACATCGGGGGCCACCCGTTTTCCTTTTTATTTTCCTTTTTTCTTCCCTGAGACAAAAAGTTTACAAAGACATTTATCTAACAGAAGACAAATTACCGCCAGATGTGTTCTGGATATACGGATCTCTGTTAGGAGAAATCTGGAGCTTTTTATGACAGTGACAGTGACAGCTAAAACCTCGCAAACAGCTGTTTTGCTGCTGCAAGAGAAGCACAATGAACACGGGCCTGTGTTAGATATTACAGTAGATCAGCACTGCTGATCAACAACTTCTCATCGTCACAAACTTTATCACTCCACCATCATTTTGAGATGTGAATCATATCTTCCAATATCTAGTTATAGCTTTACCAACACACAGAAACCATATGGAACTTCTTTAGTCTGAATCAGACCTAAGAGGACTTGGTTGGTTGGTTGAGAATTGACTTGAACTTTCTTTAATTAACTGGGCAGCCCTGGCTCAGTGGTAGAGTGGGTCGTGCATGAAGCAATAACCTGAAAGTTGGCGGTTCGATTCCCGCTCTCACTGCTCTGTTGCCACAGCCGAGGTGCCCCTGAGCAAGGCACCATACCCCCCAAACATCTGCTCCCCGGACGCTTAATTGTAGCCCACCTCCAGTGAATACGGCATCTGTCTCTGAGTGTGTGACCCTGTGCATGTGTGTGTTTCAACAGGTGCCAAACTGGATGGGTTAAATGCGGAGGAGTACAATGTGTTCAGTGTGATTAATAAAGTTTCAACTTAACTTTAAATAATATAATATATAACATTTCTGCAATAAAATGTCTGCCTATCAATGGTGTTATATCCCCTTCACCCTCATTAGTTGCTACAACTTTTGGTGAAACCTAAGATATGTCCGAGAGTGAGGAAGGATGCTGGCAGACATGACTAAGCATAGCGTGAATCAAACTTTAATGATTTACTTCGTCCACGAACATGATTCACGTCAGGAAGATTTTCATCAGCACTGGTGGTTGTTTAATAATGAAGACAACTCCCATGATCCCACACGATGTCCTCAAACCACTTCTTTGAGTCTTTTATTATTGTTTTGATGTAAGCGCCCCCCCTAGTGGCAGAAATAGCATACTGTTTGTTTAAGTACCTGAGACTTGACGTGAATGTTCTTCTACACTTGAGATTTGATTTAAACTTGGCTTGACAGAGTTAAGGCCTGGATTTGACTCATCATAAAGGACTTGAAGTCAACTTGGAAATACTTTAAAAGAGTGAGTGGACCTAATAACAGCTGTGGTCTGAACTACAATTGAGAAGGTCACCTTCCAGCCAAACAATGATGTGACTGAAGCAGCTGTGCATTGAAAAGAGGAGTCATCATTCAATTAGGCCAATTGATTTGTTGTTTATTTGTTGTGGATTGTTTATTCAGGGCTCAACATTCACTTTTAAAAGTTAGTAATCACCTTTGAGTTGCCCAAACTGAAAACATGATTGCCATTTTTGAGTAGCCTAATAATAAGATGTGATACTAATATATTGTTTAACTGATTTATTAGTAACCATGTGTTTGAATCTTAAGTCTTATCAGTGTACTTGTCTTCCCTCGGTTCCTGTGGAAAAAGCTCACACATTCAAACAACTTCATTTGCTTCACCGTTGTCTCTAAAGCAGATGCCTGCGAGTAGCCGAGTAAATGCTCCACTGCACGTGCAGCTGGTTCTGGTTCCGACTGTAACAGCAATATTTAAATATCACCAGTGCAACAAACATTAAAAATGTTCTACTTTTGGGGAGCACGTTTGACTGTTCTTATTTATTTATTTATATATATATATATTTTTTTTATGTTAAAATGTGGTTGCCACTGATGGCGAAGAAAGGCCAAGAATCGGTTGGCAATTTCTTTAAATGGTTGCCAACGGCAACCTGGCAATGGTTTCTGTCGAACCTTGTTATTTTTAATTCAGTTTTTGAGACTTCCAAGCCTCCAAGGGTAAAAAGTCAGATGGCGGCCTGTTCTTCTTCTTTTTTTTCTCTGCTTTAAAAGTCATGAGGAGGGTTTAGCAGCTCCTCAATGCAGCACGAGTCAGACTTTACTGCAGGTAAAAATACTCTTTAATGAATTCTCTGATCACACATTTGGTGTTAAAAAACATAAATGTTCAGAAATTGTGCTAAAAATATGTGTGAAATGAAATTCCAGTATCTGCCTGATCCGCATCAGCAAACAGATTTAAATCAAAATAGTGTACAACGACAACACGAAGTATAACAGCAGCAGTGGAGCCAATCCCACATCTGGAGAAGTGTGCTGTTCAGTGGGGAGAGTGGTAATAACCCTGATTAGTTCCAGTGTTGATGGCTGCTTATGGAGCTTCCAGGGGAGAGTTGAATAGAGATGGAAATCAGGGCTCAGCTACGCATGATTATCTAGCCACTCCAGATCAAAGATTTACCTCAGTCTCATCACAGAGGATAAAGAAAAGATCATTTCACCCTGCACTGAAGCTACCTGTGTCTGTTTTATTGAGATGGACTGAAAAGAGCAGCAGGACTGCATTTGAACAAGCCGGCATCAAACAGAAGTACTGTACATCTGCATATGTGCAAATTGATGCACATATGGTGCATATCATGGTATATATGGCAACACAAACTGATGCACTGAGATGATTTATAGAACAGAATGCTTCTGAAAATAGCCATCAGATTGTGCTATAATTATTTAATGAATTAATAAATGAAGTGCCAGGAGAAGAAAAAACAAGTTCAAGAAATTACAGCATAATGTGTTAATAAGAACTCAGATTTTCTGCCAGAGAGAGGGTCACAACACTGCCGAGAAAGCTGTGGAGGAAGCACAGTGAACCATCTGTGATTTCTCCAGCTAGGTGTCTATGTGCAGTATGTGCGTGGGGAGGAAAAAATGCCATGAACATGCCTACATACATGTGACTAATATCTGTGGCATTTCTTCAACTCGCAGCGTGTCAGAGTGAAAGAGCTCGAGCGGTTGTGAAGTTGTTCGATGATCAAATATAAGTGACAGAAGTATGGTATACAAGTAACACTCATTCTGAAGCACGGCATAGCTCTCCTCTTACAAACTACATTTTGTTTACGGTGTCAGTACAGTGAAGATATTAAAATAGAGGACACGGTCAGTCATACATACAAATTCAAAGTGCTATAAAAAACCTAAAACATGCTAAGAATGGCTCTGATTTTGTATCTATGGTTCAACTTCCTCTGAGGTCAACAAGCACATGTTTGACTGTCGGTCACAGTCTGATTAAAGACTGTCCCATGATTCATTGTAATGAAGATGAAACTGAATTTCAGAGGGTCTGGTTTCTACTGAAAGGCCTAGGTCTGTGATTTGATGCAAGAATAAATGTCACTGTTCCCACTGATCACTGTGTGTGTAAGATTATGAAAAAGCAGATGTGCCACCTAGTGTTTCGTGGTGTTTCCCTCCCTCTCTTCTGTGTCTGTCTCTCTCTGTTGTGTGTGTGTTGCTGGGCGTGGCCACCTGTCACCTCATCTAATCAACCCCCGCTGTATACAAGAGTGGCTCAACCTTCCAGATGCTGCTTCCAGGTTGTTCAGTCTCCTTCATGGTAACAACTCAACCAACCTCGTGAAACCTGTGTGCACTTGTTTTGTCGGTCCTGTTTAACCTTGCACCGCCCGTCATTCTGCTGTCACATCCAGCTCAATCTCATAGCACCTGCTCCTAAAGTTTACTGCCACCACCAGCCCTGCACCGCTCTGATTAACACCACTAGCCTGCACTGTTCTTGATCTCCTCCCTTCAAGATCGCATCCTGTCACCCTTCTTCTGAGTTGCACTATCACCTTTGGTTTGTCTGGTTGTCGCTTGCATTTGTGGTAAATAAAATGTGCTAAACACATTTTAATTCAACACTAAAAACTAGTTGTGAAACTACAAATGGCAAAAAAGAACAAGAGAGATGACATTTAAAGAAATAGATGATTTTAATTGTTTTCAGGACTACATGTCTGACATTCTTACACTCACAAACAGTACAAAAGTTTTAATTTGCGTCATTTGTCGCAACACAAACGCTGACCAACACCTCTACTGTAACTCGTGACTGGTGTGATAATATAGGTGAAGCAGACAGTATCTCATCTCGCTGTTCCTCATCTCACAACCTCTCAGTGCAAACGGAAGCCTGTGAATAAAGTGCGACCCCTCCTTCAGGTGTGACCAGTGGAAATGCTGTTAAAATGTATTTTTGAGTTTCAAGTTAAACTATGAGCAACTCAAGTTTATGTTCAAGTCATTAATATGAGAGTGAGACAAAGCCAGACAACTGAAAATGCAGTTTTGTGGGCAAATATCTATATTATTTGCAAATATGTGAATAGAGTTGAGGAACTATGTCTCCATCAGTATGCTCAGACCCAACGGTTATGCCCTGGAGGAAACCTGTACATCACTGCAGCACAGTCAGAGATGAAACCACAGGAGGTCAGAAAAACTTTACTTTGCCCTGAGCCAAGGCTCACAGGTTCACCTTACACGAGCCATTTCTGTTCAACTTTTTAAGCATATTCCAGGATAACTTCACACATGTACAAAAATTACATATTTAAATATTTTGTATGCATGTAAAAATCTGAACTGAAAGAACTAATAGATAATAGAAAACACAGGTATTAGTACAAACGCATGAGAGCAGAGCCATCATAATGTGGAATCTAGAAAGTAAGGCTCATCTTGTGAAAATGAAACCATGACGTCAGCAGGCACGCCTATCAAAGGTGTTAAATATGCTCTGTTCTTTGCTATTTTATAGTTAGTTTTATATTGTATGTACATATGTATGTATGTGCAGAAAACATGTGCAGTTCACATGGTTTCGTCCATTGGCTGCTTGGTATGTTTGTCATTAGAGGCTTTGAGGTTTCCAGAAGAGCAGACTGAGGTGTGAAGGTGTTTCCTCTGCTTCTCTCACACACTTGCTAACATGAAGATAAAAATAGCAAAACAGGCAAGAGAATCCTGCTAATTGAAGGCCTTGACTCACAGCGATGAGGCTTTCAGATCCTAACATACTGTAACTGCTACTACATAAGGGTTCCACCATTGTGGGCTCAGAAAACCAGCCTGATATGTTTGCCTTAAATCAAGTAATATTCAGTTTCATGGCATCAGATCTGTTACATCAGAGGTGAAAAGGGACACAGAGTAGAGCATGTAGACTCTAAATAAAAGACTAAAATGAGTGTAATTGGTCTGATTCTGCTATGACAGTGACAAAAAGAAGAATGACCCTTTTTCCAAAAGTTCTCCAGTATTTATGACCAGCATATATTTTTGGCCATAGATATGGAAAGTCACCCGAAGCCTCCACCTTTGCTTGAGAGCAAGGTTATTTTCAGAGCTAGTTAAATGTTAAAAGAGAGTAAAACCAGGAAAGATTCCACCATGATCACGCCCTCATTTACAGGTGAGACCTGCCCAAGACAGTTGACAGAGTACAGCATCACACAAACAATTTAATAGAAATAAAAGCCAATGTTTCACATTCCAACAACTGTACTATACTTGAATTTACTCTGACTATGGCATTCAAGACAACAGGATACCTAAATACTTATTTGTTATCCCAGTTTGGTTCAAATCTCAGGTCGACCAGACAAAAGACTCTTCCTATGACCTCAAACCACACTGAAGACCACAGACTGGTGCCATAAAGACCCATAAGTAAGATGGAGACAACCTCAGGGTGGCCTCATAAATAAATGTCAGCCAGTGAATTGATCTCTGCATATAAAGAGATGACCATCCAACCACAGCATACAAATCACACTGATGTGTCATAAATTTGCTTCCAGTGTCAAATCCCGGGGCAATGTGTGAAAAAAATGTGTCTGAAGATTTCAGACAACCAGGAGAGCATGAAGAGTACGTGTACCTGTAATAAAAAGTTTTCAGACTGTCCACAAGTAGTGAAAATCAGAGAGCTGTTAATAAAAATGTTAGATCAAATCAACCGAGGTTGCTTTCTTTGATAAATACTTAGATTTTACAATAAGCAAGAGTCTGTTCCTGTTTCCTGAGAACAGTTTATTTTCCTTTTCTGGATTTTCAAAGACAACTCAACAGGCTGAACTCTTTTTAATATGTGACTGCAGCTGAGCAATGCATGACAGTGTTTTCTGTATTGTGATCAATGTCATTATTAGGGGACCATATGCAGATCCCTGTGGTACACCTCCAGTACAGTATTCATGAAATGTTCAGTGCCAATATAGGAAACATTCTGTCTTTTAAGTCAGGAGGCAGAAACTGTTCTGTTACAGACCTGAGCTTAAAGGTCCAGTGTGTCAGATTTAGGGGGCTCTATTTTCAAAATATAGCCAGAAATAAGATGTACTATGTCTTTGTTGCCCTGGAATGAGTCTTCTATGTCTACAGATGCCACGGGTCCTCTCCACAATGTCCACAAAGAGTCCACGATGTTGAACTGGTCATGTTTCTACAGTAACCCGTAACACCGGCTCTAGATAGAAACTTTCACATTTTTCACACATTTCACACCTGCCATAGTTCTTTGTCACGATCAGCTCACTGGGTCTACATTTTGGCCGGTAGAAGGAGTTTAGAAATGCGTCATCATCAATCGTTTCAGGGAGTGGCTCAATTCCTGGAGAATCAATAGGATCCTTTTATTTTTGCAGGTTTGTGTGAGATTTTTTTTTACACATGCATCCACAAAGAATATCTATACACAGTTGTGATTTGGGAGACGTGGTATGAAGTCTGGTGTCGAGTGCTCGGTCCACACAGGATTTGTATTTTAATGCTTTGTCAAGCAGCGAGCAGTAAACTAAGTTTATGCTTGGCTGCTCTCTTGGCAGTTGTCTCCAGACAAAAGGCAGCATGTACCACGTCACCTGCTTTTTATACCCTCACAACGGGAATGATTAAGTGATCACGGAATTTCTTTTACACTTCCGGCTCTCAGAAGGGTGCTGTCGTTTCATTCAATAAATAGAGGTTCAAATATATAATTTTATCTGTTTGGAAATGCATAGAAATGCACAGCTCTTATACATTCTCTTATTCTCTCATAAATGTGCATCAGCAAGGTGACATTTTTTTTGTAATTGCCTTCTGGAACCTTTACAAACATTTTGATAATGATAATTTCTTAAAACCGCACCGATCAATGTTTATTTTTATAAAAATCAGTTGTTGTTGTTGTTCACAACAGTCTACTGAGCATTTGTAGCATCATTGAGCTCAAACTGTTTTACAGGCTCCAACTAAGCTGTTTGGTTCAGTCTTACTATTTTCATCAACCTTGTTTCCAGCAGCAACGGACAGCTATCAGTGACTCTGTTCTGATAAACCCACATACCAGCAACCAAACATCAGAGAGAGACTGTTAGCATCTAGCTGGTAAACATAGTGGAGCATTTAGCAGCTAAAGAGATGGTGGTGACCAAAGACAGAGCTAAAAGAGAGTGAATATTGGACTTACAGTCATGAAGTGGCCAGAAATGTGACTTGAAATAAATGCTAACGCTCTGTATCTGCTGGATGTACAAAAAGGAAACTGTTGCTCACAACAATTTATGTTTCAGCTTCTTTCACTGAAAGAAATATATAATGTTTTGGGGAAACATTGCTGTCATGTTAAGAAGAACTACATGGTTAAAGTTAAGGAATGATCGAACTGTGCAAGCCTCACAAGATCACACAAGAATTCAGTTTGCCAGGCTTCAAGAACTGAACCATAGGCATCCGAACCATGGTTGTTCAGAACAAGTGACACCCTATGCAGCTAGGACATGAGCTACAGGTGTGGTTTAATGCAAGGTGTGTGTGACAACATAAAAGATCTTTTTGCTCTTCTCCCTACTGGCTTCTTATGGTTCACCGGCCTAATGAGTTAAAGTTCACCCGTGATAGATGGTGATAGACAGATGGTTCATCCATAACCTGCCAAGTTTCTGAAAGTGCCTGCCCTTTTCTAAACAGTTTCCACCTACGACTTCCCACTTCTGTGTAACAAACCATCTGGAGCAGTCAGGTTAGGAATGATGGCCGTGGTTAAAAGAACATCATGTTGACTGTTGGGAGTAAAACGCAAACCAACCACTACTCTGTACATTTGTCATGGCTCTGTTTTAACACCTACATCAGCTCATGCTGGCATGAGACACGAATTACATCCTTGAATGAATAATCATTTAAAGCAATCACAACTAAACAGCAATGCAGAAATGAGCATGAGGGCTGAGGCGTGCATGTAACCACTGAGGCTCTTTGTGGTAAAGCTTTTGTGGCTGTTACATGGTTGTCAGCCTAAGTTCCTGTCTCACTCCGCACATTGGCCAAGCCTCATTAAGCACCCTTCCCAAGATCCTTGTTTAGTCCCTAATTAGGAGAGCCAGTGGTGTTGCAGGATCTGGTCAACCTCCAAGTTGCTCCAAGCAAAGATATTCTCCCCACAGCATCATTGAGAAGTCATTAGGAACTTTCAGGACATGGGATATTGGCATGTTTCACCTTCTAAGTGCCGGAGTTTCAAAGTGCGTGTGACTAGCCTGTCTATGCTGACTGATTACTGTGTATTTAGTCCAAAGTACGGTGTGTGTCACACACAAAGCGATCTGTGGAGCTCAGAGGCGGCAGAATAGCGCTGTCTGTCTGTGTCACAAGGCCCTGTGTCTACAGTCCCTCTCTATCTCGCCTTTAATCCATCTTCTATCGTCCCGCTGACTGTCTCCTCATCACCCATCTTTCATCTCCCCTCGTTCAATGACTCCCTCTGTCCCCCGCCGCCCCCCTCCCCGTCACTGTCCCCTCTTCCTACCTCTGATGTCACAAATTCAGATATGAGGTTCCCTGATAATGCACAGCCTTGGACACTGTGGCCTTGTTTTGGAAAGGGAGTGATCAGAGGATGAGAAGATGGTAGAGACGGCGAGTGAGTCAACGGCGCGGGTATTTTCCGAGGCAGCGGGAGGATGTAAGATGCAGAAACAAAGGAGGACATCTAGGTTAGGAAAACATGCATGAATGCCTCTGAAAAGGCCTGTGTTGTGTTTGCCGGCTTGTCTCATCCCCGTGACTCTGAGCCAGCCGTGCCTGTCAGGGCACTACTGTTGAATCTATTTCTGTTATCTGCTCTCTTTCTTGAAGATAAATCTGACTGCTAATATCCGTACCTGCAGCGAGGGGAAGGGGGGATTCTCAGACTCAGAACGTAGCACATGCCCCATAAATACATGCTGTCATAAGAGCAGACAAGTCCTGTACACTTCACTGTTGTCACAGCCTTGTGGCAGACCTGTGGCACGGATTTTACTTTCTTTTCTTGCAACAAAACCCCATAAAAATCTGCATTATGGTTGGGCTGCCCCATTAATTCTTTGTGGTTAAGTGTTTAGTATAATGCACAGGATGTTGACGGGGGTCCAGTGTCTGTAGGGCTTTGGCTTGAACATTTTAATATTAATGAGAGGTCAAAAATAAGTTCAAACCGCTGGGCCGCAACCGAGGAATGCAAACAATCATTTTTTTTTTTTTTTTGTCCGAGCCGCAGTGACACAGGTCAAAGGTAGTCCTGCTGGTTTTTATATGCTAGGAGGGGTCGGCTGTGTCGCCTTGAGATGAAATCTCCGATGGAAACTGAATTTTTACGAAGGATTTTACAAAGTGGATGATGAATCAGCAAAGGAGAAAAAAGGGTTGGAACAGCAGCTAGATACCAGAACAATACACAGAGGGACAAGAGGTATCGAGACGGCAAGGGCATTTTTAATACAATTTGACCTTTAAATACCTAATGTATCTCACCTCTGAATACATCTGCACTGGTGGGCAGGTTTAGAGAGCTGCTAACCCAAAAATAATTTCATTAATCTCAGTTCAAGCAGAGAGTTTAAACTTTCTTTTTTACACAATTTATTATTATATTATAATACTATTATATTATACAAACTATTGATTTGAGACTCAAAATGTTGGCATCAGCCTTTAAAATGTCATTCCCGACATTTTAGGATTGCCTTTTTTTCTTCACTGGTTCACAAGTGCGTATAAACCATTCAACGACACAAGCTTCTGCACTTTCCATGTCATGAGCTGGATTATATTCCAACAGATTGTTTTTTTTTTGTTAACACCAGGACTGTGTCCTCACCTGTTGAGACACTTTTTAAAATGAAAATATAAAGTATGATGATGCAGTTTAAGTTCTGTCCCCCAGCAAGCCAACGCTATGCTGCAACAAATCCACAGTGATCAGTACAGCACATAAACTAATGGAAATTTATCCTGACTTACCCAAGGGATGGGTTTATGTGTTTTTACAGCGCCCCCAATAGTATGATGTGGTTACTTGAAAAGGTCTGAGGTTGGACTAAATTCCATCTATTTTATTATTTTTTATATATATTTTGGTAAAAATGCAAATCGCAGCAGGTTATTTCTCTCAGAGCAAACCTTTAAAATCAGGAAATCCAATAAAAAACATTTGAAAGTTCTTCAAAAACCTTCTGTCTCATTTTCATCAATGTGTGTGTGTGCACATGCAGCCTGCCTCATATTGGACATCAGTGAGTCTTTCTGCAGTACAAGGAGAGCTGAGGGAGGCTCCTTGCACCAGAAGGGGGGACAGTGAATGACAAACCATTTTGTTTTGCGAATAAGACTGCTGGCCATCAGTGAGTGATACCAAGCTGAGTGAAAGTGCGCCACAGCAAAAGGCTCAGAGCGTTCATCTGCCTACTCCACTGCAAAGAAATCAGCTATGTGCCTTTGGTTTCTCCCATAAGCATCAGTGGGCAGGATTTCACCCCGCCTCATCACCATGTAGACACGACTTGAACACATTCTCTGTTTTTCAGCAGGTATCCAGGATTTCTTAAATCATTAGACTGGATCTAATATTCATGACAAATATGAAAAAAAAAATAATATTTAATCATTTTAAAGTTTTTTTTTTTTTTTTACTCTGTGATCTGCCTTCAAACTTCACAAGAAAAATATAGACTCTAGGTCATCAAACAAACTCCGATAAGTCATGCACCAGGTTTGCCCAGATACGCAACGATTTCATGTCGGATGGAGAATCCAAACGCCAAACTCCATTCAAAAAATCTCCCATTTAAATGCAGACTCGCTTTACCTCCAAAGCTACACACTGCTTTGAAAAGGAATCCTTACGAGTTGCATATCAGCTCATATTAAAAAAAAAATAAAATACGTATCACCTCTTAAAAACACGAGGTTCTGACTGATACTAAAACTTCAGCAAGAGGTGAAAAAAACAAGCTCAAATGTTCAGGATTCCCGAAACAGATTCTGCTGGATGTGTTTGACTGATGCCGATTTAAATAGTTGCGCTTTTTCACTCTACAAATCTGTAAAATGAGATTCTAGCAGTTGTTTAACCTCTCCGAATGAGCAAAGACTCGTTAAATTACACGGTTTTTTAAACAAAGTTAGACGACACCGTCTCCCCAGAGAAAAGAGCCTTCACTTCCATTCTCAGGGGCTCACCGAGAAGCCCCAAACGGCGACTGTCGACCAACCAAACGGTGCGACTCCCTGAGCACAAACCGTTTGGGTGTGTGAGACTTGAAAAATACTGCGCTACTCCCCAACCTGATAAAAGCACATCACAAAATGAGGGGGGGTCACAACAAGCTGATTAAGACTCCATAAACATACTAACTCCATATCTGTCTCCCTCTTTTATTTATTTATTTGTTTATTGATAATTTTGGCTGCGATCGGTGCCAAAATCGACACCAAAACAAAACGCAGAGGTTCCACGGCGCGAGCCGTGCTGATGACATGTGTGTGCAGTAAACTTGAAGGTGAGCAGCAGTGTCACCGAGAGGTCAATAAGATGAATTCTGAAGAAAATTAGATTTTTTTTTTTACCTTGAGCAAGTTATCAGTCTTTGTGATGCATACTGTCAGTGGTCAGAGCTCGGTGCGTTCACGGGGCATTCACCAATTCCAAAAAAGGCTGGAGATAAGTCCTAGGATAAGTCCACAAAACGCATTATTGTGGACGGAAATTCCGCTTTATGTGTGCAAAAATCAACGTAACGTTGCTGTGAGAAGATGATGAGAAACTCGGAGAGGAGTTCTGGATGTCCGTTAGTTCCGACTGATGCGTAAAATGGGTTGAGAAAATCCTGAATGTGTCCACTCTGTGTTATTCTCTCACATTGTTCCAAACTGACGCGTCCTTCGCTCCTCTGAAATTTATCAAGGAAATTAAAATCCTGTTTATTTTTTCAATAGTTGTTTGTTATTCCAGAAAATCTGAGACTGCTTTCAAAAAGTTAATCTCCAGATGAAGACTCGTCCCTTCGGGTTCTTCCGTTCCTCGGTCTTCAGGTGGATGTGGAGGTTTAACGGAGCGGCAAATCAAGGAAGGGCTCGCGCGCGTCTCGGAAAGCGACGTCCCCCAGCTCGCGGCTCTGGAGCGTCCTTGTCTGTCTGTGTGTCCGCGCGCAGCAACAGCCGGATTCCTTATTTGGAAGCCCGGGGCTCGCGCGACTGTCAAGAGAGTCAAGCTGTAGCAAAATGACTTCCAGCGAAATCTTTCAAAATAAAAAACCTGTGATTTTTTTTAAAGAAGCTGCTCATCACGAGGAGCTCTTCATTAAAACAGGAGGGTAAAATATTCATTTTAAATTCACCTTAAATCACGTTTATACAAATAAAAACAAAATAAAATAATAAACAAAAACTGTGATTTTTGAAAAGCTGCTCATCACGTGGAAGTAGAAGGCGAATGGTATTTTATTTTCATTTTTTAAATTAACTTTAAATCACATTCATGCAAATAAATAAATAAATAATTCTTCTAAATGAAGACTAAATTATTATTTAATGTCAATTATTTCGACCTATATATCGTTATGATATTTGTTTTTTGTCTCTTATTTTCAAAATCTTGTTATTCTGAGAACATTTATACAGCAGCTCTATAAGTGAAAATAAATGAAGCTGTTAAGTCATAACCACAAAACAATATTTATAAGACTCAATTATGTCAAATCCAAATGTCACATCTGCCCTTGTACTAAAATGTGTGTTTGTGTTTTATGAAATATGAAAATATAACGACATTCAGTTATTTTTTTTTTTTAGTGCAGCATGTATCTATTTTCTACGTTATAATGCGACTTAAAACAACAATATTTAAAAGGAAACTGCATACAATAGAGGTTTCCCCTCCCTTGGGACTGCTTTTATTTTGAAGGCAAAATCACTCAATTTCCTGCCAGAGTCTGCCTTTCTGTGTTCAAAGCTGAGGGGGTTCCTCTCAATAGAAAATTCACCCAGCAGCCCCCTCTTCTGGAGTCAAACAGCGTCAATTGGATGTTGTGTCAGGTACGTGGAACCACCTACATTTCCCACACAAAGAGGGAATTTTCAGAATAAAGAACCACAACACTTTTTTTTTTTTTTTTACAGGTTACAGAAAGGCATTCTGGGGATGTTGTTAATTCAGTGATGCAGCAGCTGAAGAGGGACTTGTCAAACTGCAGCAGTCATGTGTGTGAAGTGTGAGGGGTTAGAACATCCTGCACATTACATATTAATACTATACTAGTAATTAATTACAATGCTGATTGTTATATTTATCTTATATTTTTAGACAAATATCTTTAGGTTCAAGACAAAAAAAAAACAAAAAACAAACAAAAAAAAAAAAACGTTGGCGCTATACAGGAAATATGACTTACTGTTTAACACATATAATTTAAAAAATAGTTTTTGGGCTAACATCAACCTCCCAGGAGCTCCAACTTATGAGAGCAGAGCCTACAGGTATACTGTTTGTCATATCACACAGGTGCTGTGTTCTGTCATCTCAATTTGTCATGATCAATGTGTTCATGATCTGTTGACGACAATGTTGTTTTAATCAGTGATTTTCAGGGGGGAAATAAGGGGGGAGCCCAGTCAAAATTGCAGTTAATAACAGTCTGTTTGTTTACTCTGACCCCCAGTCAGTATGTTAAATATGTTAGTACGATGTACGAATACATTGTTTTGGATCTATAATGCTTGCATGCCTGCAGTGCATATTATTATTATTACATTATTTTAAGTTATAGAACTCTGTTTCCAATGATATTTTGAGGGTGACAGTCCTTCTCATGCTTCGTAATAAAAATGTATTGCATTTTCCAACCGTGTACATTAGAAAACAGATCATGTTGTTGAAATGAGATAAATGTATAAACAAAATGACATTAAATGCATCATGATCCTTTGAGTAAGGTTAACTTGCTTGTATCAACTTCCATGTTTTCCAGCAGAACTCTATAAAAGTGGTCAGTGTAATGTTGGCCACACACTGAAGCTATTTCGGCATATTGGAAGAGATGGAGTGTAAATAATGCACAGCGATTTGAATCTCACCTTGGACAGAAGTGTGATTGCTGTCATCAGTATTACATCATGCACACGTGGCCCAGAGGTGTAAATGGAAACACCACGTCACTCTGCTCTGCTATAGGAAGACACCTCCTGTCAGTGTGAAGACACAAAACTCATCATCATCATACTTTTGTATCATCATCAGTCAGGATAAAAATGATGAAATCTGTGTTTTGCAAATAATATTTGAACTTTAATTCAAAGAATTAATCAAAATGTTCCATGATTAGCTCCTCTAACAGACCTTTTTCACAACAGACTTCATATAGGAGGAAAAGCACAGGCAGAACTTTATACATTAACATATAACTAATGTTCTATGAAGTGTCCTAAAAAGTCTGTCAGGTGAGTCATCGTGTACAAAACCTGTCTGATGTGAAAAAAGGTTTCTTTGAATGGTGAACGGAGACTTTCCACTTCAGTAATTACAGCCTGTAACTCAAGACTGTATGTCCTGGACAATGAGAGAATTTAATGATTAAATGTGACAATGATTGGCTGTTAATGCCAACCCACGACCATCCGACTGGTGAGCAGCAACATGAGCCGGCAGTCAGGACTATTCTGTAGCTGCTGAAAACCCCAAGACCAGGATCAGGACCATGGAGAGCTCCTGTATGTGCAGCACTGACGTGGGGTTCATCACACTGACTTTAAGTCACCATTATCTTATTGTTCTATATTCATTTGTTTAAAATGTTAGCATTGAACCATTTTTTTTCTTTTAAATTGTCTGTAAATGTTTCATCAAGGAAGAACTTTATTCATTTCAATATGCACTGTTTTCACATTAGACACACTTACATTAAATCCATCTTAGATTGTACTAAATATTTGTTGTGAGCTTGTGGGTCTGTATGTATATACGGTTGTATATGACAGTTTTAATCAGTTCATATGTAAATTTGCATAGTTATAGTAGTAACTGCCAGTTGTGTTGTATTTGTCAAATCACTTTAAAATGAACTAAATCCAGTGGCAGCCTGGAAGTTGTCCATTTAACCACAGTATTGTGGTTCATCCTCTGGGAAAATGAATATCCACAGCTCATATGATTAAATGTTGCTGTCGGTTTTAGCTACTTTAGCATCTTGTGTGCATCTTTTGTGGACTGTAAGTATCTAAAACACATTTACTACAGTCAGTGTTCAGCTCTGGCTCTCAGTCCAAGCACCTCACGTCAGAAGTTAGTGCCCACTGCAGCACCCTTGCTGGGCGTGGCCTCTGGTTTTCCCTCTGACCTGCCTGATCACCTCACCACCTGTTCCTCATCATACAAATCAACCCATGCAGTACAAAAGACCAGCTTGTCCTCCCGGACTCCAGCAGATCGCCCAGTCTCCCCTGTGGTAACAAGTGCTTCATTCAACTTTGTGTATTTCTGGAAAACTAGTCTTTGCTGTGATATCTGATCTGATTCCTGTGCTCCAGGAATCCTGCCCACCATTCTCCTGCCACATCCAGCTCTGTCTGGTCCCTGCACCTGCCTCCTGGAGCCTGTCACCACCAGCCCTGAACTGTTTTGGATCCCCTCACTGCAAGATCTCATCCTGAAAGGACTCATGTGCTCTGGACAATTAAACTGTTTAAACTAATTCTTGTCTCTGGTCTTGTGTTTGCTATTTGAGTCTGCTACTGTTAAACCGCCCTCCTGCCCTTCTTCCAGACACATACACACATGCACTTTTAGCTTTTCAAACAAATACTTCTTTCCTCTGTCGCTGTCATTGTCTCAACCTCAATCAAATACAAACAGGCATGTACAAGTGCATGTAAGGACACACACAGCAGTCCATCTCAAGACCACTTAGAAAACAGTGTTGTCAGGGGTACGTATGAGCAAGCTGTTTCACAAATGAATATTTCATGTCGGGTTGGATGAGTCAAACAATGCCTCCAAACATTATCTTTAGATTTGTGTCTGATCATGTTTGCAGATGAATTTTAGGTCATTTTCTTTTCAAACCTACAGAACATACCAAAAATGTATCTTGAACCGCTTGCCAAACGTCGCCTCTTTTTCGCTGCACCCATGCATGAAGTGGGCAAATTCGCAGCACAATCAAAGTCTTATGCAGCCTCGTCATGAATTGCATTTACAGGAGGCTGAGGGTGCATTTTCTGAGCCTCTTTGTGTCTGGAATTATGTTCAGCTAGAGTCCAAGAGCACGGGGGGAGCACGGGGATGAGCATGAGGGGAAAGCAGCTGTGTTAGCAGCTGAACTAATAAAAGAGCATTTAAAAAAGAAACACCCCGTCTCCTAATGTCTCACACTGGCACGGAGGAATTAACGATTGCTACGTTCCCAGGAATTCATTAATGCTTGGCATGAATGAATATTGCTATTCAACATCATTTAAAGTAGTACAAAAGCCGGGATGTAAATGTTTCCCCGTCTTCTTATTTTTACAGAGAAAATGGAGCTGTAATTTTGGGCACATTGGCGTTAATTACCAACATGTTTCACGTTGTGACACGGTTTTATGACCTCACTGTGGTGGCACTGTAATGTTTTTGCTCCTGTAGATGGATGTGGCCCCACATTTCACAGGCTGTGTTCACACCATGAGAGTGTTTTTGACTCTCTATGAGTCTTGATGATAACCTTCCAGACACACAAGGACCCAGGGAGGTCCCAGAAGCCCCCAGTTCACTGTAATACGGGCTTTGTAATTTCATTAATATAAGATTTGTTTGGGGATTTTGACTGCTTAAGTGCAATATCAACAAAGATGGAAACATTAAACAAAAGCTGCGTGTCTGGAGGGGTCAATAAAGGAACAATGACAAGTGTTTCCTCCTGTTTTCCTCCCCTTACCCCCAGGGTCAGTCCAGCAGGCCGATGTGCAGCAGTAGCTGAGCAGAGTTGCATTTTTCATCAGCTAACAACAGGACAGCTGTGGAGGAGTATAAAAAGCTGAAGTGTTATTGTTGGCGAACATAAATCAAATATTTAAATATCATAAATATAATAAAAAATGTAATGATTGATGCATCTAGCTGAGATAGGTGGTTATAGGGGAAACACTGGATGGTTTGATGAGCATGACAAAGATGTGAGTCATATGTTCACAGTCACCAGCTCTGTGCCTCATTGGAGATTTTGGAGTGGCGTGATAGACGGCATTCTCCACCAGCAACAAAACAAAAAACTAAATTAAGAAATATCTTCTAGAAGAATGCTGTTCACCACTCCAGCTCCACACAGTGAGTAAGTTTTGGCTCCACCATTTCTCAACAGCATCAGTGATTCTAAGAGTCTTCGTGTTGGTTTGTCCTTTTTGATTGTCTTTTGTTGGTTCAAGGTGTGTAAAGCTGAGCTAAGCACAAAATCTGTCAGCAAAGGTTTGTCCAGCAACTGTAAATTTGTTATATGTGTAGAGAAATGTAAAGAAAAAATGGGTATAAAAAACATTTTTAAGTGAATTAATTTTTAAATAATAAGTTTATTATGATTATAATTCGGGAAAGATTATGGCTATGGTGAGTAACATGTAATGACAACAATCCCACATTCAGTGATGAGACACAGCGAGTCTAGTCGTCATTATGCACAAAGTAAATGAAGTAATTAATCATAATTAACTAGTGTCCAAGTGACAACAGTTAAACATTAAGGTGTAATTAAAGTTTAGTTCATTTAGTAATGATACAGCCTGATAATGTCTAATGCCAACATGTCATCTCGTCGTCAGATAGCGATGCAGCTTTGTCACTTCCCTCAATATTTCAGAAAATCACACAAGGTTACCTTGAAGTATCTGTATGACATGCTTTTAACACGCTGAACGTTGGGAAACTGTTGCAGTTAAGTTAGGAAAAGATCAGGATTTGGGTTGAAATAAGTATGTTACATGACACAAGTGACAAAATGTAACTTGTAACTTTAAGTCAACTTTTGGTTTCACAGGGAACCCAAACTCCAGTCCAACCCCTTGATGAAAGTCGTGTGTCTGTTTGACTCATCCAGCCACCCCAGCCAACGCCCTTATGTGAACATTGGAGTGGATATAGACCTAAATGCACCTTTGTGCAATGCATATGCAGAGAGGTTTGATAAAACGTTTGAGGCACTGGAATGGAGAATATGTTGAGAATCTAGAGGTCTCCTGCAGTGGCTCAACACTCAACAATAAATTCAAACATGCACTACAGTGGTTCAAGAAGGTCCTGGGTTCAAACCTGCCAGCTGACTGGGGAGTTTGTGGAATCTGAGTTTGCATGTTCTTCCTGTGTCTGCCTGGGTACTCCGGCTTCCTCCCACAGTCCAAAGACCAACAGGGTAATTGACTCTAAATTGCCTATAGGTTGTGTGAATGGGTTGGTCTGTAATGAACTGGTGACCTGTCGAGGGTGTACCTGATAAGAATAAGTGGTTATAGAAAATGAATGAATTACAGTTACTGTTGAAAAGTCAAGATTACAGTGGTTAGTCTGGGACAAGACATGGACCTGAGTCTCCAGTAGCCTCCAGTAGGAGCCACACTGTGTCTCACTTTGACACATAACCTTCGAATGGTACGGAAATTGTACGGCGGAATAGTTAGGACGTGAACGTAAGGATGCTGGGCTGCATATCTTGAGGCTGCCAGCTTTTGAACACCGTTGTAACTTTAATGGACTGGTGACTCTTGGTCACAAAATATTATGTAACCAAGACATTTTTTGAGTTATTGTAAAGCACAGTGTTAGCCTCTGGCAGAGCAACACTAGCAGTTCTGCTTGCCTCCAGCTTTTCTGTGCTTGGCTCCAACAGGCTAAACACATCCTGGAGCTACCTCTGTTCAGGATGCATACAGATGAAATTGTTATTGATTTTCTTTTGTGACCAGGTTTTACAGCAAACAGGCATATTTCCTTTAAAAGTGGCTCGAGTCACACTTCAAGCTTTCATGTTCAAGTCCGCTCATTTTCTGCCACATCGAGGTTCTCGTTTCTATTTGCTTATGTGGATAAGCACGTTGCGCTGCAGGGGCTCTGGAGACTGCAGAGCCCCCGTCATCTGCATTGCACACCATTATCAGACATGACTAATTCAGCACGTGGCCAAAAGACTCTAAATGTGTAATTAAATATTTAATAGGGCCACAGACTATCCACCCACCTCGCAGTAGCCGTTTCTGTGCAGCATTTATGCAGAAAAGCACCGAAGCACTTGAGGCCTCTCTTACCTGAATACATTGCAGCTCTCAGGGCTTTGGTCTTGTCATCTGTGAGATGTGCCCCTGGTGAAGTGTCCTGCGGGATTTAATAAATGCATGTGAACTTTATACAGAGAAATGCCACCATGTGACCGTCATCCTCTGTGTGCACATGTAATCTTTCTGGTTTCTGTGTTGCTGTTTTTGCCTAAACTGTTTGTTTTGTGTGAACTCCACGCTTGCTATCTAATCTGGGGATGCAGCCCCATGTCATCTGGCTTTGTACAGCTCATGCTGGATAACACTGTCAGGGACATTAAACCCCAATTTGAGTGTGACCTTTTTAGCTGCTTTTATCTAAAGGACTCAGGGAAAGGCGGCCTCTCTTATTGTGAGGATTTCTTCATGAGTCTGCTCACTGGCTATTCATAAATTAGCTTTTGTCCCTGCTTAATATATGCCAAATTGTCCAAACCTCACACAAGCCTAGTAACCTTTTAAAATTTGGATGCAGCTACACTCCCTGTCTTTAATCACACATCACACCATGCTATTTTTAACAGGCAGACTTTTGTACAAGGCTTATTTTAAGTGATACATTGATCCTCGGTGCCCGGATATATTCAGGCCTTGTCGAGCCCCAGCGTAGCTGAGCTGGGATCTGGACCCTGTCCAGTTCCACCGTTGCTGGGGGTGTTAACTGTGCGGGGGAGGCTGGGACCATCCAAGCCAGAGAAATCATCACTGCTCACATCTCATACCGCCCCCCTCCCTCCCTCCCAGCCATGTTTCTTTCTGCTGAGAGAGGAAGAAAGGGGCGCCAGAGATGTGAATATGTGTCAGCTTATAGAGCATACAGTGAATAATGTGATTGTACCAGTGTATGTGTGTGTGTGGAAAGATTGTGACGGCGTGTATCTGCACTCATGCACTGAATGAGGGCAGGACTATACATAGATACAACTCCACGGATGTGTTGGCTGCCGCCTCTTGGTGTTACCATTCCTTCAATGAACAGAATGTGGGGTTTCATAGGTGACTGAAGGTTAATAATTCCATCAACATGATAGCATCAACCGAGATGAAAGCTGAAGATACTTGCCATGTTATTTAAAGTTTGTGTGTGAAAGAGAAAATGGGTTAAAAATTGGTCTGAAGCTGCTTCTCTTTACAGTATCAGCTCCGATATTTAGGTTTTCATGCAGTGTCACAGCAACGCTAAGAGTCGAGGGTATGAAATGCAGCTCTAAATAATATGATATGAAGCCTGCGTGGTCACTATAGATGCTGCAATTTTAATGTCACTCCATAATATAGAAGAAAAAAAGAGCATGTCAACATTTTTTGAGCTTCACGAATCAAAGGACTGAAAATAAAAAGTGTCCAGAGTCGTTAAAATCAAAAAGTTTCAATCTCAAGAGCTCAAATGTGAGGCTCAGATGTCATGACAGTCTGCTTGTTACAGTTAATTATAAGATATGAAGTATCCTGTCCACAAGATTTTTAAAATAAAAAAATGGTTAAATAAAATGGTTCGTCTTCAGGAGCCGCTTTGTTATTTTAAGCTCATTAGATAAAGATATACTTGTGTTTAAAATTACATTGAAACAAGGGGAAAATACAAATATATGCAGAGTGTAATCGCCCTGTGGTAAATATGTTCAGCTGTACACATGTATTTGTTCTGATTACAATATTTATGATCAAAAACTAGCGAGTCGACAACTTTGCTAACAGCCAAACGTCAACAAGGTCAACAACAGCAGACATAGCAGCCAGCTAATATTACTTACTGGTCCAACAGCAGTCAGCCCAGCTCGGCATCTGTCTTTCAGCCTTTTATTCTCTTGTCCAGCAGTTTCTTACTTCTTGGTCACTCCGTCCCTGTCTTCTTGGTTTCTTCCATCGCCGTCCTCTTCGTCTCTTCTCCTCTGTCATTATGCCCAGAGTCTGCTGAATCTAGTTACATCGCCCTCTTACCCAGCTTCAGTTATGACTTGACACCGGCTCTGCTCCCCCTCAGCATTCACCTGAAAGCCTCTTCTTCTTCTTCTTCTTCTGGTCCTAAATACTAACATTCACCTGGTGCTCTGAGCTCACAGTCTGGGATGTCCGGCTAACAAACTGAGCTAACATTAGCTAACAGCAGCTACAGTTGGCAGCAGTTTACTTCACTGTCCATCAGGAAACTCTGAAAATCAGAGAGTTGAGGCAGAGCAGCAGGAGGACATCAGAGGGAAAACCAGAAAACATTTTCTCCATAAAATATGATCCAGTTTCACCAAAATCAGTCAAATAGTTGGTGGTGTGTGACTCAGTGATCACCAGTGAGAAGTACGTAGCACGTAGCACCTTACAGCAAGTAGGTAAGCATGACAAGTAAGTGTAGCACCAACATGATTTCAAATCTGTTAGCTTATGGTAGAACAGTTACACATTGCGGCTTTAAGTAGAAATTTAGACCTGTTGGTGGCACAAGAAGGACAGCGGGGTGAACACATTAAAATGAATCTCTGCTGAGCATAAATATCAAAAGCAAACTCCATTCAAATCCAGCTGTTAGTCATTTGGAGGTATACGCACTAAAGGTTTGATCACAGGTCAATTTTATCCTGATGGTGGTGTTAGAGGAAACCAAGCCAAGCCAAGGGTCACTAAAATGTGACTAAAATATCTGGAGACATGGTCCACACGGTGGGTCAGGGGCAAAAATGAGCTGTGGAGCCTCTGTTAACCCCCCATTAATCTGTTTAATGTGCAGAATATTCCTATTTTGAAATATTACATGACCCCAAGTTTGCCCTGTTGTAATTAAATGAAAAAAAAAAAAAGATTTAAGCATATGGACCATGAAAGGACATTATCAGTTGGAACAATGAATCTTAAAGGTTTTAACACAGGGCCTCTCCTATAGGCAGTCCATCAGTTCAACTGAAGATGCATGTATGTAAACGAGTTGCCTTTAAACTGCTATCTGCATTATTAAAATGTGAAATCTGACTATAAATACATAAGTATCTGATACCTGATTTCCAGGCTGTTTAATAACATTAACAATAGCTTGGACTGGTACTATTCCATCACACTGGCCCGTTCCTGCACTCTGCTATCAGTCCCCATGCCTGTTGGGTCACATCAGGTGGGCTGTTTATGTCCTTGAGCGCTTTGCCTCTTTTGATTATTACTGCTGCATTTTTTTTTTTCATCAGTGTCGGCTTCCAGTCTGGATACAGCAACACCACTTCTGAATAGATGATCATTTTCCAAGGTGCTTTGAAGGTCTCCTGGGGTGGAGGGGAATTCTCTCTCATTTCGAGGTGCCTGCTCTCCAACACAAGACCCTGGATTACATGCATGGTCCTGTTTGTGCTTGTGCATCTGTGCGACTCCTATGTATTAAATGTGTGACACATGTTGGCATGATACCGTTCACCACAGTAATGTCCAAGAAAAAAAGAGGATCACAAGTTTCTCACTCAGAACAATTGTGTCAGTCTTATATATGATTCCATAGCTTTGACCATTTATCTGCTGTGTTTTACTTTCCAGAATTTTTCTGCTGTGTGCTGCTCACGTGTGTGTGGTTGCACGTCCCTGATTGGTCCCGGCCGATCTAGAGGATCCTGATTGGAGCGGCACCTGGTCCGACCCTCCAATCTACATGATCCAATTAGAGGAACAATGTTATTTAAGTTGGAACGGCTTGATTTTTGTGTGGCGCTCACCGTGTGTCATTCTCTGAACTGATTGTGAATGTGAACCACTGTGTTAACTTGTTTTTTGCAGAGGTATTTCATTTACAACCTGGGGACTGAGCCAGGTTAGTAAATTCACTGATTTTGCACACAGATATTTTTGTTAGTCAATAGAGTTTTAATTACATGTACTGTATATTTGATTATAATCCACATTCCACAAAATAAATTACTGTTTTTACCAAATCCATCTGGTTTATGTTTATGTGTCCCCACATCAGCTGGTACCTAACATACATATCTATACATTCATGTACAAATATACTGTATACAAATAAAAATGAGAAGGTTAGACTTTGATATTTCATCATAGAAGTAGTGCTGCTACTTTTACTGAAGGTTCATGCGTGACTTCAATCTTTTTTCGTGAAGCAGTATCGTCTGATATTTCATTCATAGACTCCCCTCTATGAATGAATGGATGGATGTTTGAGTGGTTGGTGGTTTCATGCCTTGATTCATCATGTTGACTTATTTTTTACTACATCACATCACATTTCAGGTGGTTGTACAAATTTGAGATGCTATCTTTCTTCTCACAGTTTGTCACACGCAGTAACGCACACGTGGTTTGATTCAATACATTTGTCGGCTAATGCCGCAGAACGTGGGATCGCCTGCAGGCGTGAATCGAGATCAGGATCTCAATACTTTGCAATTAGTTGTGCAGTCCTAACAGATACAGCAGAGGTTTGTCCAGATCCACAGCGTGGACATCAGAAATCTTAAGGTCTTCTCACAGGAATGCAATTTTCAGAAACATTTTGAACATAAAATGACAACAAAGATATAAACTAGGAACAAATTAAATTTAAAACATCAGTATTGGCATCATATGGTCTAATCCAGACTGGCCCCTTTTAGATTCTGAGGGATTTGTTTTCATTGCTCAGTTTCAGCAGAAGGCAGCTGAAGGGAAATAAAGTTACCATCAGGCGAGCTGTAAAAGCTCATTTTCCTGCATCTGGTGTGGACAGAGAGCGCTCAGAGGTCAGAATTAACTGCAGAGTGGTAGCTGTCGTATGCTGAGTTTGTCAGTTAGCTGACTCCTGGCTGTGCCCCATTTGATATTTCCCTCCCTGCAGATGAGAGGAGCTGACTCAAACATAGACCATACTTCAAATGACCCCCTAGTGTTGGAGGTCACAGTCCTGGAAACCAAACATGTGCTTTATGGAAGCCTGGAGGTAACGTTCACTCAGAGATAACATGCTGGAAACATGACCCACATTCAGTGGAACATACAAACACACTGATAAATATTAGCTTTTGTACACACACACACACACTGACATCACACATATGCACACCCAAACAGCATTTGTGCTCTCTTGCCCAGTTAGACGCTGCTCCCCTACAGCTACAGCATGCAGAAAACAAGCTGTCGTATCATTCAGCACACAGTCTGATGTTTTGGTGAGTACACTTGTTTACACTTGTCTTTAATCACATTATCCAGCTATTCAGATAATTAGCTGGAATGAAATGCAACAAAACTATAATTAAAAGAATAATTCAACATTTGGGGAACTTTTATTCACTTTCTTGCTGAGAATTAAATGATTACAGTTGACCACTCTTATGATGAAGTGGAATTTGGCAGGTGGAGCCTGCATTGGCAAGGGAATATGAGAATATGAGCTTTTATCTATTTTTATAATCTTATATTCAGTGTTTTATTTGTTTTAGAGTCTTGGTTAGACTAAACAAGTAATCTGAAGATGTCTATGGAACCCAGAATTCACGACTTTAACCACTGCTTACAGTACTTGTATAACCTGATGTTTGTAGATGATGATAAATCAAACCTACAGCAGCTCATGGTACCACACAACAGCTTTTCTAGTCAGGGGTCACCAACAAAGTGTTCGAGAGCAAAACTTCCAGCATGACAGACCCACACACACACACACACCAACAGCAGACCATCATTTCTGCTCAAACACAGACCCACACAATGCTGTACCAGAACCAAAGACACGAGCAACATGCCAGAGAGGTAGGCAGATGTGTTACTACTATACAGCATCGAGGCCTGTGCCTGACTAACAGTAAAAGCATAGACCAGGCAATAATCTAAATTTGTCAGCTGCTTTTACTTTGAAAACAGCAAACAGTGATTTACTGTTTGCTATGAGACTTGTAAATCCTGTAACAAAATGAATGGATGAGATGGGATTCTATAAGTTCAAAAGCTAGGAGTAACTCCTTTTCCATTCATGTAAAGGTGAGGAACATATGGCTCCTATGGAAAATATCCTGTAAAATATGAACTTATCTTTTCCAATAGACTACCATAGCTGCTATAAGATAATATTTTAGTCTTCAAAGTAGGCCAAAAGATTCTATCAAACCAGTATTACCTTTAAAAAACTAGTTGCAATTACCTACAGTGTCTTCATTGGCTTGACATTGGCTTTTAACCAAGTTTAAGTATCTTAGCATTTATCTTAATTTCTTGTAATTATGGCATTATATGTATTATATGTATATTATATGTATTAACCTGTACAGCACTTTGGTCAACCCCGGTTGTTTTTAAATGTGCTTTATAAATAAAGTTTGAGTTGAGCTGAGTTGAGTCGACAGATGCAAGCATAAACTTTACTGAGAACACAAGTCACTGAAGCAATGATGAGAGGGAGACGATCGAGACGTTCAACTAACATCACCTTTAAGTAATGGTACGGTCCACTTCAGGAGTGTCTGAAAGAACAATGACCGGTAGGGATCAATGGCAGTACAACAAATGGACAGCGCATGTGTGACGTCACCCACAGGTTTCCGAAGAGCCATTCTGAAGCTCAAAATATGTGGCGCTGGCTACCGCCATGTTGGCTGTCAGCAAAGACATGGATCATAGGGTCAATCAAAGCAGCCATGCTGTTAATTATGCATAACTTTAAGCCTTAATATAATAACTGGTGAGTTAAAAAAAAATCAGTACAGTCATGAACAGAGAAATTAGCTTATTTCAGCTGTGAGGTTGGGCGTTTTAATATGGACGCCTATGGAGATTGAAATGTTCTGTTGCCAGCAACGGATTTTGTGATATTTAAACTTTGGACAGGCCCAGACCCTAGCTCTTTCCCAATTAATGCTAAGCTAAGCTAATGTTCCCTTGGTTTAAGCATCATATTTACCATACAAACATGACAATACAGTAACTTCAAAACATATCACAAGATTTATCAGCAATTCAACAACAGTACAACAATTTCAAGGTCAAACCTGGAATTTTAATCACATGAAGTTTTGCAGCTATCAAATATGTATCTAAAATTTCATGATAGCTATTCACAAGTTATTGTGGACACATGTCTGCTATTATTCACTGTTGCCTGGTCCAGAACGTGTTAAGCTTCAGGTAGCACACAGACAAGAAAACCTGTTGCCCTCCTTAATTATATTCTTTACAACACCTCCAAAGTTCTTGAACACTTATTTTCTAAAGTACTGTTGCAAGTTGCACAGTGCGCACACACATTTACTGGGCCTGTGTTAGGAAAGAAATAGCTCTGAGGCACTACTATGCTTTTAAAGTCAATGTCTCAGTTTATGTCGACTTGTGTTAAATAAGCAAGAAATCTTTCCTCCCTGTTCCAGTCTGTGTGCAAAGTGAAGCCTCCCTGATCTGTCACAGTTCAGGTAAGCAGAGTGTGGACCCAAATCAGACACAGGCTTAGAGGAGACTTGGCAGGAAGTTAACTGTAGCCAAATGCAAGCTTACAGACAGCTGCGTAAAGGCACACAAACACACACAAATAGGACCAGAAAAGCAGACAGGACACCAATACACAAGTGCAGATCCCAGGCAGGCATCAAATGGAAGTGTTCAGGAACAATGGCAGCTATCAGTAACACTGACAATACGACAAGTGATGAATGCAGCCTGGCTAACATATAAACTGTGGGTTAATTAGCTCTGCAAAAAAAAGGTAAGACTGGCAGGGCAACTGAGAGGGAAGAGACCAGTCATGTTTTCTCAGCAGGGAGAGAGATGATGACAGATATGAAAGCAATAAGACAAAACAGCTCAATAAAGTGCCAACAGTTCAGCTAAGGAACAGATCTCATGATCATTTGGGAATCTCTCACACATCCAATTAGCTCACAGAGGAGGGTGCTGCATCAGAGCTGCCTCCTCGGGGTCACCTCCACCAGGTCACTGTGGCTGCTCCAGGTTTTACCAGCTGGTGTAGTTATGTTGCCTCTCGCGTCCTCAGCTGAACCCTGATCCATTTTCTGTCACGATCATCATCAACTCATGATCCATGTTCTGAACTTGCTGGTCAAAAGGTCCATGATGGGGGCACATCTTTGCCTTTCCACTATGGGCTTCAGGTTCTCTCGTGCTCCTCTTCAGATATCAGCTAACAGGTACTACGTAATTATTATACAATTTAATATTTTCCAAACCCAAGTCATTAATGTGCTGCTATTAACAGCCTATACTCTCCAGATGTTGGAACCTGGCTGCAGGGATTCGCTCACATTCAGACACCAGAGTATTAGTGAAGTGCAGCACTGGTGCTGGGTAATAAGGCTTGGCTTGCAATTGGCATTCCCTTTCATCCTAAAGGTGTTGGATTTAGGTCAGGGCTCTGTGCAGGCCAGTCACTCCCCTCCAGAGTCCAACAGCGGTGTGTTTTATACAAGCGGCAGCCTCTGTGGCTGAAAAATGTTGTACCTAAAGTACCTAAAACTGCAGTTCCTCAAACGGCCACTTGATGCTGGCTGCAAAAGTTGAGTCAGTCTCCATAAGTCCCCATGTTAAAATGTCCAACTTCGCAGCAGAAATAAACATGTTTACAGCCTGGTACAAAAAACAGTTTTGGTGTCCGTTCATGACAACTGTACTGAGGGTGAATGTTTATAGAACTCACCTGTTCAAATGATATTAAACCTTAAAGTTATTCACAATTAACAGCATGGTCACTTTGATTGACAGATGGATGCCATCACATGCGGCTGGTTCAACCTGCTTTGGCTCCATCGACTGAACTTTTGGATTAGCCAAAAGGGGACAACCTATGGTTTACACCACTCCAGATGGTGTTTGGCATTGCACATTAAAATACCCTTTCAAACAGTGAGTTTGTCACCTATCCTCCCTTTACCAGCCACTGCTGCCAAGGTTGGTGTTTACACTGAAAGGCAGCAACCTTGCTGTCTGAAAGCACCTTTAGGCTTATGCCATAGAAACCAATGCCATGTCCCCCAGCACACAGCTGCTGTACGCTCCTTGCCTCCTGAGTGTTGTAACCCCTTTTTACACTCTCCTGTGAGCTTGTGTGGCCGACTGCTTTGCAGCTGAGCTTTCTCCTGCATGTTTCCACCTAGCGATAAGAGAGCCACATCAGGTCATACTGAAGAGGTCAGTGAATTTCAGTCTTGCGCTAATCTTGATCACTGGCCATTGATTTTATTCACCTGCGAGTGATGAGTGTGGCTGAACCAGATAAACTCATTAATTTAAAGGGGTGCTCACAAACTTGTGGATGTATAGTGTAATCGGACTATTGCTACCTTGGATGTCTGACCAGAAGGACTCACAAATACGTTGTCAGGTCTCTGCAGACATTACAAAGCCAAAGCTCTCTGTGTCTCATCCATTTGCATCTGTCTTGTCTGAAAAAATTGGCAGAGTGGAGTATTTTTTTTTTTTTGGCTGGGGATCAGTGAGCACATTTGGACACTAATCATTCAATCCTACCCTGATTAAGTAAATACTCCTGACTATCAGAACTGTCATGTAAATGCCTTTGCTGTACCTGCTCACTTTAATTGGTCTAAGGTTCTAATCAGAGGAGCATTAACCCCGATTCACTGTGTGTGGTCATGACTGAGATTTATCTCTACAAGCAGTGTCCCAAAACTTTATTGATAAAGCAAACACCTTGGTGTAGGCTACAGACACTGAAGACATCAATGAGATGGGATGAAGAACATGGTAATGGTAATGTTTACAAGTATTTAATAAAAAATGCAACTGGACTGATCTCAGAGAGAACACGCCACACAATGTGTAGCCAATAATGACATTGGCTACGTCCAACTGGCCTAAATGTTTGAACTGTTCTGTGTGTCACCTGGTGAACATGCTAATGCTAGATAATGCATATTGAACATGAAACTATGCTTTTAAACTGAAACAAACCCAGTGTAGCGTGTACCACCAATACACAACAACAGATATGCTTTTGATAAAATGTAAAAGAGACTTACTGTATGTAGAAACTGTAATGACTTGCAGTGCCCGGCAGTAAATGACACCAATGCTGAGTAAGTCTGTTATGGCTGGTTAATAAAATGTCCATGTTGCATTTTTGCTAGGAAAATAATAATGATAATCACAATCAATACTGCAATTAATTTTGATTAACATTGACTAATTGTTTCATTCAGACATGTTTCATGCATAAAATAGTGACGTTCTCACTGCAGGAAAAACGAGGATGAGTTAGCAGCTGGTTGACCTGATGAAACTGACTGAGAGCAAAGACTACAGGTCACAGAGGTCTCAACTACTATTTTTAAAAAGTGAGGACAAAAAATTGTTTCATACATATTACTTTAACTTTAAGATCAATTATCAAATCCTAATTTTGACAGCCTCACAGCAGACAAAGCCCAACATACCCCAAGTCTATAATGATATCTTTATTCGCGTGTTTGGATCAAATATACTTCATGGTCTATTGCATTACTTTGTTGCCTCTAATGTACTAATACAGGCAAAGATCATACATAATAAAAACATAAGACAACTCCAAATACCAAGAAGGTATGACAATAAATATTTAATATCTTTATCATTAGTATTAAAAAGGGAATAATAATGATGACACTGATTTTAAAGCCAAAGTTTAACCACACACTTTAAACCTATTCTGCATTGAAAAGAAGACACTGCTGTAGCAGACCCTGGTTCATGTGGTAGAGAGCAGAGAGCAGAGAGCAGGACCATAATGACTGAAAGCACAATATTGTCACATTCACACACTGATGGCAGAGGCAGCCATGCAAGGTGCCAACTGCTCATCAGGAGCGGTACAACGCTTCTTATCCAAAGCACTTACAATAATACATACCATGCACACACACTCACGGCACAGCCATCAGGAGTAATTTGGGGTTTCAGTATCAGGACACTTTGACTGGACCGGGGGAGCCGGAAATCAAACAAGCAACCCTGTGATTCATGACAACCGGCTCTGCCACTTGAACCACAGCCGCCCCTCAAATCAAAAAACAATCAGCTCTTTGTTTTATTAAAGGCCAGTGGAGAGAAGATGAAATAGGAGTGATGTCTTCAAACCTTTTGCTTTTAGACTGCAGAATTCTGAATAAGAGTAAGCTGGAGCGGATCCGAGCTGACACTGGGACAGGTAAAGAGGCAATTGAGTCACCAATTGACCTGCATGTTTTTGGACTGTGGTTGCCGGAGTAACCCTCAAACTCCACACAGAATCCATTTTTGGATTAGCTGGGAGGTGGCAGAGGCAAGGACCGCCAAGAAGGCACCGGTCAGAGCCACCACACTCAACGTCACAGATACTACATCCATGTTTTATACTGTGATATGAACTCATGTCACCTCTGCTCATGTGGTGCCCCCATTTCTGTCGGCTCATCCTTGAATCTGTAATCCATCTGGTGGCTGAAATCCTGCCTCTGTAATTGATCTCTTTCCACCTGCAGAAGCAGTCTGAAAGAGGAAGCCCGGGCTTGTGGGATCCTTGTGTCGCTGGGGTCTGTTCACAAGCACAAACATTAAGTGCAGAAATGCTTTTGCGAGATCGTTTTGACTGCATAAAACATGTAATCAATACTTTTTAATAGGTACTGATACCAAATGAGTAGAGTATTGAGTTGTGTATCGAGGTATGGATTACTGTGGTATTGATCTGGACAGCTGTAACCCTCTCTCCTCTCTTGGCTCTTGAAGCTCACTGCCTTTTTTTCTGATCCACTTCTGTTCTGAAGTGTTTTTCTTCCTCCTTCTGTTCCCATCCTCTTCCTTCATTTTTTATGCACTCCCACTAATCTGCAGGATTAAGTTATTCTGCATCTACCTGTATTCTTTGATTATTGCTGAAAGCCGGAGCGTTGAAAACTGGCTGGGATTATCTCCCAGTGGAGTGTTTGATGTTCCCCTCTTAATGAGGCTGGCAGCAGAACACCGCCTCGCTTAAAAACCTTCGCTTTTATGTTGATGTAATGTTGCAGCCATCTTAAAAGCAGTTATTACGGAGCCATCGCATTCATTCAGGCATGTCCACTCCTGCATCAATTTTGGGTCACACCCGGGTCAAATGGTGTTTATGCTCAGCAGCATTGCTAATAGTTTTGATCACTTAAGGCAGTGCTGAATATCAGAGAGGGCTTTTTGAATTCCAAACATCAAGTGAGTGTGGGATAACACATCCACACACACGCTGCCACAGCACATGTAGGAAATGCTTAGTGGATGATACATGGAGTTTTTTTATTGGCTGTGTGGTGTGTGTCTAAGAGAATTAAATGATCATATCAAAAATATATACAACTAGCAATAATTTGACTGTTCTGTTGAGTCATGAAGAAACCAAACCTGCCTAGCAAACGCGACACAAAATCAGGACAAAAACATGGAACTGGATTATTGAATCTTGCCTTCATGTTTATTTGCACAAAATGAAACATTGTGTTGCTAAATTAGGGAACAACATGTGAAGGGCAATGGCAAGCAGTTTTCATTTTAGGCACTTCTTCATTTGCCATTGATGGAAAAGTGAAGTTGTCAAATTTTGTCTTTCGCTTGAAAACAAATGGCATGACACTTCCAATCTTCAAACACAACATGAGAAGCACGTCTATGGCGGATCAGAGTTCTTTGTAACAGCATAACAATGGTGTCAAGCCCTCATGGGAGCTGTAGTTGTCAAAGTGATGATCTTGAAGTCATTATTTAATAAATATATCAAAATAATAGGAACCATTCCTGAAAGTTCCCCTCAGCTCTGCTGTGTGTTTTAGCTTCTTTCAGTTTTGGTTTTATGGCCCACAACTTTACTGTTAGTGTTCAGTCCCTGTGCTCTCATTAACCTTGTTTTCAGAAGGAGCAGGCAGCTGTCTTTGGTGGGAAAACCCATTAATGTACTCTACCTGTTCAACACCAAACAGCCCGCAGTTAACAACTCACTGGTGAGCATGGTGGATATGTTATAAAGAAGGTTTGTGGAGGGGGCGTGGTGCATCAGCTGCAGGTTGGCTAATCCCTGTCCCTTTTAAAACAGTAGCGTGCTGGACCTGGCAGGAGAGAGAGAGAGAGAGAGATGGAAAGACGCACGTCCACAACTACGCAGCAGATGCCGTGCAGCAGGAAGTGCACAGTGAAGCTTGCAAACGGCTGGACAAAGTGTGTGCTCTCTCCCGTGAAAATGAACAGAAATACTGAAATGGTCACCAGACTGTGTTGTGTCCATTGCTGAGGAAGCCACGGTGGTAGCGAGTAGTGCCACATAGAGACAAACAATCATTCACACCTACAGTTTTTTGTCACTAATTAACCTGTTAGGTTCATGTCTTTGGACTGTGGGAGGAAGCCAGAGTACCTGCAAACTCCACACAAAAGGCCCCAGCTGAGGTTCATGAGGTGTTATACATATACATATGAAATTGAATAAAATATTCAGAACTATGATTTGATTTGTGTATAATCACATGAAAATAAAAATCGTGTTTTTGACACATTAGAATGAGCCTTTTATATCTACAGACAGGGTGCGGTCGAATAGTCAAATTTGCTCAGGAACCTTCCTAACTGAGTGAAATGACCCGGAAGTATTTACGTAGCCGCCATGATAAGAGCTGTTTGAATTCTCAAACTGTTAAGGAAAGGAGCTTCAATGCTTCCTTTATTATCTCCTTTAGCATAGGATACACCGGACCATCCTTTACGAAAGGAAAGGAGGTAATGCCGTCCCACAATTCCTTGCGGCAGCGACAAAAAAAAAAAAAAAATCGGCGCACCGTTCAGTCATTCACAACCAGAAAACATTAATGTATTTAAACAGTGTGATGCAGCCTGCAGCAGAGAGAGCGTGTGAATATGAACATACGTGTTGACGTGATGTAAAAATTTTGATCATGAAGTGTGTTCTGTTGTTGACTGTGGAGCTGCGTTCACACACAGAGTAAAAACTGTTTGTAACTGTGACATCCAGCGTCCTGCAGATCATCATGAAGTTACCGTTGCTGATTAATCACATATCTTTATCTTTATATGTTTCTATATGAGTGGACAGGAGGGTGAGCGACCATACCAGCGTAACAAACACTTCATTTGACTTCTGTGACAGGTGGACAATATTCATTTATTGTTTGAATTCTGACGTTGATAATGAAGTCACATTTTTCACCGGGTTGTCCACGTTTATATTTCCTGCATTAAAAACACAGTAAGAACATACGGGGAGTATCTAGTAAGTATCTCAGATGCGTGTTTTGTAGTCCGTCTTCTGGACTTTGTAGTTTTACCACAGATCATGTCAATGACATTCGCCGTCGCATGATGACGTAGTCTAAGTGTAAGTGCAGTCGGATTCTCTGAACACCGCGGTCCTCTTCTCCTAACTCCTTATGAATTCTTCTTCTCATCTTTCCTTGACCTCGTGACGTTTTCCATCGAGGTCAAGGAAAAGTGGTTAGGAAAGGACTTAGGAGCTAATTTTTTCGACTATTCGACCGTACCCACAGTGTCTATCATGTTGAACTGCCATGTTGTCTACAGTAGCCCAGTAAGGACAAACTACATTGTACTTGAGGGTGGTTGCAATCAGCAACCGTTTGCAGCAGATGGCCGTCCACCATGAGCCGGGTTCTGCTCGAGGATTCTGTCTCTTAAAGGAAGTTTTCCTTGCCACTGTCAAAAAGAGTTTGCTCATGGTGGGACTTCTTAGTCTCTGTAAATAATATTATAAAGAACACGGTCTAGACCTGCTTTATATGGAAAGTGTCATGAGATCACTTCTGTTATGATTTGGTACTATATAAATACAATTGAATTATACCACTAATTCACACACTGGATGTTTAAATAACGTTTTAAAATAATAAAAAAAAATTCTATTCTGCCTTGAACCTCATTTCATTTAATCTTTTTTGTTTTCTATTTAATTTGCTCTGTGGTCATGTTTAATGGGGGGTGTTTGGGACTAATTACAGGGCATATTGATAGCACATTTAGATGGTACAGTTAATGTTGCATTTAAATGATCTGCGATCATCATTATTGCGTACGGTTTAAAATGATATCCGTTGCAGAAAACTAGCAGATCCAGACCATCAGAGAGCCTGATGGCTTCCTCCGCCCTGATAAACCAATCTAAGCCAGCCCAGCTGCTCTGGAAGCACCAATAAGTCACGGTTCACTAACTGACCCTCCAAAGGACCAGTCATGCAAGGCTGAGTGTGTGAACGGCATGAAATAAGTTGGCTGGAAGAATACTGTACATGCAAGCAGAGATCACTCACACGGTCTCATCTCTCAAAGTTCACGCTTCATTTCCTCCCCTTGTTTTTACACAAACATGTCAAGTAAAGCCTGAATATGAAATGTTGTTTTACGACTTAGAAAATGAAAAATTGTTCAGGTGGAACCATATTGATCCTGAGAAGAACTCTTTTTTTTTTCCTGACCAGAAACTCTTTTAATGTGTTTCTATAAACGCTTCTCTCATCAGATTCTAATGCCAAGTGGAGCACTCATCAAATCAGCAATTTATCCACTTTGATTACTTAAATGGGAATAAATGATGGCTGCAAGATTCTTTTGGTTGATTCATATGTCAAGGCTTAATACAGCTAGCTAACCTTGTGATTAAGAAAATCTCCCAAAACAACCAAAAACAAACCAAAAGAATCATCGGCAGGCAAGAGCCCCCCCCCCCCACCACCACCACCACCACCACCACCACCACCTTCATGGACTGTGTCTTATTTGGGAGCTGTGATCGATTCTGTCAATGTTTGAGTCAACAGCCGATAAGAGACTCTGCCAATTTATCACCTTTCATGATACTGAAAATTAAAACACATGTTGTGAGGAGTCAAAAAAAAAAAAGAAGGAGGGGGCTCAGTCCTCTTCATAAAGCCCAGAAGTGACAGGAAATCCATTTCTGTCGCATGCAATTACCAGCATGCTGATTCGGGGAAAACACTCCTCCTGCTTTATATTTCATCAAGGCCATAGAGGAGCTGAGGTGGCGCTCAATACTGGCCTCCAGAGCAGCACACACACACACACACACTCACTCAGTAAAGATAACTATTAAATGTACGGACATGTGTAGAAATGCGGTACTAGGCTGAAAGTTCAAATGTACGTCCACGAGAAGAGAAGTTCCTCCAATCCCCCACACACTCATCAACTACACCAGGTGTGGGGGGGGGGGGGTACCCTGACATGAGCCCCTTCATGCCCCTGTCCTGGTATATAATTCTTCCTGGTTTTTACAAACAACTGGTTGAGCAACTCTTAAAAAGAAATTGATTAAAACCTGAACAGATCTCTCTCTGGCTGTATATTTCAGAGTGAAGATGAATAAGGTAATGGAAAAGCCTCCTCATAAACCCTGGCACCAGCCCTGCAGCACTCTAAACACCTCCTCTAACCCGGGGCACTGAACTAATAAATGAAGCAGCCTCTCAGCCTGTAAACAGAATGAACAGCTTCACCCCTGCTACTTGTCTGCTTATGTGCTCTGTGTCTGTTTGGAGCCATCGCCCCGTGCACAATCCTCCACCGTAGGTCAGCCACCCGTCTCTCAATGGGGCTGCTTGTACGGGATCAGTTAGATTTAGATTTATTGTTCCAGAGGAAGATTTGTCTTCACAGACAGCGCTGCACGGACACGTAGAGATAGAGACAATTCATAAAATCTTCATGTAAACATTCATACATCCAGCTCACTGTGTACAGTGTCAGCGAGGCATTTTGTTCAATGCTGCTGCAGCAGACTGAAGCAAACTCTTCTCATTTTTTTAACGTTTGTGTGTCTGCAGTCAGATTGGTGTACATGTGAAATGTTGATTGAGGGGGCAAGAAAGGCCTTTCTCTTTCACACTTGCCAGAGTGTGTAGCTGTGACATCTTAAAGCATCGTGCAAGGTTTGATTTTTTTGTATAATTTGGCAGTCCCAGAGGGCAATTCACTGATTCACTGCTGGGGGGAAATATGAAAAGTTGTCCATGTGCAATTTTTATGATTATATTGCTAATGATTGTGGCACGGTGGTGCAGTGGTTAGGACTGTCGCCTCACAGCAAGAATGCTCCTAGTTCAACCAGCAAAGGCTTTCTGTGTGAGGTTTCACGTTCTCCATGTGTCTGGGTGGGTTCCTCCCACAGTCCAAAGACATGCACTTAACAGGTTAATTGGTGACCCCAAATTACCTGTAGGTGTGAATGTGAGCGTAAAAGGTTGCTTGTCTCTATGTGCCCTGTGATGAGCTGGTGAATAACTTCTAACCCTTCCCAGTCCTGAAAACCTCTCTCTAACCTCTTCTCTAAGGGGTCAAAAGGTCCTGGGCTACCAGTTTAAACACCAAACAGCAGCAGCAGTTTACTTCACTGTCCATCAGGAAACTCTGTAAATCACAGAGAGTTGAGGTGGAGCAGCCGGGGGACATCAGAGGGAAAACCAGAAAACATTTTCTCCACAAAATATAATCCAGTTTCACCAAAATCAGTGAAATAGTTGATGGTGTGTGACTTAGTGCTGTAAAGCATTATGTACTTCATATGAACTGTGAGCACAGATGTACGGGGCGCAGAATGGGAATGACAGAGGCAACAGATCACTCCCCAACAGCAGGAGTGACATTCAGGGAGGGGAAAATGTACTCACAGTCATCATCCCATAGTTCAGCCAGAGAGCACGATTCACAGACCTGTGTGTGTGTGTGTGTGTGTGTATATACCTGATGGACCTGATGTTGGGAATGTCTCCATCCTGTTGATTGAAGCCTGTGTGGGTTTCATAAGGTGGCCCACTGAGTCAGCCGGCCTCATGCAGGCTGATCCAAAGTGACAGGTCTCCTTCTCCAGACAACTGTTATAAAACAGCTGTTCTCCAAAGAGCCACATCCCTGGTCGGTTGTCATGTTGGTTTGTGGCCTCCAAAGTTTGCCAGGCCTGAATGACAGACAGTCAGGTCAGTCTCCTGTGAAGATGTGTGATGTGTCACTTTGCTTTTCAACTCATGAAATGTCTTTATATGTCATTTATTATCTATTATCCTCAGTGGTGGAATACGTGAAGACTCGAGGTCGTACTGTGATTTTCCTCATGAGGACTGTGCTGATTTATTCACAGCTGGAATTAAAATGGAATGTGACCTTTCATCTTTTTGTTGATTGTGCTCGTCCAGGTTCACGGTGAGGTGTTTCTGTGCCTTCTTTAAGTCATTCATAAATTCACAGTCTGAGCGTGACAGCATATTTTATATGTTCCTTTCTGTGTAACACAAGAGACATCTATAAGTGTTATTGATTTTTCTTTTCATGAACATTGCACTAAATGCAAAAATAAGGAATTTCTTTAATAATCCAGATGTTGTCACACGTCCTTCAGTTTTGTAATGAATAAACAAACATGTATTTTTTCATCAATGGGAAACATTTCATTCTTATTTGATATTTCAAGTTCTTTATTCGTCATATGGAGAAATAATTACAGTGAAGCTTCTGTTGGCAGTGAAAGTCTTCAAAGCTCTCAGACTCCCTCCAACAATGTTAGTCCAACTCAATTAAAAAAAAAAAAATATGGATGATTAATTTTGTATTTTTTATGTTTTTGGTGGCCTGTTTCATTTTGGTCCCATCACTGATGGCAATACACGGTGTTCATGGTAGCATTTTCAAACTGCTTTACTTTGTGAACATGTTCGATGGACCCTCCCCCCTACTGAACTATAATAAAGTAAACTGCCTGCACTAACAGTCTGACAGCAGAACTACTAGAGAGCAAATACATCCAACAAATAGGATTCATTTATCATGCTGCAAGTGTTTACATGCAGTCTTTGTGTGGTGAAGTTGGGAATACATTTTAACCCTCTAGACCCCCAGAGTGCACATTCTGTATTTCACTACAGCGCTTTGGAGTCATTTACAAATCATTCCAAGTGTATCAAAACATGGAAAATTGTCCTGAGCTTTGTATTGTTGCCTCTGTCACTGGAGGACAGTTCACCAAAGAGTTGGTAGGACGGGCACTGATCGAATCGCGCCCACTTTTCCACAAAATGTGCATCTTTTCTTACATAAGTTGCCAAAGACACTACCTCTGGTTGCTCAAAATTTCATCACATAATCACTGTAGTCTCATCTTAAGAGAGGGTTCTCAGTGAACTACAGAAACATTCAAGAATTCTGCTGGGGTCTAAAGGGTTAAATCTCCTCAGCATGTGTTTGGTGTATAGTTTGTATTGCTACGGCCCAATGTTCAGCTGTCTATACAGTAAAATAATGTGGATAGGGCAATAATCTTAAGCACATTTTATTAAAATATACAAGCTGCAACAGGTTGTTTCAGCATCATTAGATATACATATGTATCACCTCATTAAATTTTAACAGTGATTGTACATGTGTAGAAAAACATGATTAGCCTGTATGGAGTTTTAATATTAAAGACTACATGATACTCGCCTGAGGCGACTCCCAGTAAATCTTTTAAAGTGTTGAATTCTCCTCTAAGCTCTCCTCCAAGCATTTGATCCGCAGCCTGTACCGCCTGTCTGGCCTGCTAATATATTGTCAGATGCTGTTAGAGCTCACTGTATGAACAAGCCTGACAGTTATTTTGAGGTGAGACATTTTCCTCTGCTGTGTCATCCAATAACCCGATTCCCCAAACCTCCCAGATCCCAGTTTTTAACTTGCACAAACGGCGCTGGAAATGACTCTCAGAGGGTGACACGGCTGCAGAAGCCATTAATTAGCGCTGCTGTGACTGCAGCTCCAGGCTGCAAAGATGCATCTATTTATCATATTTAAGACAGAATCTTAAAGATCTGGCTTGTGCATGATTCATAGTCTTGCGTTGGTATCAGTATTAGCAACAGTATAGCCACCTTTATCGTGGGTGCAGTTTCCATCTCAAAGGTAGAAAAGCTGAAGCTAATCCGTTTAGCGCACTATTGTAGCCCATTTCCATATACATGTGCTGGTTTGAAATGAATCGATTTACTCAGCGTGACGTCTGAACTCAAGGATTTAAGTCTCCATTACAACTGGGCGACCAGCTTGAAGGTGTGTCTTTAACTGATCACACTCTTGTCTTCAGTTGCTGACTTTTCAAAGCGATACCCTCTTGAGCAATGTTTGCTGGTAGCCAGCAAGAGACACATGTCAACCAGGCATCGGCGGGTTGTGCCCACTAGTGATGGGAAGTTCAGTTCTTTTTAGTGAGCCAGATCATTTGACTCAGCTCACCAAGAAGAGTCGGCTCTTTCGGCTCCGAAACGGCTCTTCATGTTACCACTTATACCTTTCATAATTCAGCCAAATTTAGCGCTGATTTCACTTATGATTTGTATGTGTACACATATGTCATGTATATATTTAATACATCCATTGTACTGAAGCATTCAAAAGTAAAAATTACATTTTCTAATATCAATAAATTGATGTAGCCAATTGTTTTCATTGCGCTTACAGACCCTTGTAACTCTCTGAAGCTGCCCAATGAATGCACTAATGTGCTTGCTGAACCACTCTGTTACACAAAGCAGATAGAAACACGTATAAAAACTCTAAAAAGCATAGACATTTTAAAAAAGGACAACTAAACAACTAAAATTCTGCATTCTGCCTTTGTGTTTTCAAAATGTTTAAAATTTGTCCAAATGCTGCTACTTTTGCTACTATCACTCAACGGCTCACGTACTGGAGCCGGCTCCCATCGTTCACTCAAAAGAGCTGGCTCTATGTACCGGCTCGTTCACGACCGACCCATCACTAATGCCCACAAAGTCCTGAAAGCTGAGCTGATCAGGCAGCGTAAGTGAAACCACCTGTGTGGGCACGTTCGGGCTTTTAAACTGCCCACAGAACTATACTGGAAATAGCAATCAATGAACACAGCACCAGACCTGGTGGGCGGTCAGTAACCAGGAAACTCAGTGACCTGCAATCCAATGCAAAGGCAGCCCACGATCCTGATGCTGTACCAACAAATGAGTTTAGGAAACTACACATGCTGCTCACTATCGCAGCTTTCTGGGACACCTCACTGAATCAGAATTATCATCAAGGTAATTAAATCTGTGTTTCTCCTGCTGTGACAAGTAATACACCAAGTCATTCAAATGTGGTGCAGATTTCCAGGGAAAAGGTGTTTGTCCAGTGTGTGCTGAACGTGTGGTGAACATTCTCTGCAAAACATCAGCATGTTGTGTTTTATCACTCAGGTTTCCATCCAAATGAAAATCTGCAAAAGAAAATGCAAATGTATGCTGTTATGTGGATATTAATTGGGCGCATTAAAGTTAACTGTTGGTGCTGCTGTAATAACAAAGCTCAAATTTCTGTGACTGTGAGTTCTTTAATACTTTCCAACCATTTCATTCCATTTTCCATAACTGCTTCTCCTTAGCAGGGCCACAGGGGGCTGCAGCCAATCCCAGTCGACACTGGACAAGAGGTAGCTGGCGTTCTGTCCAAGATACACTCTGGAGGGGCCTCATCCTGGAGGTCATCACAAGGCAGGCACATAGAGACAAACAACCATTCACACTCATATTGACACCCATGGGTGATCTAGTCACCAATTAACCTGTATATCTTTGGACTGTTGGAGGAAGTGAGAGCCCACGCAGGCACGAGGAAAACATGCAAACCACACAGAAAGGCTCCAGGTCAAACAAATTCTATATATGAAATACAAAGAAGGTATATCTGTGAGAAGGTTAGTGTCTGTGTGAGTGCTATGGAGTGTGAATGGGTATAAAACACAAGCGCAAACAAAGAACAAGAAGAGACTGACAGAATCTTGAAGATCTGATTTATAGACTCTGTACAGACTGGAGCTCTCTCGCAGGCTCTACACTCCGACTCACTGAAACAAAAGTGGAAGGCCGGAGAAGACAAAAACATGTGGCAATTAGACTTTTATGTTTGTTTCATGTATTCATTTGAGGAACGTCACAGTGTCTTCAACGCTCCACGCAGATCTCATGTTTTCGTCTCTCAAGTGGAGCCGAGGCTTCAGTGGATGTTAAAGTCACACGCTTCATGTACATCATGATTAATTCAACAAGTCTGTTTCCACACACAAAAAAAAAAAAAAAAATCATTGAGACCTTTTCTTTTTCAAATTTCTGGCATTTGCATTTAGCCTACAAACAGCCCCAGAGTGGCTCCAGCATGGCTGCAGAATCAGTGCAACTTAATTTAACATTGCTGCTTAGACTTTGTTTAAAGGTCCGGTTTGTCAGATTTAGTAATTACGGAATATGACAGAAAAGGAATATCATATTCATACATATGTTTTTATTATGTTTAAATAAGCCTTTTACATCTATAGACATGGCGGAGTCCGCCATGTTAAACCATCATATTTCCTAGAGTAGCCCAGAGTGAATAAACTAAACACTAGATCGGGCCTTTTGGATTTTTCTCAAGTTTCCTGATCACCGTACTTTCTAATGTGCTCAGAGATGGTGAGGCGAGGGCTATTCACTTGGCTTCAGTCTGCAACCTCAATGCTAGCTGGGACTGAATCCTACAATCGTTCTTATTCCTAAATATTTTTAAGAAATAACATGGACCACTTTCCCCAGCAAGAAAGTCAAACTAACACTACAACTTCTAGTTTGCTTCACTTTTTACCACAAATGCTACTTCCTGCGTTGGCACTGAATATTGGCCGGTGGACATAAATTGTGTCCTGCAGAATCTTCCAATGAATGTTGTATTAATTTTAGAGAGACTGGGCTAATACTTTGTAATCTCTCTTAAAATGCTGACACCACGGAGAAACTGGACAGGGGGAAATTAGATGACATTAATTAAAATAATTTAAAAAATGCAGAGGTTTTAGTCTGCGGTGGTGGTGGTGCCAGCGGTGACACTGTGATTTACCTGATTATACAGCTTAAGGGATCCCAACGTGTGTGTGTGTGTGTGTGTGTGTGTGTGTGTGTGTGTGTGTGTGTGTGTGTGTGTGTGTGTGTGTGTGTGTGTGTGTGTGTGTGTGTGTGTGTGTGAAATGACCAATACGTGAAGGTCTGGCCATCCTGTAGAGATACCCTGGAGCAGCCAGAGCCAGGATAAGAGCACTACTAACTGGAATTGTGTTGCGGTGTGTGATAATGGATGAGGTCCAGGGAAAGGAGAAGCTGGAAGGTCTCAGGGTGATATGAGAAAAATGTGTGACTGTTGGCATATGTGTGTTATGTGCACATGTGTGGGAGATGTAGTGAAAAAGCTGAACATGTGCACACATGTGTGTCTAAGTGTTTTTGTCTGTGTTTTATCATCAAGCTGAGGTGTATTTTTCAATGGGGTGCCAAGGAGGGATGCCTCGGTACTCCATAGTCAGCCAAATATAATCTATATTTTCATTTAAACAATGAATTAAACAACTATTTCCAGTGGCACACCCACAGAGAATGAACCCAAAATTAGTTTCATTCAGCTAATATGGAACATTTTAGTGTCTTTAAGCTATTTAAAGCGAGAGTGGTCTCTCACCCACCTTGCTTCTAGCGGCAGCATTTAGATGCGTTCAGCGAACCCCCCTGACAAACATGTTCTACGCTACCTGCCCAGCACCAAACAGCAGACAGACATATGAATAGTGACTAGCTGGTGAACATAGTGGAGCGTTTAGCTGCCAAAGAGTTAGATATCCCAGAAGATGGTGGAAACAAAAAGACAGCTAAAAGGAAAGTGTATTGGATTTACATTAATTGATTGGAAACCACTATTGTTACTCCATGTCTACTGGATGTGCAAAACAGCATCTGTTTACATATTCATCATAATAACTTCATAATACTATGTCAGTGTTATTGTTTCCAGCTTGTTTTGCTCAAGTGGCCATAATCAGATTCAATTTCAATTCAATTTAAATATATTAGCTGAATAATTCATCTCTCTGAAAAGAGATGCTGCTGTTGAATTTTCTGAAATATAATTTTTCATTGCTTTGAGCACAACAAACCTGAATCAGTCCACCTGCATATTAGTGCAGAGATGTTGGATAAAAGCTAATCTTAAAATCTGGTCAGACAAAAACAAAACTATCTGCACGGCTAGATCAAAATAAAAATCAGTTTTTGTAGTTTGTGTGAACTCACCCTTTAAGTGAAAACAACAAATCCTAAATACTCTTCAAAGAAAGATGTGAAAAATTATAAAGTAGCAATCTGGCAACGCATATAGTAGTGATATATATATATATAATAGTGATATATATATAATAGTGATTTTCATTTTGAAATGTACAGCTTGTAGGCACGAGGTATACATACATATTTGCACACACACACACACGCACACACACACACTCACAGAGGGACTCATAATTGGGAATGTGGAGACAGCTTTGAGCAAAAATTGCTAATATGAACAGCATGAGCTCGGTGTAAATCCAAGCAGCTGCATCCTCACACAGTCAATCTGCATGACTCTGTTTAATCACATCTCAGCCTCTCAACACACTTCAGTTTAACTCCGGAACAGCATGCAGGTCAAAGACGAAAACACAAAGTGTGAGGCTTTCCGCTACGCAGCCCACTTTAAGATCATCTCACTGAGACCAGTGGACCTGTTGTGTGTCCAAAAACTATATGTTAACATTGAAGTGACAAAAGCCTGAGTAAAATTCATGTCTGTGGGAAGAACTGGCATATTTTGGTTAATGTTTATTGTGTTTGTAGCATTGATATGTTTACCATCAATAAAATGTTGAAACCATAAGTGCAGAAGCTGACGGGATGCCAGGGCTGCAGTCCCCCGTTAGCAGTATCTTCAAGTGATAATGACATTATCATAAAACCATATGAAGTATGGTAATAAAGTTTGCATTTGTTTGTACTGTTCTGCTTCATTCTTCGTGTGTACCTTATCACAGCCAGCCTTTCGGTCAGTTTTGGAATGATTTTCACATTTAACTCTAGGATATTTACTACATAACATCTGTCAGTTATGTGCATGGGTGTAAGCTGTTGTACACAGGGGCAGCACCCCCTGCTGAAAATACCTTTCTCGCGAACATTGTGTTCAAACATGCTGCTAAGTGTTGGCAGGTAAGAAAGGCTTTGACACTTTGCAGCCAGCAGGCTGGTGCAGCGATGCTGCGACAAATGGAAACATTTTGTACAAAGAAAGAAACATATGTATGTGTATGTGTATGTATCACATTTACAAGAAGACATAGATGATTAAGGATTTGCCCTTCTCACCTGACAGCTCTCAAAATTGCATGATTTTTTTAAGGGAGTGTGGGAATATTCAGTGGAAACAGACTGTGTGCTGCTCATTTTGGCAGTTAAGAGAGCCCAAACACATCATTTGCATTACAGTGAACCAAATGGAAATCAGAGAGCTGAGTAGGCAGTCCTTCACTGTGTAAAAGCAAGTCTTTGTTCAACACATGTCAGTCTCATCGCTTGTTTTGGACTTGTATGTGGCTAGTGGGTTTTCCGGGTGTTAGCAATGAAAGTGGTGAGTAAAATGTCATACAGTAGAAATAATGCACTCAGATACTAAAATGTTCAGTGTCATTAATCAAGTTAAGTTTCAGCAGTGATGCTGAGCCACATGTAAACACATACTGTACATACACTAAAGTAAATTACCAATTCAGTCTTTCATCGCCCCCAGGGAGCTGTTTATGCGAAGTTTAAATTCCTTCACATTTAAACTGCTATTGATGAAAATAAATCTTCTACATCATGTTGTTTTAATAAAATGAAAAAAGTGTATTTTCTTGTTTTCCTTGTGTTTCCACAGCAGCCTGTGTTCTGCTCTCTGCTAACACATTTCCTCCCACACTCTTATGGGTCTCAGAATTCCTCGTGGCTATAATGTAATTAAGATACCTCTGAGATCAAATTGTTGAGACGCGTCTGAATACAGTAAAAGTGAAAAAAAAATCAATATTTACTCAATTAATTACTGAAGAGAACAGACTGTCTCCTATCAGAGACTCCTGGGGCTTGAACCACCGACTGGTCTTTACTGAGCCTGGTCCTAACTGTTGCACCGGTCTTTGTTACGACCAAATCTTCAGAATTCACATCCATACACTGGAAGAAAACATTATTAACAAGCTCCTGCTGTCTTGCTGATTTCTTACTAATCATTTGCGACAACATTATGGAGGATCAAAGAAAAGGAAAAGACAATTTTACCTGTATTGAGACTAGAAAATTAAAAGAGATGTATGGCCAGCACAAGAATCTGTGACTGCCAAACAGTTCAACATAATCACAAAGAAACAGTTGACTTCATAAATGATTGTTCAAACAGGTTCAACTGATTTCACCATAGAATAAGTAAATGTAATATCTCCAGACTCCCTCAAAGAATCATGCGAAACAGATAACTACGCAAATACTTGTCATTTTGGCCTTCTCGTAAAAAGTTATTTTTTTGCCTATAATTCATCATGTCCATTTGGCGTAGCTTGTTACTATGTCTGTCAACTGGACAGATGAGTGCACCACACACCATAGCACACAGTTATTAGTCTTGCTGAAACAAAGGCCTAAGCCTAAATGATGTAACAGCCGTAAGTATTACGTCAGACTTAGGATGTTACGACCAATTTAGGTCAAGACCAGGAATAACCGGTTCCTGGTGGGCTGTCTCTCATCTCAAAACAAGTATGTTTCCTGCTGAGGAAAGTCCATCAGTTCACGGTGCTTCTTCAAGTCAAAGAGTTCCAATAGACGGGACTCCCCAGCTGAGACTGAGCACCTTCTCTGTCATTCTGTTGTCCTGTTTTAAATGCCACTTGCAAATGCTTCACAGGGTGACTTAAAAATCTATTTCCCACTTCACGTCCTCGTTCTAAGTTCATTCGTCTTGCCAGCATTCCTGTGTTTTGTTTATCGATTTGCTGCTGCCTGCTGTCATGCTCCCGACCAGACCTTGAGAGTAGGGGAGGCTAATAATGGAGTCATCTCCTCCTTGTTATCCCGGGCGCCTGAGCAGGACAGAAGGTGGCGGCAGCTCCTATCTGACCATCACCTACTGCCCAAAAACAAACAATGACAGTCTGTCTAGTTGGCGTAGCATGGAAATGAACTGTAACAGTGACTGACATGTGTGCTTTGTTCTCCCTGTTCCCTCCACCTGTCACTGTCTATGCTGACAACCGTCTAATAAAGGCCAAATGTCATGAGGCTAAAATGAAAAGAACAGATGGAGAATCATCGTCATACAGTGCACCAGGCAGAAGAAGGAGGCGTCAGGAGAGGAAAAATAACTCATTTTTCACATGAGGACTCATACCTTCATGGAATAATTCAGTGATGATGTGACTATGTGGAACAATTTTAAAATCTAACACTGAATTATCACCCAGATCTGTTATTTAAGTTATTTAAATCAGACATCTGTCCCAAGGTGGCTAACCCTGATGACTATAGACCTGAAATCAAACCTTACTGGCAACTTTGTGCTTTAAACCTTAGACTTAGACATTAAGACCTAAATGTCTCAGGGTTAGGGTTACTTTAACTGAAGCCGTTTGACCTTTAAAAGGGTATGCCATCGATATTGGCAACACAGCTCTATGACACTGTTGGACACATGATGAACAGTTTCAACTTGATTGTTTTCAATCTTAAGCTCCAACCAACATGGACTCAAGTGACATCACTTGAGAACAACAGTCACAAACAGACACAAAAGGAAGTGTTTCCACATGTACAGTTGACTTTGTAAGGCTGCTGAATTCATAGGATGTCAAAATCCCATGACAATCTGTCTCGCCAGGCTTAAATTTGTGATTTTGTGTCCAAACACAGTGGTTCAGACCAATCAGTGTCCTCTGAGGAATTGTTGACAGTTATGGTGATGGTTTAATGCTAGGTATGATGAAGCAAAAAAACATGAATGGTAGCTAATAAAGAGGTTAGGATGCTGCTGGCCTCAGTTATATGTATGAGAACTGAGTATTTCTTCACTGGAAGAAGAGCAAAGAATGACACTGAAGGCTTTACATGAAGGACAAGATGTTTTCGCTCTTCTCCCAACTGGCTTTTTATAGTTTGTTCATCTGATTAGTTGAAGTTCACCCATGATAGATGTGTTAGACAGATAGTTCATCCAATCAGCTGCCAAGGATTTCTTGAAAGTGCCTGCCCTTTTCCAACCAGTTTCCGGGCACTACTACCCTGATGGTTCCGTATAACAAACCACTACACGTGAACAGATTGTTGTGCCTCAATAGCTTTCCAAACCAAAAAATGTCATAAAAAAGTGTGCAAAAAATCAACTCTTCATTATCTCAACAATGCATTTGGATGAGAGAAGCTGCTGCCTTTACCGAAACAGTTTGGGCAATTTGTTCTACCTCTTAACTCGTTCAGCCTCTCCACTCAGCCTCCACTGTTCCACTGCTCTCCTCAAAGTCTTCAATAATCTCGAGCTCAATGAGCCTCACTTTACTGTAGGTAGAAGTTCCTCATTGAATGTAGAAGTTACCTCTAGAGGATCCACTGTGAACATTATAGCCAGACACAGCATGCACCTGTTGGTCACGGAACATTGTGAGTGTGTTTGATTAAGGTCGCCTCAGTGTTCCCACTGGCATAAAATCAGTGATTGATTAGGTAGATAAAATCTCTTTTACCTATGCCTTTACCTAAGGTACAACAATGCTAACATTAACCCACAGTGATGTCATCCTGTATTATATTGCACTGTAATACAAGTGCAAAGTCCTGACATTCCACCAGTGTACTTATACATTCAGAACTTGTATCGTTTACAGCGTGTCTGCTGGGTGTCACCTCTCTGGACATGGAGCTCTGACCTCTCGCAACCTCCTCACGCAGTTTATCACTGACTTTTTCATCTTACTTCTGTTCTTTATTCTAACAAAGGTGACTGGAAATTTTCAAGAATACCAAGAAAGTAATTACGTAAAACATCTTTGCTGTAGTAATGTGAGTAAAAATAATTTGTAATTTCCAACCCTGCATACACAATATCAGAATTCTGCTGGCTAAACTGATGGCTGATAAAACCTCAGTAACTGAGACAGCTTGTGATCTACTTGAAGGAAAACAAACAAGTAACTGAAAAAGTAGTAATGAAGTTAGAATGTATTTCAGGTAACCATCCAGCATGATGCAGCCCTTTACTTTAATTATTTGTTTTGTGCCAGCGGATTGAGAGCTAATCAGGAAGAGCTTGTTCACAATGTGGTTAGTATCCACATTCACAAATATGTAAGATTAAATTAGATAGTGGTATTGATATTCAGGAATATGCACTGGCTGTTCATTAAGTAGGAATTAGTTCCTAATTTGTTCCTTAGTATAGACCCACTGTCCTGCTGTGACTCCACAACCTGTCAGCCTCACCTGCCACCGTGTGAGTGAAAACTGTTTAAACACTGCAGTGATGCTATGACAGCACTGACAGAGGTGTTATCAGAGGATGGACTGACCGAGAAGCTAACAAGGCTCCACTGCAAGTATTGCAACGTGTAAGGGGCCTGATACTACAGTGAGCAGCCAGAAGCTATATACAGTCTGTAGTGGTGAAGTCGGGCGTGGCATTGACAGTTCATTGACACAACCTCTCCATATCTCTGCTCACTACTCAATATAGCCAACAGTAACCACAATTTACATTCAAGCAAATGAATTTGTTTGGTTGTTCCTGAAGTCCACACCCCATTTGGTTATATTGTTAAAATAATAATGTTAAAACATTACACCTTGACCAAACATGATGAGGCACCTCATCAACATACATGGCTTTTCTTCATTTTAAACTTCCTGCATGTTAAATTCAGCCTGCTTTATAGTTGATTCTGATCTTAGTCTAAATAATCACACAAAAGAAGTAACAAGGTCAGCTTTTTATCATCTTACAATACAGCCAGACTCAACAACTTCTTGAAATAAAAGCATACATGAGTTTTTCCAGGTCAGTTTTCAAGCTCATTCATGCTTTTATTTCAAGCAGGGTTGATTACTGCGGTGGTCACAAAAAGAACATTAAAAAGCACCAGCTTATTCAAAACGCAGCTACTGTTAGAGTTCATAAGATTTTCTTGCTTCTTTGCTTTCTTCTTCTCAGGCGTAGAACTGAATGTAAGGCAGTGATGCTTGTTTATAAAAATGAAAACATAGATTGGGACCAAATACATTGCATGTCATGTTGTAAGGAGCACACTCCTACCAGACCTCACGGGTCAAGTGGGAGTGGCCTGCTGGTGATTGTAATGCCCAGTGACAGCGCTAAACTTGGTGAAGCAACCTTTGGTCACTGTGCTGTGGATCTCTAAAACAGGCTCCATGTTGATTTTAAAAGTAGCCTAAGCGCGGATTCACACAGGATCAGGGATTGCGGCAACTTGTAGCAGGGTTGTCCGGTAGTGGGGGGGTGAGGGGAGCTGAGGTGGGTTGCCGTGGGTATGTCTATATGCGCTGAATGTAACCACTGTGAAACAATCAGGAAATAACTTTTTATTTCTCTGATTAATAAGAGCTTTATCGAGGCCGGCGCTGGCTCACTGTTATTGTTACGGTATGTCTCTCGACCAAAGTGCTCTCCCTCTCTCTCTCTCTCTCTCTCTCTCTCTCTCTCTCTCTAATCATCAGACACAAATGAAATTAAACTTCTTCGTGTCACTATTTTGAATTGCGAGTCAGACTCAGATTTAGAAGCTGGTACATGAAATAAACAGTCAGAACACACACACATGTAGATTATCAGACTTTAGTCTGTGAATCCACCTGGATAGTCTCTGCTTCAGAGACATTTCAGGCTGTCTGTGGAGGTTTGACCAATCTGAGTGTCTGATTGGCCTGCGGAGTGTGACATTGGGCTCCGTTTTCTCAAAAGTTGGATCTGGCTCAAGTTCTCTCCTGCATGCCAGTGCAGTTTTTTGTGGCAACCCCTGTGTTGCGGACTGTCGGCGCGGAAACAGACTACCCCCACTGAAATGAATGAAGAAACCTCCGGTTTTCCCAGAGCGCCTGATCCTGTGTGAAGTCTTGAAGCTTCTGAATCTGGACTCACAACCACACTGTTCATGGATGCCTTCAGTCGAGTTCTGAAAAATACACATTACATATTTGATTCTAGTTTCTATTCTATTATCTAGTATTTATCTATACCACTTATTTTAATCTTTGTAAAGCACCTTGAATTGCCAATGTGTATGACAAATGTGTTATCAATAAAGTGACGTGAAGTTGATTTGGACAAGTTCTCGTTGTAGTTGGCCAGAACCCCTACTCTGTTTCCCTAGTTGAAAGGCAACATGTTGAAACCAAGCAGCAACCTCCATGGCTGTAAGGTGAAGCCAACTCAGATGTGCCAAAAACTGCAGTTCCTCAAACAGCCAATTGAGGCTGGCTATGGAATGATTCCGTCTCCGTAAGCCCCCATGTTAAAATGTCCAACTTCACAGCAGAAAGGCACGTTTACAGCCTGGTACAAAAAACACTGTTCATGACAACTGTAAGGCTTAAAGTTATTCATATGGTTGAATAATAGTGGTTTATTTGAGCAACCAGGCTTTATTCAGCCCGCCTGAGCTCCACCCACACTCCACCTCTTTGCCTATTTTTAGATTAGCCGAGAGGCGGCGGAGGCAGGACTGCCACAATGATGATGGCCAGAGCCACTACACTGAGCTTCCTGTTCCTACCTGTGGAGGGCATTACAAAGGCTACCTCCATGTTTGTGTTCATGTCCATGCTGTGATTAACCATTCAGGATAAAGAATATAAAACAACATAATAAAACTTCAGGGTGGATAGCTTCATTGTTTAAAAATGAAAAATAAAAAATGAAGTACTCACTTAGTATTGGTATCACTTTAAGGGTACTGGTATTGGTACTGGTATCATAACTTTTTAAAATAATCCCCAGTCAAACAAATGGGGAATTAGGTGTCAACATTTACCCAATCTTTGCTTTGTAAAATAATGGATTTGTGACACGTTAGTCAATATAAGTATTTTTTTTTTTTCACAGCAGTTATACAGTATTACATCTCCACTGTCCTTCATCAGTATCCACCACATTCACAGGCCATTACATGATCAGTGTAGTTACACAAGTATCTAGGTTGGAAGAAATCAAAAAAAGCACTTCAAATGCTACAAGGTTGATGTGGACAGTGGAATTCAATGAAATTGGAGCAAAACTGTTCAATCAGACGTGTATAAAAAAACAGCTGAAATGCCTCTGTAGTAGAAATGGCCTTTAAAAGCTAACTATAAAAATCCACATAAATGGCTGCGTTATAAAGCACTACCAGCCCAACAATCACCCGCATTCTCCTCAATAGACACGTGATATTATATAATAATAAAATAGTATTCTATTTTCAATGTCAGCAATGTAATTTCAATCTTTTTATCTTTGATTGATGATCATTGGGGACTTTTATGAGTTTGGGGACCTTTTTTTAGCCAAGTAGTGGCTGGAATCTTCCTCACAGTCTTTATACCACCCGAGCAACCTCGACGAGAAGGTAGGGCAGCTTGTATGTTACCCGTGAGCCCACAAATCATACACTGCCACTTGTGCACGGTGATAACAGAAGGTGACATTTTGATCAACTCAAAATGAACACAACTTCACCCATTTGGATTTTGGCAGTTGGACAGTAAGAGGTCGCAGTTTAGACGTCTTTAAGTGAATAAATCAAACTGTATGAGGGGGACAGGAACAGTTATTGAATGGAATGTTGTACAATTTAGTACATGTATCAGTGCCCTCTTAAGATGAACTGTAATCCCTTTGGTGATCACCTGATTTTCACCTAGTGCTGTCATCAGATCAATACTTCAGTTTACAACTAAATACCTGCAGAGTTAATGACATTCCCATCAGCCTCAGTTGTGCTTTGTGTTTTGTGTACACTTAAAACAAGCACGATGTATCACAAAGAAGCATGTGTTTTCAATTCCCCTAAGCAAACTCCTGAGTTAGTCGAAGCTAGAGGAAACTGGACATTTCATATTTAGACATAATCCACATAAATGCCGACAACGGAGCAAATGTGGCTGTTAGGAGATCAATGACCTGACTGCAAAGCCTCTACACTCATTCATTCAGCTAGAGACCTCCTGGAGCTCCTCAGAGAGCTGTGGTTGTCCCTTGGGAAACATGTTCACAGTGTCAATGGAGCTCAGTTTTATGTTCCACTGTGCGGGGTCATACAATCACAGGCTGCGCTGAGTTTGGTCTTCAGGTAGTTCTTCTCTGCCAAGTCACTGCCATAGAGAGGCAGCTGCTGGCAGACAAACCGAGACAACCATGGCGAGAAATCTTCCAGCTCTGGCTTTATTAAATGTCAGCTGTACAGGGGCTTACATAAGGACACAGTCATTTTAAAAATGGATACAAATTGACTCTGCCTGTATTCATATTTAATTGTGTGCAGCCCTGTATAGCTATCATTAAGTGGAGTAGAAAATGTGTTCGGTCCATCAAATGACATTGCTGTGGTTTGATACAGTTCTATAATCAACACTGTGAAACCTTTCTACTTCATAGCCTGCATTTTGTAGAGTGGGAGGGATGGCGAGCGCCCCTTTCATTCACAAGATAATTTGGGTCCTTATTAGGCTGACTGAGTGGATCACTTAGCGCTTGGTTTACATTTTTCCCCGTCTTCGCTCCTGCTCCGGTTCTCCAGGTGTCTTCCTGGATGATTACAGCGTGAGTGATTTCTCCACTCGATACCATCTGGGTAGGAGGACCGGAGTGCACAGCCATCTCACCGCCCGGCCGTCTGCGGCGCACAGCGAACCGTGCATGGGCTGCTGTAACACAGACATGAAAAGCAGCTGAGAGTCACACACCGTAAATAACTACGAGCATGGTAAATACAGAGGGTTGTCAGTCTTTACAACTCATAACACTAGTGATCTATTCATTTTTCTTTTTCTCAAAGCTAGAACACTTCCTGTATGATGCATGTTTAAACTGCAAATTCCCATTTTTAAATCCTAATTTGTGTTTTTATATCTTGCATGCTCTGAAGCTGTTTTGCAAAGCCCATACTAAAAAAAAAAACATAGGTTTGCCTATATTTCTTATACAGATGAGATTTTGTTTTATCTTTCTCCACCCAGATTCATTCTTTCATTCCAGAAGTCGAACCAACAACCATCACTTCACAAGCCCCGATGAAAGAAAAAAAAAATGTATGAAATATCTGCCACGCTCAGCTTTAAATGTACTGCTACAGTACCACAGTGAGATAGAAGTACAACCGACTGTATGTGTATATTCTGCAACACTAGCCCTGCTGGGAATACTGATGCATGCTTCATGTTTGCCCTTAAATCAGCCAATTCCACCAGGATGAACAACAGTGCAGCAGAGTGAAGTGAATGGCACAGTTAACCTGAGGGATTGTGTTTGTTATAGACGCAGCGGGCCGATGAACTATAGATCTGTGTGAGTAAAGTGAGCTGCGTATGTATCTGTGTGTATGTGTGTGTGTGTGTGTGTGTGCGCGATGACACTGAAGAGGCCTGACAGACTTGTCCTCTGTCAGCAGATGGAGGCATGCATAATTCAATCTGGAGGCAGTTTCATGCTGTTTCTCTTCCTGTCTCATCACTGTTCCCAAAGACAGACAAAGCAGGATTTGGCTACAGAGGAGAAGCGGGGGCTACAAGTCGTCCTCCCTCACTGGCCCAGCGGTTGTCTGCCCCCCCTGCTCTGACCCCCACCCCTACCACACACACACACACACACACACACACACACACACACACACACACACACACACACACACAATGGAACAAAGTCAAAATGCTTTATATATGAGGTAGGTATAATATGTCACCCTCTGTATTTGTGTTGTCACTTAATATAATATTAACGTATGACAAGAACATGACAAATTTCTCTCACCAGCACAGAAATGCATCATGAGGTAGCACGGAACCACGAGTTAACCAAGCGGCAATCTCTGTGGCAGGGATGTGAAGCCAACACGCAACTACCAAGAACTGCCACTTGAGGCTGGCTACAAAATGACTTAGTCTTCATTTTAACATGTGCATCTTCACAGCAGAAATAAACATGTTTACAGCCTGGTGTAAAAGACGGTTTTGGTCTCAATACCTATTTTCACGTTCTGCACTGAGAGTGAATTTTTATAGAACTCACCTGTTATAAATTAAAATCACGCTTAAAGTTATGCAGATCCGCTTTTAATGGATATAAAGAATACTACATCTATATGTCTACAGTCTATGGAGTTAACTGACAAAAGGAAAAGAAAAGAGGGTGCTCCCCAATAATCAATAATTAAGGGTTAAGGAGGACTGGAGACAAGGTACAGACCATGAACTACAATGTGCTCCACTTAAAATTCACTTCACTGCATCTTTCTCTCACATTTCTAAACATCTTTCTACTATCATTATACTAAAGGCATAAAATGCCAAAAAAAAGTGTGAAAAAGAAAACAAAATCAAGATGCTTGGATTCAGTGTACTTCTTTTTTTTTTTTTTTTTTGCTTTTTTTGGACAATGAGTAAATATATAACACTAGAAAAAACGTTAGATACTTTATAGACACTGGGTATTTTTAGTCTGTTTTTAATGCAGTATTCCAGTGCCATATATGTATGCTGGGGCTGCAATCACCCCCCTCTCCATACTGGTCGTAAAAACAATACCTTTGTATAGGTGGCCCAAGGGTCCATCCAGCCCTGTACTGTTTTCCATTTAAATGTTACCTTCGAGTCACACAAACCAGCAGGAAAATATTTACTACCGTTTTTATGCAGACGATAGCCAGTTGTATCATCCGAGCTGAATATCGAATTCCATTATGACTGTCTTTGAGACACTCTGACATTTAGAGATGGACGGTCACAGCAAAACTGATCCAGCCATGCTTCTTGGCAAGAATTCGATCCATGCCTTCACCTCATGATAATACCAAAGTCATCTATGTCTTGGTAACTTATTGCGCAGTGTGCTGCAGCACTCTAGCTTAATTTGGTCTTCAAAAAATCATCTCCAGTGTGTTCAAACATCTGCTGACAGACTTTGAGTGGGTGTTTTGCAAAGTTGCAGTCTTTTCACTACAAAAATCTGTCTTTGTGTTTCCTTGCTGATGTGTGATTACGTCCTGGCAGTCACATGTAAATTTGTTGCCAGTACAGAAATAACAACAATAAGCTTACACACCACTATCAGGATGAAGACGGCAACTATCTGAAATTGCTGAAGCCTAATTTTCGCTCTCCGTGAATACATATGGTCTGTGACACATACTTTAAAACCAAGTCAAAGGCACTCTTCAGTAGACTACAGCTGTAAGGCTTCAATTCAGAAGGACAAATATTTGTGTAAAACACATCATCTGCGCTCGGCTGAATTTATATTTGAACAGTGTTTTCCTTCAGGACCTTTCCTTCAATCCTCCTTGGATGTCCTGTGCAGTGTCGATCTGTGGCGACGTCTGAAGCATCTGTCCTGTTAAATGTCCATCTGTCCCCGTCTGTGGTGCCACTCCCCACTGCTGCACCTCTTTGCTCATGCATGTTGTGTTTGGCATATGCTGCCAGGATTCACCACGCGGTTCTTCTTGCCAAGTTAAATAATTGTACAGTTTGTGTGAGTGATGCTCAATCTCTGCTGTCTTTTTAGAATTCTGATTTCAACATCAAATATGACATTTTTTTTGTTTGTCAGAGAGTCTTTTCAGGCTGACTGAACTAAATTCTAAATTCTTCTCTGTGATATTGTTACTTCAGGTCAGGCTGTTTCTCACGGGAAATTTGCAGTTACTTTGAGTCTATCCTGTAGTAACACACAGTGCTGCACCCCAGGAGGAGTAGCTACTGAGTTAATGCACAGCTAATGACAATCAAACACATGCTTTCTTTACACAAACATACCTGAATAGACACAAATACACTTGAATAATTGTAACATTCTAAACCTTTATGACTGTAATCTGAAAGAAAGAAAACAAGAGTTCCCTGTGAGTCCAGTCATCTCCGAGGCTGAGGTACAGACACAGTCCTCACACAGAAGGTGTGCACATTGCAAGCTACTCACAGCTCACTGTAAAAACGGTCAATAAAGTGTGAATGGGGAAAATGAACTTTACATCTGAAGGCAACTTAAGAATCGCAGAATTGTCAATATAGTGTTATTTCTCTGCAAATGTCTTCATACAGTGGAGTGAAATTACTAATGCAGCCTCTAAAGAACACTGTTTTCACAGAAATCGATGCATTGATCGATTTTTGGGTTCACGTGGGAACAGTGGAACATGCTGTAAAAACACCATTGAAATAATGTCACCATAGACTGTATAAAATGTGAAAGTAGTATCTGTGATGTCATCCACAGATTTCTGAAAAGCTGTTGGTGGCTCTGGTTGTCCCCATTTTGGCAGTCCTGCCTCTGCCGACTCCTGGCAAATCCAAAAATCGGCAAAGACGTGGAGCATGGGTGGACTTGAGGCAGGCTGAATGAAGCTTGTACCTGTAACAGCATCCAGTCCTAACAGTCACCCATGATTGTAAAAGCAATTGATTCATCCTCAGTACAGTTGTCATGAACGGGGAAATTAGCCATGGAGATCAAACCCATTTGTTGTACCAGGCTGTAAACATGTTTATTTCTGCTGTGAAGTTTATCACAGACGCTTATGGAGACTGATTCATTCTGTAGCCAGCCTCAAGTGGCCATTTGAGGAACTGCAGTTTTTGGCACTTCTATGTTGGCTTCACCTGACAAAGTTGTGAATGTAAACGTGTTAGATGGCAGTTGCCAGTTTACACATTAGCATTAAGTTAAGTTCCTTTTAGCTCTGTTTTGGTCTCCACCAACTCTTGAGAAAAACATCTTTGGAAACAAGATTGAAGAGAGCGGTGAGGCTGAATCAACACAGTAGTTAGGAGCCGTAAAATACTAATGATTCCATACAGTACTTAATTGACAAAAGTCAGCTCAGAAGTGAAATATTCTTAATAAGGAAGCATGGAGGATTCCTTGGTGCAAAAGGGTTCAGAGTTCAGTTTCATCGGTCATAGGTTAACACTCAGTCAACGGTACAATGCAACACAGGTCAGCAGTAAGAGCACTCGTTGCAATAAAAGCTCTAGACATAGAAGATGAGATAAAGAAATGAAGTATAAATGTGATATAAATAAAATCTAACAAAATAAAATAAAATACATATAAATTAACTATATTTGTAATATATTATAAGTGTACCATACACTTAATAAAGGTGGAAGGATTCTGTGTAAAAGTGACAAGTGTAAACAGAAGTACTGCAATGTATTACCATATGAATAGATATTTACATACTATATAATTATAAAATACTACACCATATAAATATATGTAGATTGAGGATTGTGTGTAAAGTGAGACGTGTCAGGGCCATACGCTGAGGACAAAAAGCTGGAAATTTAAAATGGCATTGTCTCTGTCAGACTTTGTACCATGTTGCAGACCAAAGTTTGTTTTTTAGTGAGGCAGCTTGTTTCTCACACTGACAGCATGAAGACACAGTCAGGAGAATCCTCCATCACCACAGACGTGTATAACGCCGGCTGGCCGAGATCCAAAGATGTCATTAACAGCTCGATTACTATATCAGTCTCACTCTGGACAGGACAGCTGGCCACAGTCTCTGCAGTTTTTTCTCGCCATATGCACCATACTGATCAGACAGCGGGAGGGTGTGAAGGTCACTTTGGTGTCAGTGAGGCAGATGTCTCAGTGGACATGATGCCCCTGGAGAGATCCCAGTTTGTGGTTAAAAGAGCTTCAGCAGTCAGAGCAGAGCAGGGTTCAACAGCACGACACGGAGCAGCAAGAGGAGCTGAGGGGAATTTTAATACCAGAGTTAAACCAGACAGCAGCTAACATGAAGCTTCCTATTGAACCTTTTAAAACAAAACCTGCACGTGTCTGAGGAAATAAATGTCACGTGGAATATGAAAAAAAATATCCATCAAAATATTTGCTACACACAGGACAACATACATTAAAAAGTTGCTGGAGAGGTGTTTCATTTTGAAAAGTTGTGCTCTGGATAATGCTCTAGAACATGATTTTAAAAATGTCCTGTTATTAAGAATTAAAAAAAAAAAAAAAAATTTGCTATCACAGTCCCCTTATGTAGCATGTAAAATCCATAAATAAATATTTCAATTGTTTATGACACACTACAAGAGCTAATATTGCCATAGTTAAAGATTTCCTTAAGTCTTATTATTGCTTATTGGTTTTCATTATTTTAATCCATGATCACTGATATTAACCCTCAGAACTTAATTTCTAACGTTTTTGAATAATAAGGTTGTACGAGTGTTTCTCACTTTGGGGGTTGTTTGTTTTGTTGTTGTTGGTTTTTCCTTTTTGGTGCATCATGGAAAACTAAAGAAATGAAGGCGATAAGATTTTTTCATTCAAATGTTAAAATGTTAAAATCAGGTCTCACTGTCTGTAATGTAAAAATGACTGCGCACATGGCCAATAATAAATCAAAGCAAATACAAATGACAATATGTCAGTAATCTTCTGACATTATCACACAGGAATCCTGCAAAAATTGTACCTTGTACCATATGACTATCTGTGTGTGTCTGTGTGTGTGGGTGGTTTTAACAGTTTATTTTGTTTTGTATATTAAAACATGTTTTACATAGTTCAGTTGCTGAATAACTGTATAATTGTGTTTCCATAGGCCAAGAGCATTGGCACAGTTTTCTCTCAGTTTGACTACTTTTTGATCAAGATGATGATTTAGAGGACAGAAATTTCATAATACCACCAGTGCTTTATGGGTAAATATCTATAAATAAATAATAAAGGGCATGTTCTGCAATTGCAAGTATATAAAACTAATATATATATATGTCTAAGGATTATTCAGCAGAAATTATATGTTGAGACGTGCGGACCAAACCCAGAAACAAACCTGCTTTCATAATATCCTTAATAGCCATTAGGTCATAAATAGTATGAAAATAAAACAAAAAAGGAACAGATCCAGTCTGATGGTTGGCTGCATCTGTTGACAGTACACATTCTTTTCATACATATGATCCCAGAATCTGAGTCCCAGTTGCTCTACATGTCTGCTGCTGCATGGTAGAAGGGAAGCAAAGAGGGAGCGGTCCAGATGTATTGTGAGAGTGGTCAGATTTGGCTCCAACCTGCTGTCCAGCTGGGTTCACTCCCAGTCTTAAGCTCCAGCTTGAGTCTGCCCGGTGTCGTGGCTTCACGCCAATCTGACCCCAGTGTCGAACTTCTGTCTGCAAACATGTAATAATAAAAAATTATAATAATAGTTTGTGAGGTGCTACATGGTCTGACTGAACAGGGCTGACAAATCAAACCATTAAAATCACATGAAAGGGCAAATATAGCATTGTTAATCATACCAGCACAGCACGGGGCAAATACATGATATATGTGCTCTCATGATGTATGGCTCTCCACTGCTTTTGTTAAGGAGAACAGAGGAAACAATGGAGCAACGAGGGTCTGCTCTCAGAGTAGGCTGTACAATCCTCCTTCAGCCAGTCTCAGATTTGAAATAGCTCTCTCACTGAAATATAAAACTGTGCCACTTATCATACCTACACACAAAATCTGAAGGTCTGGATTCTGAAAAAGGAAACATTTGTTACAGACAAAATATACTGCTAAATGTGCTGCTAACACAGAAAGGATGTTTGCTGTTCATTGGATTTTAAAGGAGCAGCGTGCTGAATTTATTGGCATCTGGTGTAAAGGAGAAAAAACAATCGCCATAAAACCGAGGACACATGGTGTCTGTAGATATAAAAAGGCTCATTCTAAGGTAACAAAACCATAATGATTATCATTATTAGGTTATTATACACCAATGAAAACAAAGTTATGAATATTATATGTGTATATATACTGTATATGTGGCACATTCTGTAAAAAGAGGCCCCTAAATCTAAATCTAACACACTGGACCTTTAAAATAAACAAATGAGCAGAAATGTAGCCATAACATTTTTATTTGTGACTAATACAACGTTCTTCTCATCACTGTTGGGTGAGTAGTTAAATGCACCTACACATGTTCATTTACTACATTATTAAATAATCCCATATGTATTTTGTAATAGTAAATCATCAATTTTTCATCAATTTTTTGATCCTAATATCTTTATGTCCTTATATCTAAAATTAATTTTGATGACCAAATCATGTCTTGTCATTGCTCTGCTTCTTTACATACTTCATATCATATTTTATTAAAATATATCAAAATATTGCTCATAGCTCACAGATCTGAGACATAGTTCAGAGTTAAGTGAATTCAAACATGTCACTTGTTTTCAGTGAGGATGCTTTTTCAAAATGAAATCCCATCCTGACCATCCCCCAACAACTACAAATCCCAGAGATCCTTGCCAGGGCTTAATCTGGTCATATGACCAGGCAGCAGGAGCAGGTGGTTCATGGTCATATGATGTTGTTAGCCGAGGCTGAGGAGCAGCAGCATCTGAGCTAAATCACAGCCCACATCACTCCCTACGTTGAAAGGTAAAGCTGGAGGAATCTCTCCTTTTCACCCTGTGTTTTTCTGCCTTTAGTGACGGATGCTACAGCCTCACACAGAGACAGAGGAGAAGTAGGAGGAGGAAAAGGAGTAGTGGGGAGGAGATGGGAGGCAAGGATGAGGGGGATGGGAGGCCATCAAGGATGCCTCTACGTTGCTTTCTGTAGACAACAAGGAAGCAATGATGTTTGTAGTGTGTAGATCTCTGTGCTGTAAACATGTGCCCGAGGTTGTGCGTGAGGAGAGTGTGTGTTTGGATGGATGTCATGTAATTGGAGGTATGCAGGAATAGATAGATCGATAGATCGATAGATAGATAGATAGATAGATAGATAGATAGATAGATAGATAGAGAGAATGAATGAATATGATGAATATGTGAGTGTGTTACAGCCAGTTCCTCTTTTAAAATATGAGCTGTTTGTTGTTTTTCTGGCAGGAAGCCAAACAATGGATGATTCCTGTTTTCCATTTCTGTCCCATTCTTTCCTTTCCACTCAAATCTCAGGAAAGTAGGTTTATGCTTTTAGCAGCGTATTTCTGATGTAAGTTTAATATTTATTGTATGATTTACGAGGGTTTTAAAAAAAACAGTAGGCCTTTTATGGATGTAAACATGCCAGTAAAGTGAGGGCCAAGAGGTTTTCCATTGGGAGCTCAGTTGGGTATGTGATTGACACAAAACAAACATAAAGTCTTCAGCTCGGCGCGCCCAAGAAATGTGTTGCTGTCATCACATGAAAACATCCAGCAGCACGTGTGAGAGGCACAAACTGCTGCCTAACATACTTCATGCAAAAACGTTTTTTTTTTTTTGTTTGTTTGTTTTTTTTGTTACACGATAAGATTATGTGATTATTCTGCATTTCCAGCCACCTGACACAACAGAAGTTCTCCAGGCCTCTAGGGGGAGCGCTGAGTCGAACAGCTTGATGTTCGACCAAAGAGAATGAATGTTTACCCTGTCACCTCACCTTTTCCTGATCTATATTTCTCTTTGAGCACATCTAATGCTCTCTTCACCTCTCCTCATCACTTTCCTATTTTAACATAAAGTCCTGTCTTTGTTTCCTGTCCCTTGTCTTCACATGTTCATACATTATTTCCACCACTTTTCTCTTCCCCATTTTGTTGACTGTTGCATATGCACCATTTTCTTCCAGTTCAATTTCCTTTCAGGGTTTTGGATAATTTCTGAAGCCGCAGAATGTTTCCGTTTGCCATTGGAGTGCGTTGCTCTCGTTGGCCAACCTATGACAGTTAGAAAAGAACATGAGTGCTATCTTAAGTTATTAACATCAACTGAACTCTCTCCATATTTTTTGGACATGTCTGAAATGAATTCCTACTCTGTTGCGTGTGAGCCAGAGTATATGTAACAGGATGCTGAATGGTGGGCGTTCACTGCATGATTCATTGCTCATCAAGCCCAACTGGACAGCCATTTTCCGACTTAGTTGTTATTTAATTATCTGATGTTGGTCATGATTATTCAGTGATGATTCAGTGTATCACAGAACGGATGAATGAGTTTTTTATTCTAGAACAACCATGGGAGTTTTGGAGTTTAGAGATAGTGTGGGGTCACCATGCAGATCTCTAAAACTGACTGTGTGGACACTGTAAAAGTTTCTTCTTCATCTCATTATTTATTTAATGCCATCTAAGAGAGGCAATTTAAAAAATCAGTAACATATACTATATGGCCAAAAGTCAGGCACCCAGTCAGCGCTCCCCCTAGAGGCCCAGAGAACTTCTGTTGTGTCAGGTGGTTGGAAATGCAGCATAATCACACCTATATGAGCTTGTTGGACACTCCATTCTAAAACCACAAGCATTAATAAGGAGTTGGACCCCCCTTTAGAGCTTCCACCTGCCACTCTTCAGGGAAGGCTTTTCGTAATATATTGCACGTATGTGCCAATTTGTGCCCTTTCAGCCAAAAGAGCATTTGTGAGGTCAGGCACTGATGTTGGATGAAAAGGCCTGGCTCACAATCAGTCCCAAAGGTGTTCAATGGGTTTTATGTCAGGGCTCAGTGCAGGCCAATCAAGCTCCTCCATACCAAATTCACCCACCTAGCTTTGTGCTAGGTAGATGCAAATTGTTGTTCTTTCACTGGAACTAAGGGGCCTTGCCCAAACCAAACTTTACAGTAGGCACTCTGCTGTCTGGTAGGTAAGAGTTATGGCATCTGCCAAATCCAGATTTGTCCATCAGACTGTCAGACAGTGAAGGCTGATCCATCACTTTAAAAAAAACATATTTCCACTGCTCCACAGTCATGCTATGCTGCGCTGATGTTGCTTCCATACACTGTGCAACTTTAGCACACTTCAGTTCTCTTTGTCCTTTGTGAATTTTTGTGGTTTACCACTTTGTGGCTGGGCTGTTGTTGCTATTAGGCACTTCCACTTTACAATGATAGTAGCCTACTTAAAGCGGACAGATCTAATGGGGCAGAAATTTCATGAACTGACAGACAGGGATACATTTAAAGTTAATGAACTCGTTATGACCCATTCTGAATTCAAAATGTTTGTCAATTGAGATTTCATGAATATGTGCTCATTTTAGGCACCTGTTAGCAATAGGTGCAGCTGAAACACCTGAACTTGTAATTAGTAGTGGTGTCCACTGTTGGCCATATAGTGTCGGTACAGACAGCTCCAACCATCTGCTGTTTTATTGCTGTTTATCTTGAGTAGATTATATCACGTCCAGGTTTTTATGTTGTATATGAGGTTGACAAGGAGCTGTGGGGAGAGCTGAGTTGATGATTTAATGCTGAGATACAGCTGGGTGTCATCGGCATAGCGATGGAAGCTTAGGCCAAGGTGCCAAATGAGCCAACCAAGGTGGAACATTTAGATAGCAAAAAGGAATGACTGTATCATGTAATGTGCGAGGGGTCGCTTGTCTTTAGAAAGTCTCAACAGTTCCCCTCAGCACTATGGTACATTTTATTGCATTGCTTTGCTTTTTCAGCTGAAACGTCACTGTTTTTAGTTGAGTTCCAGAGCTATCGTCACCAAACAGCAGACAGACACAATTAATAACTATCTGGTGAGCAAAGTGCTCAAGAGACAGATATATTTTTTTCTCAGAGAGTTGAATAGTGAATAGTGGACCATCTAGCATTAAAAAGGCCTATTATTCTCAAAGGTAGTGTAGCGTAGACTAAAAATTCTAAATAACACAAAGGTGGAATGCCAAAACCTGATATCAGACTGCTATTTGCAGCTTGGAAAGAACCAGCTAAAAAAAAAACTACAGCCAGTGAGGCCTGGAGCTAGTGTGAAAAAGTGCAGAACTGGCTGTCTGGATATTCTTAGGATCATGAATGTGTTGGCATATATTACACAATTTGAACTACAAACATGGAAATGCCCTTTGCTCTGTTTGTATTGCTTTGCTCAAACCATGACATGCATCTTTAACCTGAAACAGTAGACAGTTGGGCTTTGTTAACCTTATATGACTTCTGACCTCTTTTTTTTTTGGGTCCCCACGTTCCCCTGACCACGGCATCAATTTTCACAGCACTTTTTACATGTCTGGTCTAATGTTAAGTGTGCAGTATTGAAATCACCACACGGGACACGCCCTGACCCTCAGCTGTGTCAGCATGACACGAGATCCACGGCCTCCGTCACATTTGCGAATAATGTTTACGTATGGCTCACATTCAGAACCGCCATCTGCTGTGGTGTTTGTACAAATACATGATCATCCGTTGGCAGACAGTGACAGTCACACTGTGTCCATAATTTGCTTTTGCTTGGTATTGTGTGACTATTTCAGCAGTGATGACACTGACAACAACTTCACTATCCAGCAGCCATCATACAGGCAACAGTAAACACTTTCCTGCCGACAATATATATTTCTCTACAGCGTGTGCTTTGATACAGGGAGATGGAATAAACATGTCACATTGCTCTGAACTGTCATTCACTGAAGTTTATCAGAATGTCTGAGTCACTCTATGCTGACAGACTCTATGTTGAAGAGGAGGCCACTTCTCTTTTGGATAAACATTTTAACTTTTGATTCAAGGATAGACGGCAAGCTCTGTGATCAAGCTCTGACTGATCAGACTGATAATGACCGTCTGACACGTCATTCTGCTCAATCTAAAATATTACAATAGCTTTGATTTGTCCAGTGTTCTCTGTGGAAATATGTAGGACAGCCTTGATTTTGATAGTTTACCAACTGAGGTGGACAGAAACAGTCAAGGCTTGAAACCACCCACATGTCGTCACAACAGTTTATAAATAAAAGTGCAAATCCACTTTCACTCACAATATATACAAAATATTAAATGGTTTGATGACTGTGTATACATAGATTTCTGGTGTCTCATTAATGTTTCAGGTTCATTTTGTGAGATTCTGAAAAAAATATTTTGTTTTTCAACCTCCTGAAAAAAAACTGCTATTTCAGCACGTATGTGCAAAAATCAGTCAATTATCTGCAGAAACGTGAAAGCAAAAAAGAAAAAGTGGTTTGAGCGTGTGGGAGATTATCTCTGATATTTTTACACACAAGAACATCGATTATTGAATGAGTTGCTCTGATTTTATGAATTGAATAAATTCACTGAGCGCTATTCATGCTTACTGGAGCATGGTCATATTTTGCACTCCATGAGTTTTCTTCTAAGCCTTTTGGCCAAAATATCTTGGACAGGATGCTAGATTTCCAGAAAAGTCCCAATCAAAATCATGTTTCCTGCAGGTACTCCGAGCAAACTCATCATTATGTTGTTTGCCATGTACAACAATATTAGTTTAATAAACACTGTAGCCTCTTGCAGGGCTTTACACCTTTAATCTAGCTATCACGTAGACTATGCTATGGGAATGAAAACATTAGAAAATGAGTATTGTAGCTCACCTAATAGCTGAACTAAGTGACTTGAATACTGGATTGAAACTGAGGCCCTTTAGTGAGGACAGAGAGGAAAGGCAAGAAGTCTTTTTCTGAATTTAATTTGCGAATTCAGGGAGACAAGAGGCCTTGCCGTCAGAGATAACAAGGCCGGAGCTCTGTGATGTGTGAATATTGGCCGGACAGAGGTTTAGACATCATTAGAATAATCAGTCCTGATGCGGACAGAAATGCTCAGAAATACAGGGGAGGCCTACTGATGGCTGATAGTGCACTAATTAAGATGCTGCTGGTGCACTGTTCTCTGTTCTTTTTTGACAATGCAGATGCACGGTGATCCAGCCCCCCTGCCTTGGAGTTTTCTTTTAATATGCTTCTGTTCATGTTTAATCCTAATATACCCATTAGACTTCATTCATCTTCAGTTCTTTATTCATTAGACTCCCATTTTTTTCCTCTGTGGGTTGTGGGTCGTGCTTTGTTGCTGTGGTGCAATGTCAGACAGTTTTGCTTGAGCAACTTTGTTTAAAAAAAAAAAAAAAGATTTTACTTCTTTAGGTTTCAGTTGTGCATTTGTGTGTTCTCAATTTTGCTGATGCAAAACAGTCGAGCATTTGGGAACAGTTCAGCTGCAGCTCATTTCTGCTGGAGAGCATTCAGCATGTTTGAGGTTTTATCGTATTCCTCTACTCATCTTGCTGTCTGGCGGATTGGAAACCCCATTGATCATATCAGATTGGTTAAGTAATTGATTGTTACTGGTTATTAACCTCCCAGAACTTTGGACCTGCTTGCCAGCCACTGAGAACAGCCTGTAATCAGTCACAAATGGCAGCCGCTAATGAAATTAGTTCCTGGTTCTGCCTCACAACTTTGTTTGTTCCACAAAGTATTGGCAAGGGCATAGAGATGCCATGGTTTACTCTCCCCAGAGAATGGAGTGATGGAACAACAGAATGCAGATAATGAGCTGCTGTGTCTGTGTTGTCTCTTTGTAATTACTCATGTGTCTGACCAAAATATAAAGATGAGGACATGAAAAGTTCCACTTGCAACGCTTCGTGTAATGTCCACAGTGCCACAGCAGACACGAGGGCTGAACGGTGTTGCAACAGTGCTGACACTCAGTTTGGCCTGTCTGTCATCCTTCATGTTATTTTTGTCACCATCTTTTGCATCTGATGTTGTTGCATCTTTGTCACTTAATTAAGTTTTGTTTGTTGGTAGAACTATCTTCCTCTTCAAGCATATGGCATTTTTTAGAAATGTACTTGTGTGCTGTTTTAGAGGGCGTTGGGAAAAATGCTGTTGGGCCTCACACGCAAATTTGTAAATATGCAGCATCAGAGGACGATATAAACTAAAATAATGAATGTCCTACACTGAGACAGTGTCCCTCTAAAAATGATCAACAACCAAGTGAGTTGTAAGTTGTAAAACTTGGGTTTTGGCCCCCTGAAACTGATTCATCAGTATTATTTTTGCCTCTGTATGTCCAGTTCAGATTTAAGACAGGGACGTGTTTGCCTATCTTAGCACAGACTGGAAGCAGATGAAGAGGCTTTGTCAGGTGTTAAAAAAAAAACAAAACAAAACAATAAAGTCAAACAAAAACAACAAAAACTTATGATTTATGTATTATCTTTTGTCAATACATCATTGAGGAAAAAAAAAAACATTGTTTGGGTTCTTATGATGTGATCTGTTTTTGTTGTGCCAAAACTTTCAATTAGTTCAACTTTGTGAAGGCGCTAACAAATTGTGTGGTCCTGCTGATAGAGGCGTCAGATCCTGTACTGAAGGAAACAACACATGCTGAGCAATACCCATATTTTTTTTTCACAAAAATGTGAATGCCGATTAAGAAAAATGAAGAAGTATAATTCCCAAAGAACTGGACTGCTCCTTTAAAGCTTGCAAATGCTGCTAATTAGCATTCAAACTAATGCAACTGGCATGCCGAGCTGCCTTTGTAATCGTGAAAGACATTCTCTTTCATGTGTACTTTCCACCATTTTGTCCTCACGCCTGCGTGTACCTCATCCACTTCGCTCTGTGGGACCAATTTGATTGCAATATAATCAATCGTGTTTGCTTTCAAAGTATTCCACAGATTAGCCTGCGCTTATCAGTCTGCCAAAGCAGCGCAATTGTTTCCCAAAGCATGACCAGATGACTGCTCGGCATTGTGTTTGGAAATGCCTCTGATTATCTTGTCATAACCAGAGAGTGAAATCCATTCACTCAAGAGTCAGCTTTTGTGGAGGCTTGACTGAGACTCATCTTATCATCTAGTACCAACAATTCAGCTTCATGACATGTGAAATCTGAATATTAAGGAATATTAAGAGAATGTGATGGCAGTTACCCAACTGTCTTGCATTACCAGTGTGTGTTAGGCTGATAAAATAATACCCGACAGTGGCTTTGGAATGCCTCGCATGTGGTGATTCAGAGCTTCAAGAGGTTTTAATGCATGTGTGTGTGTGTGTGTGTTTGTGCACGCTGAGGTCTCTTCCCAACAATTGGGATTGTGTAGCCATGGTGACGGCTGTGAGGGACTGTGAGAAAGCAATCTCCAGGAAGTCATAGCCGCGGGGTGAAGCATATGTGGCATGAGGATGGCACCAGAAGGCCGCATCGTGGATGTCCAGTTGGCCATCTGTTGTGGTCCTGTAGCCAGGGCCAGGAAGCCCCCCAGAAACCACACAGGAAGAAACGGCATTTTCAAAATGCCAAGGCCCGGGACAGCGCTCGTTTTCCCCCGGGGAGCTCCTCGGCACATCCCAGACACTGAGCTTCAGACGCTCTCAGCGGGTCTTCCAGAAAACATCCTCAACTGGAGCGATGACTCCGTGCGGTGCATTTGTTGGTGTGACCGCTAGAGTGGAAGCGGCCACAGCATGGCTCACTCATCGGCCAAAGATCATTACTCTTCCTCATCTTGGGCCAAGTCCTCGGGCTTCTCCACTCCGCTCCAAACAGGGAGCCCATTACCAGACTGTGTCACTGGAGGCCTGTCCACAAGACCTGAGGAGACCTATTGGCATTCCACTGCTGGTGTCATGTTACTATCAGGGACATATCTGTACTTGTGTTACCTCCAGTAGTCTGTAATAAATTAAACCAATAGCTCAGCGCACTGTTGGCTTTCTTGTGATATACAAGTGGTGACATGTTACAGAGTCAGAGGTTGTGTGTGAGTTTGATGGGATCAAACAGTGACACATGCAGCAGGACACACTCAGTTTTCCATCATACAGGGCGTAATGCAAAGGATGCATGAAAACTATTTAAGGATACCTTTGAGGTGATACTGTTGTGTGGTTCTAACTGGGGAAAGTTGGACTGTTTGGCTTTAGCTTTTTGTGTCAATTTCTAAGGAGCTTTTGTTTAAACACATGACCTTAAATATTATTCATGAACACAGGAGATGAAATATGATATTTATTTACCAAAACATACCCACCTTTGGAATGTTTTGTACAATGTTTAAGTTTATTTATCTATGTGTATACAGATTTAGCCATGCCAGAGCTGTGGTTCTCTTTGTTTTGGACTGAAATATCTCAACAATTGCAGATATTCGTGTTCCCCAGAGGATGAATCTTGCTGACTTTAGTAATCTTGTCACTTTACCTCTATAGCCCCATAAAAGGTCAGTGTTTTCACATATCCAGTAAGACATCTCATCATCTGGGTGGCTGTATCTCACTCCATAGGGACTTGGCCTGGGGAACTGGACAGTGGTCAGTCCATGGAGTGTGGATGTAGTTGGCGAGCTACACCGCCTACACTGGAGAGATGCCACTTCACCTCCCGGGCACTGCTGAGGTTCTCTTGAGCAACCAAACTCCTAATTACTCTCAGGGCGCCGCTACATGGCTGCCCATCACTCCACCATCTACCACATTTGCATGTCCATGATAAGCCCTTTGTGTGTGTGGGGTTGTGTTTCGGGTGTAAAACTTGAGTGAAACAAGAATGTCCACATTGAGGGATTAATCCGGATTTTCTACCTGATAGAGTGGTGCAAAATTTGGCAAATTTGGCACTTAATTCATTCTGGTCATCCAGGCGATCATTTGTGATAACTTTGATGATAGTCTTACTCTCAGTCTGGTGCCACTATCAGCTCAGAATGTCTTTATTTCTTGACAAAAAGTCTGAAAACTAATGATTTCCCGAGCAGGCTCAACTGTCAAAAGCATTAGCATGGTAGCGTGTGTCATTGTGACCACGTGAGCATTGAGCACCACTGTGCCAAAGTAAGCTTTGTTTAATTTGTTTAATGCCACCTTACATTTCTTGATCAATACCCACCTCCCACCTTCAAATGGTAACTTTCTTCTGAAGGAGCAGTACCGTGAATTTGTATGTCAGACTCAGTTTACTCGTCATGGTGGAGAATTATTCAGTCTGTGAAAACAATAATTAATTCTGCCATTTTGGCATAACTAATGAGTGGGTGTGGCTTTGCTGATGATATAATCACTGTGTAAACATTTGAGCAGAGCAGTACATTTCCCTCGAACCTGTAAAGAAGCGTCACTTATATTCAGGACGATCAATGTGCGGGCAGTTTTTTTTAGGATGGTAATGGCACAGCTCTGAAAACATGGCCTTTAAGGAAGAAGAGCAGACGTGTCCAGCAGCAGTTGTTGTAACATGGCTTCATGTCCTCTGTGTGACGTCTTTCTGCCTCTGTTGAACCAAAAATATGTCCCTCTGACATACGAGCTGTGTTATTATGCTTCTGCCTTAACTAATCCGACATCCACCTCCTGGTTATTTTCTTATTTGCTTTCTCCTTTTCTCTTTTGCCATTCTAAAAATACAGTCAGCTGAGATAGCTGTTGAGAAGCCTGACTTTAGATATTACTGTAGGTATGTGGATGCGTGTTACTCAACCCTGAGGTAACATAATAGCTACTTTTTTCAAAGGTCAGATGAAAAGGAGGCCAGAAAAAGGCTGCTGCACGCTCGGCTGTCCTTTAGAGAAAGGCCACAGCCAGATTGGGAGCGAGAGGGAGAGAGGATGAAGAAAAGGAGAGCAGAACAGTTCTTATGCACAGATTAGCGAGAGGAGTTTGTGGAATAATGAACAGTTTCCCCTTAGGACCATCACCTGCTCCACTCCGCCTTCCTATGCATGTGAGGCAGCTTCGTGTTGCAGAAAACTCTCATCCTGCCATTGACAATCCAATCAAATAAGTGCAGAGAGGACAACCTTTTTGGTCCTTTCAAACAAATGAAAGAAGCGTGGCGTTTTAGCCCTTTGACTGAAGGTCACCTTCCACTAAAGCATTCCTGTCTCACTGTGGGACATCTAGACTCCCCTTCTGTAAAGTGTTATTGATAATTACCCAGCTGAACTGTGTGTGTTGTGTCCGGACGCCTCACTAATAAAGATACAGCTGGTTCCTTTCAGATACAACAACAACAACAACTTATGGATCGTTGCAGTGATCCGATCTGAAGCTGGAATGACAAGTCCAGTTTTATGCAACTTAATTCTGAATGAATTAAATTATAGTTTTTCGGTCATTTTTGTAGAAACCAATATCATTGCTGGGCTGTGGGAGCGTGACCCATTGTCAAGTCTATAAGTCTGACAGACAGAAACACAAGCAATCAGACAAGTTGTTAAAAAATCCCCAAACTTATTTCAAAGAGAAAACAAAAAAAAACATTACAATTATCACTCAAACCTCTCCTCTGTAAAACATCCATCACAGTTTATTATTTTTATAGTTCAGTTATCTGCTTTACTTGAAGTATTTTATTACCTTCATCTGTGAGGGAACACTAACTTGTAGTCTTACTTTATAAAATTTGTTTAGATAATCTGGCTGAACTTCTGTGTCTGTAAAGTGAAGCCAACACGTAAATACCAAAAACTGCAGTTCCTCGAATGACCACTTGAGGGTGGCTCCAAACAAGCCAACCTCCATAAGTCCCTATGTTAAAATGTCCAACTTCACAGCAGAAATAAACATGTTTACAGCCTGGTACAAAAAACAGTTTTGGTCTCTATAGCTACTTTCACCATTCATGACAAATGTACTGAGGGAGAATTTTTATAGAACTCACCTTTCAAATTATATTAAGGCTTAAGGTTATGCAGAATTAGGACCATGGACACTTTGATTGACAGGTGGGTGCTGTTACAAGTAGCTTGTTTGAGCAACCAGACTTCATTCAGCCTGCCTCAGTTCCACCTGCATGCTCTTGCACTAGAAATCATATTATCATTTTTGATGCCACATTTTTCCAAGTTATCAGCAATTGCTTTGGCAAGTATAATGGCTATAATAACTGACTTACAGAGTACACCACAGATATGGCATTTTACCCCTATAACATGTGGAGCCAAAAAGGCTTTCTATAACTTTCATACTGCATCGATGCAGTACCGCTGTTCATCTTTAACTGACTATACTTTACTTGAATGAAATCCACTTACCTTTTAAAAACTCCATCTTTGGTTCGAGGCACTTACTGGTTTATTTTACTCATAGATTCCAAATTATGACAATTAATAGATATTTGATTTTGATAATGAAAGAACCATCAGTCTTCTCTGCAAATCATAAATATGCTTCCCAAGACAACATGAGTTGTTTGTTCTTCTGTGGGCGTTCTTCTGTTGCCCTTCCAGCCTGATCCGTGCGTGATCATTGGGCATTGTCATGCTTTACAGATGGAACTGATCTCTTTTATCCATTTTTTCCTGACATTTGTTATATTTCATAACCTCTGCAGTTACTGTGATTGAAGGTTCCAGACATTTTCTATCCATACACAAAGCAAACAGACAGTTTTATAATAAAACAATTTGACTTCCTGAATTCTTTAAAGTGATATTTCTTTAATCTTTGGCTGCTCTGACCATCTCTGTCGCTCATGAGCCTCCAGCAATCATAGGACTGTCAGGCAAAATGAATATTGTCTTTTCTTTTTCCATCATCACCTTTCTCTTTTTGAACAATGGAAGATTTTTTTTTTTTCCAAAAACAATTTTGCTTCTTTTAGCGCCACAGCAAAGGCAATTTCTTGAGATTTTTATTTTTTTTTCATCATGTTCCATGGGGATGCCGGTAGCTTGGATACCGTCTAGTGCTGGGTTGAGTCATATAACAATCGGCAGGCTCAGAGACAAAGGTTTGCGTTTTGTAGTAAGAATGAATGTCAAATTGATCTTTTTTTCTATGGAAACTTCTTTAAGCATTCTAAAAAGAATGTTTACCTTGAAAGTTTGCAAGCTGCTGTGGAGGTAGAAAACATTTTAACGGTTGAGTTCAATCTTAGCTGGTGAAACCAAGAACTACAGTTTGTCTGGCTATAGAAGTTAGAAAATAACTTTTGTTTACAGATGACATTATTGTGTCATTGAACATCATAGGTGTAAATAATAATACTGAATATGAGTGTTTCACTGAAGTACCACAGAAAGCCATATAGGGTTTCATTCCCAGGAACTAGCACAGTGCACAATGGTATTAATTACTCCTGTGCTTGTGCTTTGACAAGTCAAAATGTCTGCTGTAAGAACGTGCTATGTCTCAGTTTGGATACTTCCGTTGGTACACTTCTATGTAGTACACATTGTACTGTATGTACGTCCTGCCATAATTTCAACAGAGTAGTGTCTCAATTCAAGTATCGTGCTGTTCACTTACCGGAAATAACGATCACAACATTTTACTGCTTATTCTTTTTGCCGAACAACCATGTGGAGCATTAGTGCCAACATTTGACTATCAAAATATAAATATACATATGTACAGCTTACATTGTATACTGTGGTATTCACTGCAAATGCTTCAGTTCCAGCAGCTTCCTCTGCTGCAATTTTGCAATGTCGGTGGTCCCTCCCTTTTCACTATGTAGCCAAAATGACGACCAATGAGGGCAAGAAGTGTTTGACCGTTGTGTGTACCATCCAGGTACTCACAGTACACTGCATGTTGATATAATCGACAGTGTGAATGCACTCATGGTCTCAAAATAGCAAGTGTAAGTATGGACATATGTGAATTGAGACGCAGCGATGGCCAGCAGGGCTCAGGGTAATCATACCACATACTGGGGCTGTAGGGGTATGTGTATTCACCCCAGGCTATTCGGCAAAGAGTGTTTGGTTCAGTATGTGAAGAGATTGCGTAGCTGCTATCAGAACTGTATTTCTTCATTGACACTGAAGGTTTCTCTTGATGGAAAAGAGGTTTTTGCTCTTCTCTCAACCAGCTAGTAACGGTTTGATTCCTATATCTGACAGGTGAACATTTGAATGTTTCCTTCTGATAGACGGTGATGGACAGAAGCTTCATCCAATCCCCTGTCTAGAATTTCTTTAAAGTTACTGTTCATTTCAGTTGTTTCCAGAATCAGAATCAGAAAAAGGTTGATTACCAAGTACATTTTTCACATACAAGGAATTTGTTTTTGTGTCATTGGTGCATAACGAACATTCTCTAAAAATATAAGAAAAATAAAGAAAATCGTGTATTAAAAGTATAAACAGTATAAATATATATACACAATATGTTAGTACCAGGTAATGTGCAAATGTTCACGTTGTGCGGAATATTTTAAATGTGCAGGTATATAACAAAATGCGGAAGTCCAACAGATGCTAAGTAAGGCTGAGTGTTAATGTAATGCATAGAGTTTGTAGGTGCAATGTCAATGTGATCCAGTATGATTTCCCACATGATTCTGTGTAAGAAACCATCTGGTGCAGCCAGATTAATGTAGTTACATTCCAGCACCACTAACGCACCTTTACACAGAGAGGTTCTATATTGCCGCAACAAAATATTTATTTATCTTATTTATTGTTTTTACATTTTGCCTTTCAGGGGAGATATTGTAGCTCAGGTGTCTTTAAACCTGCAGTTCAAACAGTTCAAATTCATGGTGGGTCAATACCGTCAAATAAATACATTTTTAACCTGACTAACTTTCATTTGAGATTGCAAATAAATGGGTCCAGAATTGATCCACTACCGTCACACAGAACAAAAGAGTCCATCTCCCCACAGTATTTATTTGTGTCTAAAAAACAGTTGTTTATCCTAAGGAAAACTTCAACTCAAGCAATGGTGCAATTGCTGTATTGATGTTGTGTTTTAAACATGTGTTATTGACCAGCTGCAGCAAAGGAATTCCTGCAGGAACACTTCCCTGTCAGTCACACCTGCTTGTGTTCTGTTTCTAGTAGCTGGCACGTCTCACTCACTGCAAAAGCCAAGTCTGCCTCTCTCAGCGTCATCTCCTGTCAAAGGTGTCTCTTTCAGCTTATCAGCTCCCAGACCGAGCGGCCGTCTCCATGGTTTCCAAACCCAATTAAAGAGGTTGTTCCAATTAGAGAGCGGAGAGAGTGAGAGTGTGATAGGCAGAAGCACCCAGACCCTAGCCTCACCCAATGGGCTAGCGAACCTCCTCCAGTCCCTTAACTGTCAGAGCACCATACTTGTGTCTCTTAATTCATCATGTCTAGACATCTACAGCAGACACTGCAGCATATTTCATCCTGCCCACATGTTGGAGTTGCTGCCAAGTTGACATTCCAGAAATACAGACTGTGTCAGAGGATGTGACAAAACGGTTGTTAATGGGTGTATTATTGTGGCGCTGATGGCACAATAATGGATGGATTATGAAATTCATATGCAATCAATATAACGTCAGTAACAAATCCACACAGAGGCTCCCATCAATATGTGTGAGCTAATGAAAGTAGCTCCTCTCCTTACACAGCGTTATGTATTGAGCCAGAGTGCTGCTAGTGTTTGCCTTCCTAAGGCCAGAGCTGTGACAGAGAACAAACACAGATAACACACGCTTTGTGTTCCATCAAAACCTTCCCTCTAACCGTTTGCTTTATCCCTGCCAATCCACACATGCTATTGAAGAAGAAAAGGGTCTCTCATAGATCAAAAGATCTTGTTTGTGGGACGTGTTCTGCAGGGTGAGGAAGATAAAGACAGTGTCAGGCTGCAAACTGCTTCACATTATTGCTATATGTTACTATCAGCTAGTTTGCTTTGGAGCAGCGGCGGTGTCATTACTTGTAATCACCAGGAAACACGCAGACGTGCTGTAGCATCTTAGAGGCATTAAGTACCGACGCAACATTAACTGCACGTTTTGTTAAAAACAGCAGTGAATGATGGCAGTGATGTGCTGTCAGAATCTGACTAACATGGAACTATGTAAGACATTGTGGTGCGTTCACATGAAGACACAGAGGCAGGCGGTCTCTTGTCTGTCACAAACCTGAAGTTTGCAGGCTTGTTTGTGTTGACCATGTAATTTACATACTCCGCTCCGGGCAGTTATTGTGCCACCATACGCTGGCTTACTACAAAGTATTTCATTTCCACAGTTCTCTATTTACGCTCGTCGTCTTTCCTATTCACGTCCCGGTAGCTTGTTCAAATTTGTTGACAATTGGCTTTATATCGTAGACAATGACTTTTTCTCCTCCGTTCTCTCTCTTTTTTTGACATACTTCAGTGGAGTAGAAAACAATTATGTGCCTCTGTTTCATGAGGGAATCAAAACAAGTTTGATTGATTGTGTCTAGGTTGACACTCGTGCACAGCAGAGGACAATTGCATGAAGCTGAATGTCTCTCGACTTCTCCTTTCGTTGTGCCGCTGGGCAGGGTCGGCAGTGCCTGGATGTTTTCTGAGGTTTAATTTAGAATGAGTCCAGCCCTTTCTGGACGTCCACTGCACTCCTGAGGGCGCTGATCTTTTCACTATAACATTTTATGACATCCATAATCATTTTATAATGTGTTATTATCATACATTTAACATTTAGTATCTTACATACTTTACTAGTCCATATTATGTCTCATATTGGTTTTAATCATGTTCAGAATGTGATAATAATAATAGCACATAAATATGCTTTTATTGATCATCTACGCAGGAGTGTCGTGGACTCATTTCTACACAGTGGTGCTTATATGTCCTTTGTGACGACCCCACCACTCCACTAGGTACCTCTGTGTTCTCTGCTGCTTTGCTCTCCTTTGCAGGTTCCAGGTCGTGGGAGGGTCATCTTCTTGATGAGACACCTGGGCGGGTGTGGGGTCTATATAAGGCTCTCCACACTGCAGATCTCTCTCTTGCCCTTGCCGCTGCCGCCACTGCGTTTGTTCTGTTTGTCTGACAGACGCTCACACACATGCTTACACTACTGACTACTGACATTTATATACATTTTCTTCTGTTAATACTTTTGAGTTGTGAATAAATGCTTGAGATAATTTCACTCCACAGTCTGGTCTCCCATCTTTGTCACAGTTAAGAGCCGGGCTGTGACAAATGGGGGCTTGTCGCTTTTCTTGTTGACCTGGGTTGTGTTATTGTAGTTGGTAAGATCTGCTAGGTGTGAATGAAATTGGCTGTGTGACGTCAGTAAGCGGTTGTAGCCTGTTGAGTTCAGTGATTTGTGAATGACTTCACATTCTGCTGACGCAGGAGACTTGAACTGGAGTGGTAAATAAGCAAGCCATTTTGTTTTGGTTTATTTAAGTGGCTGTAACAGGAGGAACTTGTGCTGCATGTGGTGTTTTCTGTGCTCTGTCCTGTGTGGGATCATGAAAGTTGCTGTTGTTTTGTCCCTGATAGGCTGAAGAGCAACTTCCCTTGGGAGATTGCTGGGGGGTTTTGTAGTGTGGTGTTAAATGTGGTTGGAGAAGTAGTCTCGGGGGCACGTCCGAAGCTGCTGGTGGGGTCGCCATTTACTGGTTGCTCCACCGGGCTTGCGAGTTTCAGTGCATAAATACCCACCGCAGAAACGCCTGAAGACTAGGGGAGAGTTAGCTAGTTTTGATTAGGCAGAGGGACAAGACCATGGTAAAGTTTTGGCTATGGTGAGTGTAGTGTGCTGCAGGAGTTGAACTTGTGGTGTTGCGTCTGGTAAGTAATTCTGTTGGGTAAGTGAAGCTGAGTGATGGCTAGTGTGGAGGATTTCTTGCGAGCTCCGTCAGAGGAGTTGTTGGAGCGCTGCTCACGGGAACAGTTACTGAAAATTGCTGAGTATTATGAGTTGGATGTTGGAGATAAAAGAATGAAGGAGAACATTAAGGCAATTGTTAAAGCTAATCTGTGACAAAGTGGGTGAGACCATTTGTCTCATGTATTAATACCATCTTTAGTTTAACCAGACTTGTTTGTTTTAGCTATGTTACCATCAGTAATCATTATTTTACAGATACAGACTATCCCGGGTTTGTCTGTTTCGTATTATGTTTGGTTATATTTTGTAGCTCAACATCTTGGTTAAAATAAACACTTACAAGTATTATTAAATTTAGTTATAGTTTGTTGATTTAGTTCTTGTCAAAATAAGTTAAATTAAGATTCAGTTGTGTTACTTACCATACTCACCATGGGGCCAGGGTCAAAAGGAGGAAGTGCTGCAATATTTCCTGCTTTTATATTCTGAGTGACATGATTGGGGGAGGTCATTGGACTAGTCCAAACGAGTAAAGGTAAGGCAGATTAGTTCTAGGTATTATTTAGGTTTATTTGTTAGTGCATTTAGGTATGGTTAAAATATGGAATGGGGGTAAAGCAGGTAAAAGTGTTTTACTGTAATCAGGTGAGGTATAACTGTGGACATGGGTAAATTTGGAGTCAGTGGAGTCACCTCCATCATTGGTACAGCCAGGGAGGTTGTGCCAAGAGGAGAGGCTATTTAAACAGTTGCCTTTGGTCTGTCGAGGAAGACAGAGTGAAATTATAGTGTGTATCAGGTGTAGCATTTTACACGTGATTTAAGGTGAATTTTGCATTTTTATAAGTTGAGTTTTATTTAATTCAACTAAGTTAACTGTCCAGTTATATATTTTTCGTTGTATATACTTTTTTTTTGGCTACACATGAAACTGGAAGCACTTGTAAATAAACACCTTGCGGTGATTTTTTGAACAAACTGCCTTGACTCTGCCTCCTACTTATGCCGCTCTGGTCAGCTTCCCAACATAATCTGTTTGAAACAGGGTTTGTCAGACCTAAGTCGCATGTTGCTGGTGCCGGGCTGGATGTTTCAGATGCGTCTTTGAGTGAAGCTGGGTTGACGTTTGAGCAGAGAAGAGAGTTGCTTTTGCTGGAAACGGAACGAGAGAGCGAGATCTGAACGGGAGAAATTAGTTTTGGAGATGAAGCGACATGAGTTGGAGGAGCGTGGGCTGAGTTTGAGTGGACCTGCGACAGGTGCGAGTTTTTCTCTTGGGGTCTCTGGTGTATTTGATGTTGTGGGTAACTTGCAGTTGGTTCCTCAGTTCTGTGAGCGGAACCCAGACATTTTTTTTTCACTCTCCAAGCGTGTGGCCGAGAGTAGGGAGTGGTCCGACTCCGATTGCACGTTACTTTTGCAATGTGTACTGACAGGTAAAGCACAAGAAGTGTACTCTGCTCTAACTGTAGATGAGAGTAGAGCATATGCGACAGTTAAAGCTGCGGTGTTGCGCTCATATGAGCTCGTACCTGAGGCATATAGGCAGAGGTTCCGGACGTGGGAGAAGTCGAGTAGGCAGACACATGTTGAGTTTGCCAGGGAGCTGTGTACTCATTTCAGTTGCTGGTGTTCTGCTGTGAAGGTGGATACTTATGATGCTCTATGTGACCTGATTGTTTTGGAACAATTTAAAAACTCTCTTCCTAGTCATATTGCCGTTTATATCAGTGAGCATCAAGTGAAGACTGCTGCAGAAGCCGCCACCCTAACAGATGAGTACGTACTCACACACAGGAGTGAACATGAGTATAAGGCTAGAGATGACAGGAGCGATGACAGGAGTGATGACAGGTTGCTCCGTACTGTAAGTGATTGGGAGGAAAAACATTATCCTAGCCTGAGTAAACCAGGGCGTTCTGTGCAGGGTCAAGTGCCATTTGACTCAGGGAAGATATGCAACTTCTGCAAAGGCAGGGGGCATTGGAAGGCTGACTGTCCCAAAGCTAGACGTCGGAAGGAAGGAGTACAGGTTAAGCCTGCTGCGTGTGCTACCTCTGTTCCACATGTTGGGCCTATTTCTTGCCAGCAGGTGGAGGCTGAAGTGAAGGACAATTCGAAGGAGTCGTTCTTGGCTTTTGTGTCTGATGGTCGTGTGTCTTTGGTGGGCAGTGACAGTTCTGTACCTGTAAAAATCCTAAGGGATACTGCTGCTTTTAATTCGTACATTGTGAGTTCAGTGTTGCCATTTTCTCAGGAATCTGATACAGGAGATTATGTCCTCATGCGAGACATGAGTCTGACAGTGTCGCCTGTTCCATTGCACTGTGGGCATTTGGGAGTACATAAAACATATGCATACATCTTACGTTACTTTTTCTGGCCTCGTGTGAAGAGGGATGTGTCCAGCTACATTGGAACATGTTCTACATGTCAGCTAACTGGAAAACCAAATGAGGGAATTAAGCCAGCTCCACTGTACCCTATTCCAGTGATTGCACAACCATTTGAGCATCTGATTGTAGACTGTGTGGGCCCTCTACCTTGTTCTAAATCAGGTAGTAAATACTTATTGACCATCATGTGTCAAACTGCGGCTGCCTATCCATTGCGTAGCATTACTGCTAAGTCGGTGGTAAAGGCGCTCACGCAGTTCATCTCCATTTTTGGCATACCAAAAGTAATACAGAGTGACCAGGGCTCAATTTTTTCTTCTCGTTTGTTTGCTCAAGCGCTAAAGCAGTTCAGGGTTAAACATAACCAGGCTTCCGCATACCATGCTCAGAGTCAAGGGGCCCTGGAAAGATTTCACCAGACTCTGAAGTCTCTGTTGCGTGGGTATTGCGTTGAGTTGAACCAGGACTGGGAAGAGGGGCTTCCGTGGTTGCTGCTAGCCGCTAGGGAGGTGGAGCAAGAGAGCATGGGTTTCAGCCCTAACAAACTTGTTTTCGGGCACACGGTGCGTGGGCCGTTAACTTTGTTGCATGATCCTGTTGCAAAACCAGAACCACCTGTAAATTTGATTGACTACATTAATGGTTTTCGACATCGGTTGTATGCAGCAGGAGAGTTGGCTAAGGAGAAGTTGGCCTCTGCACAGGTAAAAATGAAGCGTCTGTATGACCGAAAAGCTGAGCAGCAAGAGTTTAGTCCTGGTGATCGCGTGCTAGCTTTGTTGCCTATTGTGACTTCTCCATTTCAAGCGAAATTCACTGGTCCTTTCACAGTGTTGCGGGAGGTTTCAGAGCAGAACTACTTGTTGTCAATGCCTAAACGTAGGAAATCGACTCAACTTTGCCATGTCAATCTGCTGAAACCCTACTTTTAGCGTGCGCCACCGGTTTCTGATTCTAGTGGCAAGGAGCAGGACCGATCGGTTAGGTCAGTTTCAGTGGCTGCCACAGTGGGAAGCAGTTCTTCACAGCATTGGGCTGTGCAGGAGGATGATGGAGTTACCCCACCGGATGAGAGTTTGCTGCGAGGCCGGTTAAAAAACTCTGAGACGCTGTGTAACCTAGACACTTTGTTTGGTCATCTGTCAGTTGAGAGGCGTGCTGAGTTGTCTACACTGATTACCAGTTATCCAGGGCTGTTTGGTGATACACTGAGCCAAACGCATTTGATTGAACATGACATTGATGTAGGTGACGCACAGTCTATCCGCCAGCGTTTTTATCGGGTGTCTGAGGAAAAACGTAAGGTGATGGAGTCGGAAATAAAGTACATGCTTGAGAATGGCATTGCAGAGCCCTCTTCGTCTAGTTGGGCGTCCCCTTGCTTGTTGGTGGATAAGTCTGATAAGAGTCCTCGGTTTTGTACAGACTATTGGAAGGTAAACAGGGTTACCAAGCCTGATGCATATCCACTGCCGCGCATTGAAGATTGTGTGGATCAGGTTGGTTCAGCTCAGTATGTCAGCAAATTTGATTTGCTGAAGGGTTACTGGCAAGTACCGCTGTCAAAACGAGCAAAGGAGATTTCTGCTTTTATAACACCCTCTGGCTTGTTTTCCTACAGCGCGATGAGTTTTGGACTGCGGAATGCACCTGCAACATTTAAGCGGTTAATGAATATTGTTGTGTCTGGACTTGAAGGATGTGCTGTTTATTGGATGACGTCGTGGTTTATAGCAATACCTGGGAGGAGCATTTGGTTCGCATCGGGAAGTTGTTTGAACGTCTGAGTGAAGCGCGTGTTACAGTAAATTTGGCAAAGTGTGAGTTTGCTAAGGCTACTGTCACCTACCTTGGTAAAGTAGTGGGTCAGGGGAAGGTGCGGCCATTGGAACCGAAAGTGTCTGCTATAGCAAAGTATCTTGTGTCTGCCAATAAAAAGGAACTGCAACGTTTTCTGGGTATGGTGAGCTATTACCGCAGTTTCTGCAAAAACTTCTCAATTGTGGTAGCCCCTTTAACAGATTTGTTAAAAGGAAAAGCGAAGTACGTCTGGTCGTTGTCCTGTCAGCAAGCTTTTGAGAACATTAAATCTGTTCTGTGCTCTCCTCCCATTCTAGCTGCTCCGCGAATGTAGACGCGAGCGACGTGGGTGCAGGTGCTGTATTGTCTCAAAGTGATGATAGTGGGGTTGAACGACCTGTGACTTTTTACTCCAAGAAATTTAATTCCTTTCAGATGAACTATTCTGTCATCGTGAAGGAAACACTAGCACTCATTTGGCCGTTACAGCATTTTGAAGTCTACATTGATTCTGGTAGCATCCCTTTGGTGATTTACACAGACTACAATCCTATCACCTTTTTGCACTCTCTACATTGCCCAAACCGTAGATTGATGAGATGGGTTTTGTTCCTGCAGTCATACTGTCTGGATATCCGCCACATAAAAGGCTCTAGAAATGTTGTGGCAGATGCTTTGTCGAGAGCACCTCACTCTTAGATTTACCTGTAATATTTAATTTTTCTGGTCTCCTGTCTCTTTGCCGTTGCTCCTAAACTGCTTCTCCAGGCGCCGAAGTTGCTGTGTCACAGTGGGGTTTGCTTGGTGGCCAGGGATGTTCTACTAAGCGGGTCAGTATTATGCAAACAGTTGACTGAGATTGTCTTAAGAAATCGTTGAACTGGATTATTTGAGGGTGGTTTTGTATGTTCTCTGTAAGATTCTTTGTAAATACTTGGCTAAAAATGAGGGATATATTTCTGAAAAAGCAGTGCATTTATTCTCTATAGTGGTTCTGAGTAGATCACTTTTGTGTAGTTGTGGCTGGCCGGCATTCCTGATGGGAATCCCGTTTTTTTCGGGGGGGGGGGGGGGTGACGACCCCACCACTCCACTCTGTGTTCTCTGCTGCTTTGCTCTCCTTTGCAGGTTCCAGGTCGTGGGAGGGCCATCTTCTTGATGAGACACCTGGGCTGGTGTGGGGTCTATATAAGGCTCTCCACACTGCAGATCTCTCTCTTGCCCTTGCCGCTGCCGCCACTGCGTTTGTTCTGTTTGTCTGACAGACGCTCACACACATGCTTACACTACTGACTACTGACATTTATATACATTTTCTTCTGTTAATACTTTTGAGTTGTGAATAAATGCTTGAGATAATTTCACTCCACAGTCTGGTCTCCCATCTTTGCCACAGTTAAGAGCCGGGCTGTGACACCTTGTTACTCATGGATGTCCTGAACACTTTTTATGATCTATTAGTTTATTATTATTATATAATTCTTCCTCCATTAAACTTGCAATACACAATTAAGGTCTGCATTAAAATTAGTTGACGGAACTGAGATGTTGAATTAAGAAAACACAACCTTCTGATCATGTGTTCTAGTTAGCAGTGTTTGTAAAAGGAAACCAGTTTTATCGTACATGTACATTTGTTGTATTTTTGCAACTTACTTTGAGAATTCTTCGATCTAAATCATTATTGAGCACTATACCTTTCCAATATTTGACAATGATCATGATTATCATTTCAGATCATAGTTTTGAGCTACATGACGGGTCATGTGTAATGGCAAAGTGTGGAACGCTGTGACCTTTTTGGATGACCTCTCCAACATAATGACGTAAAATCATGTTATTTTCCTCGAGGGTCACACCAGAAACCAAAACACCATCATATATTGCCTCATCTTACAAGCTAGGTGACCGTGGAAGCTTGGTAACTCTGAGCATATATATGTTCAACAGTTAACTGTGCTCTTGATTGCTCTTAACTATGTTGTTACAAATCAATGTTGATATTGGTGGATTCTGCAAACTCTGGTTTAAGCCTGGTACTAATGTTTTTGTAATTTTCGATACAGTGGTTAGCACTGTCGCCTCACAGCAAGGTTCCTGGTTTGAACCTTTGGCGGGGGCCTTTCTGTATGGAAATCACATGTTCTCTCCATGTCTGCGTTGGCTCTCGCGGGATACTTCAGCTTCTTCCCACAGTCCAAAGACATGCACTTAACGGGTTAATTTGTGACTCTAAATTGACTGTAGGTGTTTGTCTATATGGCAACTTGTCCAGGGTGTACCCCATCTCTCGCCTTAAGTCAGCTGGGATAGGCTCCAGCCCCCAGCGACTGACGAGGATAAGTGGTTACAGAAAATGGGAAAAATGACTACAATACCTGTTTATGGCAGTTACAGTGTGGTTTCGATCGGGGCAAATAGAAAATGGTTAAGGCGTGTTGGGGTGAGGCAGCTAACTGACCTGGTTAGGATCAGGGAAGGCTTGTGGTTAAGTTCAAGTGTGTGGTAGGACACACTACACCAGTCTACCATCCTGACCTCCAAATCCTCACTTCTTGCCTTGACCTTTTTTTTTTTGTTTGTTTGTTTAATTATTTTCACCACAGAAAAAGTTGCTAAACTAAATTAACTCTCCTCCTGAGAGAGTAAGATGGTTTGTAACTTTGCCTCAAGAAGTGAGTCATTTAGCCCTGAAAGCTCAATGCACTGCATCTTAAGACAAGATGCAAATAGACTGAACACAAGGAAATGAAGAAAACATCATTTGACAACACATTCGCATTTTTCACACAACCAAACCAGTAAGCTGCAGTGCACTGAGCTTCCAGCGCCACCATAGAATCCACTGAATACGACGGTTCGATCAATTTATTGATCTCAGTCTGAACTTTCACTGTTATTAATGCTGCCCTGAGGAGGCGCCGCTGCGATGTGGAGCCCACAGAGGTGTTTTTATTTGAACCATCTCAGAACTGTTTATAAATCGGGATCAATTTCATAAACTAAAGTGAGCATCATTCAGACTCCTGCAGCATATTTTACTGTCTTGTTTTAAACAGTCGGCGTTACCCATTGGCCTCACCGGTTCAATGAAATCCTTTTGAGTAGATCACGCTGTCAAACCAAACCAACCAGAGGCAGTATTGCGTCCTCCTGGCAGACTGAGCTCCAGTCTGAAGAGTACATGTGATAGCTCAGCCTGGATGGCAGGTGCCACTGGAAGGTAAGCTGAGGCAGAGTTTAGTTATGGAATAGAATGGGGTGATTTATCTCAATAATGACTCCTTTTTGTGTGACAAGGCAATTTCGCTGCCCAGAGGTGTTTTTTTTTTTTTCCCTTCTCCTCCCCGGGCTGAAGGTTGTTTTCAAAGGGAGGCAATGCTGATGGAATGGCCTCAGATCAGACTGGAGACGAGAGGAGGAGGCTTTAGTAAACACATATGAGCAATCCTTAAGTTTGGCTGTGTCAGCTGAAGGGGGTGACAATAAAGAGAGGGGATGAAGCAGAGCTACTTTCCCACTGGAGAGAAAGACACTGGTGCCGAGTTCATCTTTCTTTCTTTTCTGAAGAGGTTCCTGTCGAGAGTTGAGCCTCAAAAACACACTGCCTTTTGATTTCCATCCTTCCCTTTGATCGTGTCATACAAATCTGCCATGTGGCTGCATGTCTGTATCTGAGTGTGCACATCAAAAAGCTTGCAATCAAAACAGCAATAACTTGCTTCTTTCCATGGTATCGGTAAAATATCCTTTCACTTTAATCTCACTTCACAAGCAGGCATGTGGCCTATAATATGTGGCTATAGGGCTTTAGAAATCAATGGCACAGGAGGCTACATTGAGGGTATTTGAGAACCTAATCTGCCACCACTGCAGGATACTGAGAGTTATTTACATGCAGCAGATTGTTTCAACTTATAAAACCTTTACAAAGGATGGCTTAGTAGAATTTGGTACCAAGCTGTCTTTGGGAGAATTTTCTTCTTTTAGTTTATTTGTGGTTGACCTTTGTCTTTTCTTGTAAATCTAAATGTTGTCTCACTGTGGGCAAACAAGTACATTCTCAAACAATGTTTAGAACCTGTTCCTAAAGGTAGCATCTAGCTGCGGATTGCAACCGCCTCCTCTCGGCTGCGATGTGTTAGCTACAACGCGGCTGGCAGAGCTGATCAGGCCCGTTCTAGACAGTGACTGTGATTCCAAGAGCCACAGTGCGTTTTAGAGGCGGCTCTCTGCGTGGAGAATACGTGGCTGGTCTGTGTATGATGGATGCAGCAACCAGCAGCACAGAGCAGGGCAGAAGTCTTCCAGAAATCCTCCTTTTGTTGTATGAAGCCATGTGGAGAACAGACCAAAACAGAAATCTATTCACCACAAATTATTTTAAGTATTGTTCATCTTCACACAATCACAAGTTAGATCAGTCAGAAGCCATTAATAACAATATGTTTGGGGTTAACATGTGGTGGAAATGAATTTGGCTGCTGTTTCTGCTATCCACTTGGTAACAGTTAAAAATGTTGATAACCCATTAATATATTTTTTCTCATAAATGTATAAATAAATCTAAGTCATACATCCTGCAGTTATAAATGTGTGTAGTATAGTAAGTGAGTGGTCTAATGGTCCACTGGTCTACTGATGAATTAAAGAAGCTAGCTACAGCAACTGTCCTGCACCAGTAAGTTATTACAATTCATCCGGAGGGGGTCAGAAATGTCTCAACTAAATTTCACTGAAATCCTCCCATCTTCTACAGGACCTGTCAGGTTCACCAAAGTCATTGGGATTCTATACATTTTGCCAATCCATCTAATAAATGTTGAGATATTTCACTGCATGAGTCAAAGAAAATGACATTTTAATGGTGCCAGACAGACCGGTCCAGACAGAAATATCTCAGCAACTATTGGATGGCGTACAACAATGTTTGGTACAATTCCAGTCGCCAGAGGAACAATTTGACAGACTTGTGATCCTCTGACTTTCTAGCACCATCATCAAATCTAGATATTTATTCGACCAACTCTTACCTGCAACACAGTCTGCCATCTTTTCTGTTAGTGCCAATCAACAAATGTTAGCATGCTAACATGCCAAACTACCTGGCAAACATTAACATATAACACTTGTTAGCGTGCGTTCACGCAGGATCAGGCATTGTGGCAAGTCATAGCCGGGTTGTCTGGTGGTGGTGGTGGTGGTGATGTCTTAAATTAAATAAAATTAAACTTCTTCGTGTCTCTGTTTTGCGGCATAGATTGCGAGTCAGACTCAGATTTAGAAGCTGGTACATGAAATAAACAAAGTGAGAACACACACAGGTACATTATCAGAGTTTAGTCTGTGAATCCACCTGGATAGTCTCTGCTTCAGAGACATTTCAGGCTGTCTGTGGAGGTCTGACCCATCTGAGTGTCTGATTGGTTTGCGGAGCGTGATGTGGGGCTCCGTTTTTCCCAAAAGTTGGATCTGGATCAACCTCTCTCTGCACGCTGGCACAGTTCTTTGCGGCAACCTCTGCGTTGTGGACTGCTGGTGCGGAAACAGACTACCCCCACTGATATGAATGGAAAAATCTCAGTTTTTGCTGGAGCGCCTGATCCTGTGTGAATCCAGCCTTAGTGTTTAGCATACTGATGCTAGCATTTAGCTCATGCCCTTACTTTTTAGCTTAATGAGCCTTTTTATAATTGGCTTCTTTCAGTTTCTGAACTATATTTTCCCTCACACTCTTTTTCTGACTGTACATTTTATTTCATAACACCTCAATAGAGATGTATCTGTTTGTGCTATCAGACAACTGTATGAATGTAGAAAGAAATAATTTGAGGTCTTAAAGTTCAGCCCTGATTTCTTTGTATTGTTTGAGGAGTCTGTGTTGTTGGTGGCAGATTTCTTTGATTCTATCCTCTTGACATGAGATGTGAACTTCTTGGCTATTTCTGTTCGTCCACGCCACACTCACAGGATTGTCCGGCCTGCCCGAGGCTACAGATAAACATTAGGTTTAAATGAGAACCATTAGAGCACAGTGTGGAATATGGAATTATTCCAACAGACATTTCTGGGTTGGTAAATGAATCATATCTAACACATTTATATATCCATTAACCTGATAGAGTCACTTAATCAAAATGTGTGTGTGAAATAATCAGACAGGGAGCCTCCATTAGAGTTGGGGATCGGGATGTCTGAGCAGATTGGTCAAAAGAAGCCTGGCTGATTAGGGTCATTCCTGTCTTAAAGAAACAACATCACAGTGTTAATGGTGCTCACGCCTTACTGACTTGATTTCAGACCATGGACCGTAATGAGACTATAGTGTAAGCCTCAGGTCACTCTTTTAATCAGTTTAAATGGTCAGTCTCATTCAAAGATGGCAATGGATCTCAGACCCACACATGTTCCTTATAAGGGGGAACCCTTATAAGGAACATGTGTGGGTCTCTCTGCTTAAACAACCCCATTTGGTAATCTGGATGTTCTGATTTTCTCAGGAAGCCATTGGTTTCAGTTCATATCAGTATTCTTTGGAAATATAGCATTAAAACAAACATTTACCAAATAAAACACAATGAATATTTTACCAACCTAACTGAAGTCATGTTGGTATGTTCAGTAAATCAGGCAGGCTGTTAGCTCACCCCTTTGATGCACAAGAATAGAGACTCGTGAATTACACATGACCCACAGTAACAACCAGTCACTGACAGTCAACGTGTGCTCAAATGTTTTGTGTGGCTTTAGTCAACATTGGATGGAGAATGCCACTTCAATACTGAGTAATTTGCAGCTGGCTCATAGGCATGGAGCTGCAGAAGCCCAGTCTGTCACACCGTAGCTTTCAGTTAACATACAGATACAAAGAAAGTTCAGTGTAAATACTGTTGGAACAAATAGTTTGTGTGTCTTCTTACATCACCTGAAATACAAGCATGTCATCGCCAATCCTGTTAAAGAAATGATGTTTATATACCACAAATCTGCAAAAGCTAATTGTGTTTTAGAGAAATGCTGCAGCAATTACATTTTTATCAGCACAATGAAAATATTTAATGAAAACGTATGCAAAGTCATTGTTCAGAATGCATCTGCAGACCATGCACTGTTGTTTTCATACAATATGTGCTTGTACCAACTGAAGCATCATAAATGCGTTTTTTTGTTTGTGTTTTGGCACCAGAGTCCAGAAGTCCAGAGTCCGGTTATGAAAATTATTATGTTGAAGATTTAACATAAGTCTGGATTTTTTGGTCTCGTTTAATATCTAAAACTATTTTCAGAGCAACAAATCCTTACACAGGGACATCTGAAATAGCAGGATCATAACAAAGATGTGAAGCCAGAACATATGGAATTGAATTTATCAATATAATGAGAATTTATCATTGGAAAAATAAGAACTTAGTAAATAATCAACTGCACAACTGATTTAGCTAAAACTGCAAATAAAGTTGCTAAAGACATTTTAATAAGGTTTCTTTTTCACAGCACGTGTATAATTATCACTTAAACATCTTATGCATGTTCTCTGCATGTTCACATTCATAAGTAATATCTAATGTTTAAGAGCAGTTAAAGTGTGGAAACTGGAGACATTGTGGAGCACAATGTAAAACAACCTAACAGTCATAACACTGCAGGAACATGTGTAAAATGAGACTTGTGTATTCAGCTATTGCCCCAGTGCATGCTGGGATGGTTCCCAGTACACATACTTCATGTAACTGCAGTCACATGACCCACAGTCGAAGAAGACAGAAGCACATTAGCTTGATACGCATCAGCATGTTGGCCTGAATTCAGCCACATTTGAAAACAAGGCCTGGATTTATCAAGGTTCACGTTCTCATGAATTTAATCAAATGAAATCATGTGATTGTAGTTTCATGAGGTAGCGGGTGTTTGGAAGCCTCCCAGCATGCACTGGGTCAGATTTATGGACATAAGTCATTTTATTTGAGTGAGTGCAGTTAGACCATGAGTGAAGCAGATTTGATAACATGCCTTGAACTAGTGTAACATAATTTATGATTGGAGATGTTCTTGATCCTCAAATGTGAAACATTCTGCTAATGACAATAAAGTAAAATTGAATAGAAACAGTGTCAAACTATGTTTCATCTGTAGTGATAGGAACTGTGGAAATAAATAGAAAAGGTTAATGGACTTTAGCTCGGTCCTCGCATGTGGATGGACCACTGGCAGCTCCTGGAGCCCAGTGCGCTGAACCGTTTGCACTGCTGATATTTACTCCAGCGACCCTGACCACCCACCTCCATACCACTTAGAACCACATAGAAGTAAGTAATAGTTATTGGACTGGAAAACATGTTTCCTTCCAAACTTTACTTCAGAACTAAATGTAATAAATGTAATTAGTAGGAGACAGGACTTTAAACATGATGAGGACTGACAAGAAAATGTCTTTTTAACCAAACTACATTCCAGATGCTGTCTGTCACTCATACATTTCCTCATGTCACCACGGATACCCTTAAATGTCTAAAAAGTCCTACAGATGGAATTAGATCATGGAAGGCTGTACTATTCAATTTATCTACGCATCTTCATCTGCTGCTGAACATCATGCAACTTTGAGATTTTGGCTCAGTAGGAAAATTCCTGATCCATGTCCACATTCAAGTGTGTACTCATTACAGAAAAAAGAGGAAATGTTTATAAGAAACAAACAACACATTATATGAAAGTAGACAAGGTCAGATTATGATGTACATAAGAAGCTGTTATTTCAAAAAAATATTTCACTTGAGAGGACTGAAAACTCTGAACTCATAACTGGATAAACTTGACACAACCTGATCCCGTCCATTTCCCACGTACATATAATTTCCAGGCTTTCTTTGAAACTCTTCTGGGACACTTATAAACTGTGCCAACTGTTCTCTGTTCACTGTAATTAGAATGTCGTAATTGCTCAGTCATCTGCAGGAAGCCTGCTGAAAAATACCAAAATACCATTCCCTCTTTTAGAATTTATTGGAAACTTGACACACCTGCAAATTGATTTCCATCGCAGAAACCAAACGCTGCCGCAAAGAATAATAAACTTGATCCTACAGTATGCTTTGGAGAATTGTCAGCGATAATGTAAAGCACAGAGTTTACAGGTCGTTAATAAGGCACAAACCAAATAAAAACATGTACCACCAGTATGGTTCTTTAAGTTGCTGTTAAAAGAAATTCATCAGTCTGTGTTTAACTGCAGGGAGAATAAATTAATACATATATTGTTGTTTCATTTCGTTCTGCAGCGACTGTGCCCCAATCTTGATCTCCTCCACTAGGCGTGAAGTTTCGGGAATGACTGACAATGCTGGTACTCTAATTTGTTAGTGCAATAAAAATAAATAGTTTGTTGCATCAATTCCAAATGAATGAGCACACAAATGAATATTATTATAGCACTTTATATATTTATCATAATATAGTACCGCAGTGCACTGTGATTTTATGATGCTTTTCAGATCTGGTCAGTTATTCCATGACTCTTGTACTGTTGCTGTTTAATCAGGTTAATCAGGTTTATCTATCACTGTCAGGTCAATCATAGTAGGAAGTTGTTTGTGTTGGCCAATGTCCAGTTTTTTTCTTGTGCTTTATTAAAAGTGAAGCTTGGAATACTGTAGGTTTTATCTGTATTTTGTTAGGTTTGTCAGGTTACAGGACTGTCTGTTGCTTTGAGTTTGGTCGATCCACATCTGGTTCCATGAGTGAAAGATTACAAGATACATTTCTAAAACGTAGAACAAACAGAGTACTAAATGTGCAAAACTGCCAATAGTCAGGTTTCCATCCAAAGAGCCCAAATTTCAACCACATTTATATAAAGAAAATTGCATCAGTACTTTTTCACCTCGGCTAAACATCTTACAGTCTCTCAGATTTTTATGTTTTTTTTAAGGAAATTTTACTGCTGCTTTCATGTGCAAATTGAAAATGTGCATTAAAACAGCTGCATAGAAATGTACTAGGTTAACCAAGTGGAATACAACGTGAAAGAGATTCGAGGCTTTTGGGCAACATACACAACACATGTCTACATGTCTATGCAAGAAAAACAGCAGTTTGATCACCTTTATTTTTCGTCGCCACATCCTGGCTGAAATTTGACCATTTCTTTTTATCTATTTATTGAATACAAGCTGATAATACATATATCACAACCCCACAAAAAGATAAATGACAGCAGAAAGTAATCAAAGCAATAAGACAAAACAAGCTTTATATAGTCCCACTATTCACATGTTTTCCCCCATTTCATATGCTACTTTTTGCAGCATTTTATTTTTCTTTTTTTGCTTCCCGTTGTATTTTTAAATAAACTTGACCAAAATTCAAATTAGTTCTTGATTAAACTTTGAATATAAATATTTAACCAAAGAGAATAATTGTGTTAATTATCTGAGGTACCTGAACTTGGTATGTTATGTCATGTTACATGTCGGCACTTATTGCTATGGTCAAAAGCTGAGATAATATGCACAGTTGCATGATAGAATTATATATCCTTTATGAAGTCCAATTTCATTTGACTCTTTGTGTTAGAAGCTTCATCACATAATCAGAGCAGTGAGAACACTCTGTTTTGATGAGAAACAGCTGAATATAAATTCATAGAATAATGGTCACGTCCATCTAGAAATGTTCATATGAGCCTTAAAAAAAAAATCCATATCAGTCGAAGCCTCCCAAACACACACACGCTCAGAGACAGTCCCGCCTCGGGTTGGCCCTTGCTTGTTTGTGATAAATGCGGCATTTGTATCCAGGGTGTAGGCTTATTTCTGCTCAGTTGCCTGCTCTGGCTAAGCTAAGCCCTGTGTTGCTGATAATGACAGCTGTGAAAGGAGTGGGGGACTGAATGAAAACCAGTGGGGGTGGTGAGTAGCTGTGGATCCAGTCACTCTGCCCTGCCAGGCCTGTATTTACCATCCTTGTGTGTCCTGCAGTGTCACACTGGGGTGCACTCTGCTCTACTCCTCTTCTACTCTGTTTACCAATGTAAGGCTCTATTTTCTCCATAAGTGAGAACTGTTTCCATTCAAAAATGGCATTTCATGTGGTAAAAAAGTCTGTCACCGCCAGCACAGTTTTATATGTTTTGTTTGCTGTAAAATTGCTTTAAGATTTTATAATTTTACAAGCAATGTTCCGTTATTTTCATGCTATAATAGAGTATGTGCCCCGTGTATCACCTGATTGTTATTGTACAAGACTGACTGATATCTATATAACTATAATATAAGGCTGGTAGGATAATTAAAACAATTAAACATTCACAGTAACTCACCTTTATGTTGACTTGGATAAAAACTGGAAATAAGAAATCAATATCAAAATCATTCATTAAAAACTGTGTTACTATGTAGTTATGTTCCTGCTATTGACACAACAGCTTACGGTTGCCAATGGTCGTATTAATCCAACACATATTGTGGATTGTGAGTTTCCCAGATGTGCAATCAATAAATAAATAAACAAATAACAGCTGTCAGAAAAATGTTAATAGAGCAAAAAAAGAAACACTGCTCCAGTCTGAGACGAGCTAACGATGAAATGACACTACACCATGAAAGCTGCTGGACTACAGGCAGGGTTTGGCTGATTTGGGGAAATCATTGTGTGATCACACATTTTATTAACACTTATTGAATGTATTATCACAACAACAATGTAAAACAAAAGAATCTGTGTGAGTCCAATCTAATTTTACTATTTCACAGAAATGTATGCCATTTTTTAAAATATATTTACTTCAAAGAATATTTATCTACAAATATACAGCATCTCTTGTGGCGTGGTGAATTCTTTTATTTTGAGTGATAAAGATTCCCCCTGTATTATTTCACTTCATATTCAAACAATAGAATATAGTTAATTGTTGCTATATAATTTCTTGTCCTCATCACTAGACATGTTAAGTTGTGTGGACTTTAGTTAGAGATATTCTCAGAACATGGGTGACATGACACAAACCAGACATCCTTGTCATCAATAGATAAAATGTTGGTTAAGTACACAAAGTGCAAACCTTTATAAAAGTGCAAATCTATTAAAAATGCTTAGATACAAAGTCAGTACTGCACATAGTATAATCTTAATACCAGTCTGAATAAATATGATCATATTTATTATGCTCTTTGTATAAAGGCTGCCATTAATCAATCTGTATTTGTATTGCAGCTTACAGGTTAGTAAGTCAACGTGCTTTACAGTTTAATGACAAGCTGAGAGTACACATATAAAAAGTAAAAACAATTAGAGAAAAAACTAAAGTGAAATCATAAAACCAATCAAAAAAATATGAATACAATCAAATAAATGATTTAATAAATGTTAAATAAGGATTAAGAGTTAGCTTTTACATTTACCTCTACCCCACTTACCCCTAAGAGAGCAACACACTGCACTGAAAGTGAAAGTGAACATTAGACCAAACAAAAACAGATGATATGGTGCCCGTGCAATCAGCAGAGCTCAGGCGTTACATAAACATGAGAATATCTTAGTGGAATATGTGCATTATGTTTTGTATGTGTTAAATCAATTGAATTGAATTCAGCTACTGGATTATAAAAACATCAATGCACTTTACAGAAGGCCAATTTCTGTTGTACAAAGACAGCAGTGCTGAACATTTAATGGATTCATTCATTGACAGAGAATTCATTTGCGACAATGATGCTAATCAGAGGATTGTTACATATGAAGTGAAACAATGAACATTCTGGTTCCAGGATTTGCTGTTTCTCTCTCTTTCTACATCACTGTAAAGTGAATATTTTGGTGTTGGTCAGATAAATAAAATCATTTGAAGATGTTAACCTAGGGCTCCGGGAAACTGATTTCCAGATGTCGGCACATGAACTGATAATGAAAAATAATAGCTGCAGCCCATTCCCACCCTGCTAAAATAATAATTGCTTTGAACTCAATGTCTACTTTGCCAGGATTTAGAGACTAACTACCCGAGAGTAAGAGTAACTACCCCACAAAAAACTGTATCTGTTTATCTATGTATCTGTTTTTTGGGGTGTAGTTTTGTAAGTTCTGTATTAACTAAAAAAAAAATCCATTTGAATTTGTCACCTAGGGAGGATGGAAGGAAGGATGGAACGAGCAGAAGCTATTTATTTTGAAATGCATGTCTACATTGATGATTTATAATTAGAAAAAAATGCAGTATGAAAGCAGATTGGTGAAGGCGTGCATGGCAGGCATTTTGCAAGATCATGATCTGCTCTTATTTTCAAATGTCACACAGAGAGAGGGATTAGATTTTGAACAGGACTGTTGATCTGTGAGTTACAGCCTGCAGTTATAATAACTGCTGTGTTCCCACCATTATGAATATGTTTATGCATTTTGAGAGGCTTTATCAGTGTTACTTTGTCAGATCTGGCTAGGTAGTGTAGCTGCTGACGTTAAGAAACTTTCACAGACACCGGTGGAGATTAATTTATCTTCTGTGGCAGTAAACACAACACACTGGCCTGCAGATAGCTCTGCTGTTTTCAGCTTCACTAACTTTAGATGTTTGGGCTGATGAACAGTAACGGTAATTTAACTACTACAAACTGCGGTGCTACGACGATGTACTGGCCCTCCCTCGAACACACCAGGAGAACCTCTTGTACCAGACAAGCTCTGCTGGACTCTCCATCTTATCACTGCAGGAGCAGAGGCTGACAGTAACTGCTCTTGGCAGATTATCTCTGACTACCAGCACTGCCGCCAAACGTGTTGCTATCCATACACAGAGAGGTTATGGTCAGTCATTGTCCCCCATGTAGGTACGTAATCAGGAAGCCACCTCTCATACCAATGTTTAACCACCGTCATGCATTAGATTATATATATATAAGATTATATGTCGTATTAGTAGTGTGCATTCATACTGTGGTGACTTTTGAAGGAGGGTTGGGATTCCAAGGACAGGGCAAGCTCTGGTGACATCACCAGGGATGACGCTCACAAGCAAGAGTAATGGCACAGCGATATATACATATGTCTAATGTTTTTTTATGTTTCTGCAGCCCTCTAATGACCCAAGTTTTAATTTGTATGAGCAACTAAGTGAACAACCTGGGGGATTTATAATGCTACACAGTGGTGAAGGGTGAGGTTATCCAAATGTGTGTGTGTTGGTGTGTGTGACATGAATGTGCATCCACGAGTGTGCATCTCGTATGCCGATGGAGGCGGTGCGTGTCCACACTTCAGAGCGATGTGAGGCACAGTCACTGGGCTTGAAATCAAGCAGAGTGAAGATTGTTTATGGACTGCCAAAAGTAATTAATCTCCCTTCTCTATGTAAAATTAATCGGATTAAACATCCTCGTGGCCCAGTGAATCTGTCTCCCTGTAACGTGCGGACGCTGAATCTCTTGCGGCTGCTGCTCCTCCGTCCCGCCTCGTACCCATAATGCCGGTCTTATAGGCCCGATTCACTGGCTTCACCGCAACAATGGGCTGCACAATGACTCTAGAGTGTAATCATATTCTCCTGCTTGTCTGAATGCTTGTCTTTCACGGTGGGGAAAGAGCATTGGCCACTTGACCAGTATTGAATTCTGACCTTTGATAGAGCTGTTGAAGTGCTGAGAGATTTGTTGATTAGAGTTTCATCTGTGTGTCTCTGGCCGCTGGTGAAACACATGTTCACATGATGATTTGACCTTTTCGGCAGCATTCAGATGAGCATTCTGTCCTCCTTGCCTCACATCGTGTAAGTGGGTTATTGGTTGACATCCTAAAGAGGCAGACTCCAAAATGCTCACTGATTACTTTACTTCTCGTGCCCTCGATGCCTCCAACCGTCCCATTTCCTCACCTTTGCTGACACACACCCACACAGAGCACATAACAGTGAACCCTCGCAGTAATACTAGATGGCTGTCTGACCGACTCTGCTCAACACGTTAACATTACTAAATGTTTAGGCCCCTGTGGCAGCATTTACACCGTATGTACAGAGGAGGCGTAGTAAGAGTAGCATTTCAGCAGAGCAGCAGCAACTTCAGACCTCCATCTGTCTCCACGCAGGATGCATGCAGGCGCAGTATTGAGTGTAGGTCATCTTCATTTTGCTCAGGCCCTGACACACAATCTGCTTCCTAACTACAGAGTTAGGAAGCAGAAGAAAATAGACTTGCAAACATATAATTCAGGCTACAATATCGCAGAACAGAAAGAATGACATGGTGATCGTTGTGCTACTCCTGGAGCATAAGTAAAGGCCTTAAAGGGATAGGTAAGCATTTGGAAAATATACATATAACGTTTTTGAGAACACCATGAGAAGATGAAATCTCTAACGCTGACTATGTAACAGAAAATACAATAATAATTTAGATGTAAGGGAAGTTAGACTTAGACTTAGACAGACTTTACTGTCATCAAACTGCATATTTCCAATGCACATTTGAGCGAAATTTCGTTGCAAAGGCTCAGAATAAAAACAAGAGACACGGTAATAACAGTATAAATATAAAAGTATATGAAATATAAAATAGAATACAATATAAAAAGAAACAGAATAAAATTGTGACTTATGAACAGACAATATGAATAGTGCAAATAGAGTTACCAGAATTCTCAGTGCAATAGAGTTCACAGTATCAATGTAAAGTGACTAGTGTAATATGAGAGGGGGGTTATTGGGAGTTTAATAGTCTTATGGCGTGGGGGATGAAGCTGCTGTAAAATCTGGCTGTTCTGCTTTTGATGCTGCAGAACCTCTTACCAGAGGGCAACAGGGAGAACAGTCCATGGTGGGGGTGAGAGGGGTCTTTGGTGATCGACTGAGCCCTGGTCAGGCAGCGTCTGCGAGCAGTGTCGTGGATGGAAGGAAGTGCTGTCCCTATGATTCTCTCCGCTGTCCTCACCACTCTCTCTACACATTCCCAGTCTGAGGCGTTGCAGGCCCCAAACCAGACAGAGATGCAGCTGGTTAATATGCTCTCAATTGTCCCTCTGCAGAAAGTGGTGAGGATGGAAGGGGGGAGGTTTGTTCTTCTCATCCGACGCAGAAAGTGCAGACGCTGCTGTGCTCTCTTCACGAGAGCAGAGGTGTGGAAGGACCAGGTCAGAGTGTCTGAGATCTGCACCCCCAGGAATTTGGTGCTGCTGCTCCACTGTGGCGTCGTTGATGAGGAGGGGGGTGTGACTTGGTTGATTTTTCCTGAAGTCAACGACGATCTCTTTTGTTTTGTTGACATTCAGGATTAGATTGTTCGTGTCACACCAGTCCACCAGGTGTTTCTCTTCTTCTCTGTAGGCCAGTTCGTTGTTGTCCCTGATGAGGCCCACCACTGTCGTGTTGTCCGCATACTTAACGATGTGGTTCGTACTGAACCTGGCACAGCAGTCATGGGTCATCAGGGTGAAGAGCAGTGGGCTCAGGATGCAGCCCTGGGGGGAGCCGGTGCTGAGGGAGATGACGCTGGAGGTATTTCTACCAAATGGCACAGACTGGGGTCTGTCTGTGAGGAAATCCAGCAGCCAGTTACACAGATGGGGTGTTGAGTCCAAGAGGGGCCAGTTTGTTCACCAGGTGCTGGGTGATGATAGTGCTGAATGCTGAACTGAAGTCCATTCGCACGTGGGTGTTGTTCTTCTCCAGGTGTTCCAGGCTCAGGTGGAGTGTAGAGAAGACGGCATCCTCTATGGAGTGGTTGGAGCGTTAAGCAAACTGGAGCGCATCAAAGGGTTGGGGGGGGGGGGGGGGGGGGGGGGGGGGGGGGATTTGGAGATGATGTGGTCCTTCACCAGCAGTAATCATTGAGGGATGAGATTGTGGGTTTGATGGTGGCAGTCTTGAAACAGGATGGGACGACAGCATGGGTCAGCGAGGTGTTGAATAGGTCCGTGAGGACGTGAGCCAGCTGGTCAGCACAGTCTTTGAGCACCCGTCCCGGTATATTATCGCTGCTTTTCTAAGTTGGCTTTTCTCAGCGTCCTCCGGACATCAGCTGTCTCAAGTCTGAGTGCCTGTTCATTTGGGAGAGGTGTGGATTTCCTCGCAGGACTGTTGTTGAGTGCTTCAAACCGATCAAAGTACTTACTGAGTTCATTGAGGAAGTCCATGTTGTCCTCGCAGGGTAAAGGAGCAGCCTTGTAGTCCGTGATGGTCTGGATGCCTTGCCACATGCGTCTGGTGTTCGTCGGGTCGTGGAAGAATCCCTGGATTTTCTGACCATAGGCACGCTTTGCTGTTCTGATGGCACGGTTCAGGTTGGCTCTGGCTGATCTGAGCGCCTCTCTGTCCCCAGACTTGAACGCTGCATTTCGTACCCTCAGCATTGCACGTACCTCATTGGTCATCCAGGGTTTCTGATTTGCCCGTGTGGTGACAATCTTGGTGACAGAGACATCCTCCATGCATTTCTGCAAGGGTTAGCCTTTAGCTTAGCCATTAGCCCCCCCAGCTACCGCACTTCCGCTTCCTATCACACCGCCTCCGTCTCCTCTGGGTGCGTCCAGTGCTGGTGGGAGCTCCCGCTGCTTCATCAGCCGCTGGGTATGGTTGACGTAGCAGTCCAAGGCTGTTTAGAGTGTGCAGAGTTGTTGTGTCCACTGTCGTTGACTTGCAGGATGTGCGTAATTCTAGCACGAACTGCCGATCGTATGCTAGTTTGCTGTTATTACACTGAACGTTCACTGCTAAACTCGCCAGTCTAGATACCTTGTTTACCGTTAAATATCCAATATTCACAGGAGCCATTGCAGCCGCAGCCGAGCAGGGCGCCATTGCAGCCGCTGCCGTTACCTGTTGTAACTCTTTCTTAGCATACAATGTAGAGATGCTGGACCTAAACTGTTCATTACTAAGTTTAAGAGTAAAAATAATGGATGCCGTATGCATGACGTCACCCTAACCCCCAAATTCCACCGGTCGTGCCACGTTGCGTGTGTGCCACGGGCACCGCAGTGATATGCGGCCGTTCTAGTCAATGTTTCAAACCCCACCGGCTCCGCTGCGGTCTGGTTCGGAAGTGTCCCGGAAGCTGGCCTCCGCTTGGCCTCGCGTGAAATACGCGGCTGTTCTTTTTTAGACACAGACACAGAAACAGCATAGAGAATCCGGTGGATTTTCAAAATAAAATACCCCGTGCAAACTGCCAGTCATAAAAAACAGACAAAAGCTAAACAAATAACCTATGTAGCATATTTACACATGTAGAAGCATATTTAGAAGCACATAAACCAGGAAAATGACCAAATATAAGCAAGTAAACAAAGTCTGGTGGGCTAAACACTTCTGAGTCGCTCCCGGTGGGGTTTGAAGTCACGTGCATGACGGACCAAAACAACGTCACAGCCGCAACGTGACAGGGACGTGCTGGATGGAGTTTCAGGGTTAGGTTTCTGAAGAACTGTTTTGAAGCTCAGAATATAACTAAAAATCAGCAAAGTGGACCTGAGGCAGGCCAAATGATGCCTGGGTGTTCAAACAAGATAAATTCACCCTCAGTACAGTTGTCATGAATGGGGAAATTAGCTACAGAGGCCAAAACTGTTTTTTGTACCAGGCTGTAAACATGTTTATTTCTGCTGTGAAGTTGGACGTTTTAACATGGGGGCTTATGGAGACTGACATGTTCTGTAGCCAGCCTCAAGTCAACATTCTAGGAACTGCATTGGATTCACTGTACAGCCATGGAGGTTTTCACTTGATTACTACACGTATCTCCTTTCTAAAATCACCCATCATCTTTCTTTTTAGTACAACATCTGAACTTTGTTGAGTGATTCTATGCAAAATAGATGAGTCTGTGGTTTTGCATGTTTCATCTGAGGTACCATTTAGTAACAGTCCGAAGGGTACTACACTATGACAAATGATGTGGGAGTTTATGTTGGAGAAAAGCAGTCTGCATCGTGCCTTAATATGCTACCCTGTTGTAGTTAGTAGAATGTGTTTGCAAACACGTTCCTGCTCACTCAACCATCAGAAACAGGCAGGCAAAAGATAACACAGCTACACTGATACACCACCACCATCTCCCTTATGAAAGGGCCCACACACTCCTGGTGCACCCACACATGTGATCTCACTTCTTATGACTGATTAGAAGTGTGTAGGTGTGAGCAGTCTGGGCTTGTTTGACATATTCCTCACTCTCCTGTTGTTGACGTTGTTAGGACAAGTTGCAAATGTATCATTTTCTTATTGTTAATTTCATTAAATGTAAATGGAGTAAAGTGTTCCCAGAGTAGTTTCACCTACCTTCAACTTAAGCAGAGGTCTAATCAGATGAAATAATTGAAAACACTTGAAGGTATGCGGACCTTTAAAGTCCCTGTGAAACGGAAAGCAAAGTCTTATTTGCTTCAGCATCTTTAGGTATTTCCTGCTGAAACAGGCAGAAAGGACCTATCGTAGACATTGATTGGCATTTACAATAGACATTAGCTAAATCAGATGCTGTGCTCAAACCCACACTTGTGTTGCCTGCTAATGGCAGACACAGTAAGCAACAGTTATTCAGCAGTAAATCACAGAGTTGAAGCTGAGCAGCCGGAGGACATCAGAGAGAAAAGCAGCAAATATATTCTGAATAAAATCTGATCCAGTTTGACCAACATCACAGAATAAAGTTATAAAGTTGTACAGTAATCAATGAGGCCTGAACATAGATGCATGTAGCAGCTCTCAGAATCACTCAAAGCCTACAAAACAGGAAGCATTCGCTCCGGCAGCAAAATTAGTACAAGATGAGTCAACTTTTTATTGTTTATCAGGAAATGACAAATTTTAAGATGCCATGATAAATACCTGGAAATACTGAAAAAAATATGTTTTGTCATTGTTGGTCCAGATACTGAAGTACAGGTGAAATACTGTACTAAACTTATGTAATAAAACACGTCAGTTTTGACTTCATGGGGACCCTAACCCTAATGCTAACAGTAACTTACTTGCACATCCAGCAGACCCTGAATAACATTAGGAGCAACATTTGGAGTCGTGTCTGTGCCCACTGTCTGGCATTGGTCTGCATCAACTCTAGCACCACCATGTTCATCTTGTTAACTTTGTCTGTACGCTGTCTGGTGCTGAGCTGGTTGGGTGCAACGGGCTTAACTGGATTTAACTTTTTCAGATTCTTTAGAACTTTTTCACAGGGAACCAACAGGATGTTGAGCAGAGCAATGAAACTTCAACATGCTGTAAAACCAAAAAAACAATTCTGTGTGATTTCATTCATTTTCAGTCATTTGTTATTTCACCATGTTTGTGTCTAAAATGTGGATACGTGTGGGTTCAACATCAAAAATATTATAAGGGTGTATTAATTAAGCAGTATTAGTAATGGACAGTAGATGCTAGCTTAAACAAACCAGTTTACAGAAATAGATGCCAAAGTCTCTCAAAACACAAGGCCATAATCATTTTACAAAAGATGGCTATTTTCTTGCTGGCAGATCTTACAGTCATTGTTTTTTAAACTTCTTCAGATTGAAGTTGATAGTTGTTTCAATGAAACAGAAGTTCCGGTGACCGCTCCTAAAAATATCCACATTTCATCGCTTTTGACCAAAATCCAAAGGATTTTTTGGCTCCAGTAATTCATTAATTAAAGACAGCAGCTAGAAATTCAAACTTCACCCAAATTTAAGCTCCCAAATGTCCCATCATAAAACTAAAGCCACATTTTACATATGGTTATTATTATTACATGCTGTGATTGGTAAGTAGAAATTTCCTTGGTGGGAGCTCTGGTAAAAGTTCCATTACCAGCCCTCCTCCAGTAATGCCATCTGTACAGGGCACAACAAATTCATGTTCACGTCCTTCACTTATTGTCAGTTCTGTGAGTGCATTTATCTTTAGACTGTCAAATCAAACCAGATATAAACTGTGTTTTTCTGTTGAATTCTGGTTATTGTTCCTTCTCTAGGCGTCTGCAGCTGACACGCCACCAACCATCAGGCACAATGTCGTACGGGTCCATCGACGGAGGCTCTTTTGGCAGTCGCAACCCATTTGGAGGTCCTACGAGGCAGGGTTACCAGCCAGTAGGTAAGGAGGAATGTAGAATTTGTTATAATTTCATGAAAATATCATGTTATGCTGCTCTTTACAAATGCCCCCATGCATGGAACATTTAATAACAATAAAAGGTTATCATTTTAAATTTGAGCCATTGGCAGGATTATTATGAACACAGATGATTTTCCTTTAGTCCCCTCCACAGAGCGTTCAGCTCTGGCACACACACACACTTGAGACACACACAGTTTGGAGATTTCAATTATTTCTGCGACTGCTCTCTCTTCTGTGACAGAATGATGAAAACAAATATGTTTGGTTTCTTTGATAAAATTGTTGTGGATCCTCTGAAAATATGACAAGTTCTGATTCAAAAAGAAACATGCAGCAACTTACAGCACTGAATATTATTAATGTGATTGCCTCTTAACTTCCTGATTATACTATGATCATGATTATGATTATGATTATGATTATGATTAGTAACTTCTTTGTGCCTGTATAGATACAGTAGGGCTTGTTGACTACACATATTCGATTAGGCACAAACAGTAAGTCTGGTCGAATAGTCAAATTTGCTTAGGAAGGTTCCTAACTGAGTGAAATGACCCGGAAGTATTAACGTAGCCGCCATGATAAGAGCTGTTCCAATTCTCTAACTGTTAAGGAAAGGAGCTTCAATGCTTCCTTTATTATGCCCTTTAGCATAGGATGCACCGGACCATCCTTTACTAAAGGAAAGGAGGTAATGCTGCCCCACAATTCCATGCAGCAGCGACAAAAAATCAACGCACCGTTCAGTCATTCACAACCAGAAAACATTCATTTATTTAAACAGTGTGATGCAGACTGAGCAGAGAGAGCGTGTGAATATGAACATACGTGTTGACGTGATGTAAAAATTTTGATCATGAAGTGTGTTCTGTTGTTGACTGTGGAGCTGCGTTCACACACAGAGTAAAAACTGTTTCTAACTGTGACATCCAGCGTCCTGCAGATCATCATGAAGTTACCGTTGCTGATTAATCATATATCTTTATCTTTATATGTTTCTATATGAGTGGACAGGAGGGTGAGCGACCATACCAGCGTAACAAACACTTCATTTGACTTCTGTGACAGGTGGACAATATTCATTTATTATTTGAATTCTGACGTTGATAATGAAGTCAGATTATTCACCGGGTTGTCCACGTTTATATTTCCTGCATTAAAAGCACAATAAGAACATACGGGGAGTATCTAGTAAGTATCTCAGATGTGCGTTTTGTAGTCCATCTTCTGGACTTTGTAGTTTTACCACAGATCACGTCAATAAAATTCGCCATCGCATCATGATGTAGTCTAGTGTAAGTGCACTTGGATTCTCTGAACACCGCGGTCGTCTTCTCCTAACTCCTTATGAACTCTCCTTCACATCTTTCCTTGACCTCGTGACGTTTTCCATCGAGGTCAAGGAAAAGTGGTTAGGAAAGGACTTAGGAGCTGATTTTTTTGACTATTCGACTGTACCCATTCTTTCTCAATCTACCAAGTGCACAACATATTTATTGACTTATTAATAATAACTTATAACAGAATCTGTCAGACAAAGGTGAAAGACTACATACAACATGCTACCTCAAACATACTCTCATACTGATGCAATAACGGCATATTTTTGGACTTCTATTTATGAATACTATGTTTTAAGTATCAGCTGACACAAAAAGCATTGCCGCATTTTATTTGAAAATTGTCTGAAAACATTGGTAGTTAAATACATTTTGTTAACTTTGAGCATCATGCATAGCTTTCAATTCAATTCAATGTTTACAACTGACAAAATTACATTTTTACTTTGGAATGAAAAGCCCCTTCTTGGCAACTACTAGTCTGCATTGAATAATAATAAATAAATCAGTTATAGCAAAAACCATAATCGACACACTGCTCTACGCATGTTACATACACACACAGTCATAACTGTGGAGAGCTGATACATGCGTTGCAAGCTGTCATATGTTTAGACTCTTCTTTGTATGACTCAGTGTGTAATGATCAGCCTGCCGTTCTCCCAACAAAACCTCACCGTGTGTGGTTGTATGTGCACTTGTTGTGCTTCACTCCATGTGATATTTTTCCTGACTACCAGCTCTATTGGTTTTACCTCTCTTGTTGACTAAATGCTGTTTACATCATCTTGTAAACAGGACACACTGGCTAAGAGGGAGTTTGGGGCCTTTAGGGAAAGCATCATAAAGGAAAGGGATGTGCTGGATTTACAACACAGGGCCCTATGAGAGGGCAGGGCCACTTTCTTTTGAAATAGGTGATACATAAGGACACGAGCGTAAATGTTTTCAATAGGAATTTCAGTCCAGAACATGGTGTCTGTCTGCACCACTTAGCAGGTATAAAGCCAGCCTTTATTATCACCGTTAAAAGTTAATGTGGTGTACATGTTAGCAGTCTGTTTACACATCTAATAGATATGGAGCAACTTCTAAGCATTAAGCATTGTTTCTGACCAATAAGGATGTATGCCTATATTAACTGTTGGATATAGTTTAGTGTCACCAACTGCTGCAAGAAATATCTATCTCTTTAGCTGCTAAATGCTACTGGCTAACGTTTCTCTTTGGTGTTTGGTGCTTCAGGTAGTGTACTCTGGGTTTATCAAAGATGTTTTTTACTGAAAACAGCTGCCTGCAACTGCTGCAGGCAAGGCTGCAAAAACTTTAAAAAGGGTCATAAAATTATCTGAAAGGCGCTAAAAAGCTAACTCAGCTGTGAGGAACTGAGCTGGGTGATAAATCTCTGAGGGTTTGTCACAAAGAGAGACACTTTGCAAATAAGTCTCAGACCTCTTTTTCATATAATAATAATAATAATAATAATAATAATAATAATAATAATAATAATAATAATTGATAAGCAGATCATTGTTAGTGACCCTGAGATAGTGATCCTGGTTAAATATTTAGGAAGTCAATAATAACTTGAAAATGACTTGACAAGGGACAATGCTTACGTTATATATATGGTTCCATTGCTGGACCATGTGTTATAATCTGATATAATCTAATCTGCAATCTGATTGGTCTGCGACACATTTAGAATGTGCTCAAATCAGCATGACAGCACACCTGACTCATCATTAAAAATATCACACTGCTATCTTCACATTGGCACATGTCCACTGGAAGTCAACTTTAATAAAGTAATACATCTGAATTTACAATTTCAGCTTTCTTTAATGAATATTCTGTGTGTTATGGAGCTGTTAGACCTCCTCATTAATACCGGTGTGTACCTCGTTAATACAGGTGTGTACCTTGTTTGTGTTCAAACAGTTCAGTCAGCGTAGATGTAATGTAATGTAATCAAAAACGATGACTGTAAGATCTGCCAGCAAGACACACTGCATAAAAACTGAAAATAGGAATCTTTTGTAAAATGATTATGGCCTTGTGTTTTGAGAGACTTTGACATCTATTTCTGTAAACTGGTTTGTTTAAGGTAGCATCTACTGTATGTTATTAATACTGCTTAATTAATACACCTTTATTATGCAATATTTTTGATGTAATATTGTTTTTGAAGACCTAAGGTGGACTAATATGAACTGAAGAGGAATATTCCGTTAGATGAAAACATGTTCATTTTGGAAATGATTCCATCGATCTTTGTTCAATACATTTTGACTTTTGGACTTTACAATGCTGTGGAGTTACTGGAAATGTTTGGATCATCCTCCATCAGCTGTGCCGGTGAGTCGTTGATACGGCGCTAGCTTCAAAATAAATGTGAAGTTCATGGACTGAGGAGCCAAATGTGTCCATGGAAAAATATATTTTTCAGCAGATATCTTTGTCACTACAAGACTGAACTAACAAAGCAGTTTAGTGTTTATATGTGTGCTATTTATTCAGTTTGGGAAACTCCACGATCTCTATAAGATCTGACGGGACTAGAAAGCGTCTCCATTGCTAGGTCGTTACTAATGCTCAGGCTACTTGCTGGAGTAGTGAACTGGGTTCCATTACATATAGGAGTCTAGTGCTGTGACTGATTGTTTTCCAGGTATTAGTCAGACACGTGGAAACGGAGGTCAGAACAGAAACGGCGAGCAAAGAAATGTTTATTTTGAGAGCAAATTACCCCAAAACATGAAAATCTTTTGATTATATATTTTATTTAAGTTGGTAATTGTTGTATAATCACAACATTACACTCGAGGGTGTGCTTTAACTTATTACTGGCACGACAGTGACACTAATGGACCACATCACTGTTGTGCCAATAATGACGTTAAAGCTCACCCTCTTGTGTAACATTGCTTAAATGAACACTTAGAATTGTCAGTTTGCAGACATATTCAGTACAATTGTTGGTGATGTTGGGTGAATAGTCGAGTTAAAGATTTTATCAATTAACACTGACAACATGGAGTGCTGGTATCGACCTTTTGCAGAAACTTCATATCATCAACCTCTGAGTAACAGCAGCACTCAAGTGTTTTCATAGCAGTTGCTTGTCAACATTGTGCCGTTCTAGAAAGTTTGCATGAATTTGAACAGTGAGCCACTTTCCTTCTTATAAGCAGGTAATCAGTCAGGTGTTCCAGTCATCACAACACATTTTTTATTCATAAAGAAATTAATAATTCAAGCAATCAACACTGCATGTACACAAGTAAAGGTGCACATACAAATACAACAGAGATGCAAGTCTGTGCAGCAACACAAGACATGGCATCAAGCTGATATTCCTGTACATTACACCTATTTTATATATAATTACCTACAGCATGCAGTGTGTATTAATCGTGTGTGTGTGTGTGTGTGTGTGTGTGTGTGTGTGTGTGTGTGTGTGTGTGTGTGCTGTTGCACAGAGGTCACAGGTTTTCATTAGGGTTAAGCAGTGTGAAAAGCAGCTTCATTTGATTTGATCCTCTCACTGCTTTCATTAGCCTTGTAATGGGGAAGGAGCAAGACAGAGCCCCTGAGGCAAAACCTGTTCCCAGACAAACCAGAGGTTTGTGTGAGTTTGTGTGTGTGTGTTTGTGTGTGTATGTGTATGTATAATTGAGAACGATAGATAGATAGATGGAGAAAGACTACAGGTACAGATAGAACTGACGATCAATAAATGGTGAGGACAATGAACTTGTGTTTCATGTTGTGCGCAGGACAAAGAACCATTGTACAAGCTCTAACTACTAACTCAAGAACACCCATATGGTTGTTGTTGTTGTTACAGTTTTGTATTCAGACATTCATGACATCACTGGCTGAAATGACACACACATACACACACCACCTGATCTCAAAATACACAACGGACGTCAGAGGTCTACTAGAATGTTTTATCCCTTTGTAAGCCTACTGTCTGTACATGACAGGATGCGATATTAAAGTAACGCCTGAAATGACGTAAAATACTTTTCATACACTCCATGCTGTCTGGAATCAAGTTGTTGTTTGATATGTTGTTGGGTACACAGATGATAATAGAGAGATTACATAAACAGACACTGATGTACCATTAGCTCAAGTTAGCATTGCAAACATTTGCCTTTTTACAACTAGCAGACATTATTATCATGTTTCTGCCCCCCTTACATATGTAAATCTAATATTTGCAGGCCTACTGGTCTCTACTGAGTCATGGAAAAATGACTGGCCCTTTGTCTTACTCACTTTCTTACCTTATCCCTGTGTAGTTGGTGATAAACAAGAAGAAAGAAGGGTTAAAAAGCTGCAGGTGAGAGTATCATCTGGTTGCGTGTCTGAGGATGATGAACAGAAACAACACATGCTCAGTGTAAAAGTAAAATGGTGAAAGCGTGGCCAATCCCTTTGCAAGATTGTGATCTGCTCTCATTTTTTAATTTCACACTGACCGGGATCAGATATTGTGCACGGAGAGTTGATCTGTGAGTTATATAATACACAGCTTTAGTGATTAGAGGTATTTCCCATTAAAGTCCCCATGAAACAGAAAGTAGAGTGCTGTTTGCTTCCTTCATGTGTTTGCTGCAACGTGTGTCTGATAGGGTTGGACTTATATACAATGTCATGGATATTGATTGGCATTTGTAGCCAATAGTGAGTTACTGCTCCCCTAACTGCTATGCACTGCAGGTAGCGATGATCTAGTGTCAGCGTTTACCTTTCAGTGAACACAGCCAGACATGGGACCAAACACAACCTCTGAAACCAGCAATGGCCAGTCTGACAGGGAATACAGAAGCCTAGTGAGGTGGTTTTCTTTCTGTGGTGTGCTCCTGAGTCAGTTCAGTTAGCTGCACAGCTGACTGAGCTAACAACAACAACAGTTTGCTACATAGCGATCTCGAACCAGGTCTAGCTGCTTTAGCTAGAGTTGAATAGAGGACATCAGAGGGAAAACCAGCAAATATATTCTGTATACGATCTGATCCAGTTTCACCAAAATCACTGATAAAGTTATAAAGTTGTGCTTTTGTACAGTAATCAGTGAGGCCTTGGTATATATGTATGTAGCAGCCCTCACAATCACTCTATTAAGCAGGAAGCACTCTGCTCCGAAAGTGTCAAAAAAAAGAGAAAGCATTCTCCAACTCCACCTACCATAAAGAATACCAAAAAATATGTAAATACTGACTTTCTGCCATTGTTGGACCAGCTATTTAAGTATAGGTGTCATATAGCACTTGAACATCAATTCTGACTTCATGGGAACTTTAACTATTCATTACCTTTGCGTGATTTTCAACTGTGGCCGTGAACCTTTACTGACAGACCACTGGGTCTGAGCTAACTTAGCCTCATGGCTGATAATGCTGACAAGTCTATGCAGCAGATTCATTTGTCTTCTGTATCAGCGGGTTCTCTAGTCATTTAGGGCTTAGATTGAATCCAAAATCATTGCTATGTACTGGCGCTTACCCACACACCACGAGAGCTACAGCACAGGTACACGACTCACTCTAATAGGGGCATGAATGTGATTTTAGCGACAGCCAAAGACAGCCTGCCTCCATGTGTTTCCATCATGGACTTGACTTCACATCGCTATTTGTCACATCATTCAGGTTTCTGCCCACCAATATGTATGGTGTACACATTACAATACCCAAGAAGATGAATCCCACCAACTTTGTTTGAACGTTTCTTGTGCTCAGGTCTATTTTGGAAAGGAGATCTTGCAGAACACTTCCATACAATCTGACAATAACAGTCTGACCTGATTGGTTGCAAAACCAAGAACTTTTAATGGACATACTTCGACCGTACCAATTACCTGCGAGGATTGATTGACGGCTGAAAGCTTTAGCAGTCTCAGTCAGCACTGGACCAGATTCAAAACTTGTTGTGCCCATTAGTCACTTTGACACAAACACATAGGAAAACAAGATCCAGGTTGAAAAATAGTTACAGTTTAACTTTTCATTTAGCATCATCAGGTGAGAATTTCATTTCCCAATCTAATACTTTGTTTTATGACTAATTCACATCCAGACTGATCTGTACTTTGTGTTAAGTGCTAATAAGTAAGTATTAATATGCTAATATCCAACATTAATGACAGTAAACAGAGCAACACTGTGCCTGCTTTGCATATTAACATTGTCATTGTGAGCATGCTAACATTAGTATTTAGCACGACTGTGTTTCAGAGTCCTACAGAGCCGCTAGCATTGGACTATTTTATTTTTCTAGAAATAGAAATTCATTAGGAAATCAAACAATGCTAAAATCAACATGTGTGTACTTCAGTACAGGTTAAATAAAATGATTCTCTTGATTATTGTTGATTACTGTAGGTGTTTTGGTTATGTAAAACATGATTGTTGTTCCACCCTGGATGAAGTTTTCATGTTATTTTGAAGAAAATTGCCCACTTTTTTCTCACCTTTACAAGCTACTCACACATAATCAGTGTGGCTGTTACTATGTAAGACTTGATTAACATGTTGATTTTTGTCGTTTGTCTCTGTAGTAATTGCTGAGAGTATGCAGCAGTGTGTCAGAGGCATTCACAACCTGAGTCAGTTTATGGAAAAAGCTCAAATCACTGAGCAGAAAATGTCGTGCAATCCACTGCTGTTAGTGCCGAGCTTTATGAATAAGGCCTCAGGTCTTTTTTTTTTCCTTCTATCGAATGTTCCCTATTTGGTTAGTCAGTGCCAAATGAAAATGCCATTATCTGTCTGCTTTGTACTGTGCATTTATTGCAGTGTATACAGAATGTATGTTCATACCAATCATGTTTGACACTTGAGGGGAGTAGCTGGCACAAGTTATTATTCTGCAATTCAGATACACAGTAAAGAGGAAGGGAGGATGTGTCAGAGAAAAATAAACATCACATATGCTTTTTGTCTCTGGACTCCAGCGTACTGTACTCGTATGTGTGCCCTGGAATACTCCCTTTCACTCAGTGTGACAGGCAGCTTCTCTCTTCCAGTCTTTTCTATTGTGGGCAGACAGATGGGAGCCTCAGTCACCAGAAAGGGGTTCTTTGATCACAGTGAAGCCTGGGTACATTATGAGGGATATGAGTGGTGGTGGTTGGTGAGGGGGGTTGTGGAGCAGGAGCCTGTCAGATTTGCCGTCTGTTGCTCAGGCTGATCTGAAGGGGAGCTCAGGAAATGATCAAAGCCCAGGTTAAGTCTCTAATAGAGCTGTCTTTTAGGCTAATCTCTCTCCTCCCTCTCTCAGCAAAAGCTCTCAACCCTCCACCCTGCACTCTGAGAGGCAGCGTGTCACTTCCAGCAGAGCCAAGTGTCTCATTCAGGATGACAGGACAACACGGCTTTAACATCAACACATATTGACACGCCATATGCTGTTATTAATAAGCAGTGAAAACTAAAGGGGGCAAAAGCTCACTATTTTATGTGTACACCAGCGGTCACAGTTGTCATAGCATGACAGTATTACCATGAGAATATATCATTTGTGGAGGGTTATACAGGACCACGGACGCATCAGTATTTGTCAAATGAAGGGCTTGTCGAATCATCAAACCTGACCTTGCAACTTTCCAACATCAGTTTCAGAGTAGGAGTTGTGAAAAATGGTTGAAGGTTTTTATCTTTTGTCAAAGCAAGGTCTGTCATTATGTGTCCACAATGTAATGGCCTTTGGTGATTATAAGGAGCTTCTTTTTTTGCAAATTTTACTTTCAGACCTCAACCATGGAGTCCAAAGTTTAGGGGTGGACTGCTGAAGACGTGTACAACGCATTGCTATGCTTTCCGTTCTGCTGCCTCCCATTGTTTTTCTACATCTACTTGCAACGCATGATAAGCATTGAACAGATGATTGTCTGAGTCACAGAGAGAAAGAGACAGAAAAATATTTTTCTTATTATTTCACATTTGAAAATAATCCAACCCATGCCTGAAGCCTTCTGCACGAAAAACCTTTTGAACCCAACATGACACATGTCCTCTTGTTTCTGAACTCTAGCGTGAAATGCGCATTATTGTCAGATTGTTGATTTTGGAATGTTTTGAAACACTTGCAGCTAAATTAACCTCTTAAAAATACAAAGTCGGATCAGGATTATAACTGTTTCTCAAGTTTCTCACTGTTCTCAAGTTCAGCTGGCTGACATTGGGAGGTCAGGAGGCACAGGTCTATTTACCAGTAAGGCATATCATTTATTGTTTTGAGTTGCTGTGTAACAGATGCAGCTGTCTAGAATTGCCGGCTGGTCAATGACAGGTCCATGACAGGCCCTTACTTATCTGAATGGAATAAATTGATATATCTGCCTGGGGGTGGCAGTTCTGAGTGGCTGGTACTGTAAATGCTGCCAGTTGACTGAAATGTGTTTCTACTAAACCTATGGTTTATTGGCCAGTAAAAGTTAATATTCTATATGTTTTGTGGTGGTGGGTTGCTGCTGCAAGATTAGCCTTTTCAAAGCAGGCATACAAGGCAACAAGTGCAAAACCATCAACAGGGACACTGTCTGAAAATGTACCCCATTATCCCCATTTGTACATTTCGTTGCGTCTTGCCCCTCTCGATGACAAGATGCTTTATGTCTCGCCTTTACTTGTGGCCATTAGGAAGAGCTATAAACATTTTTTCCCTTAGATGTGAAGACATCTCTTCATGGGAACTAGCTTGTTTCAAACCTACCTGAACCTCCAATATGTGCTGGAAATTGCATATACTACATCTGGTCATTGATTTTGAGGATAAAATATCTTGCTGACCGATAGAACTTCTCTCGGAATCGACCTTTAAAGAGAAAGATACAGGACTTAAAGAGTGTTGGAGTGATATGGGAAGGCTTATATCCTTGAGGTTAAACTCAACTTCTTCTACTCAAAAAATGGCTAAAATGACTGCCAGAATGAAATTGCATTAGCTCATGAAATTGCATTAGCTCAGAAGTATGAACCACATTGACTATGTGGGTTATACCATTGGGTATATTTTAAGAAGCTTGCACAGTATGATTGCACACAGTACTATAAGAGCCATGCAACCAGTGTGGCTAGAATGGTCAATCAGCCAGTTCACCACATTGTTCCAGGCTCAAATATCTCAAGTATTGTTGTATGTTTCATTGTCTGCAGAGCATAAATCAAAATCTGCCTTTTCATTTAGCCTCACGTCAAAATTTCAATTAGTCCAATACTTTGGTTTGACCATATGACTTCCAATACTTGCAAATACTTGACCTTCCCATCTATCTGAACTGTATTTTATGTTTATTGATAATCAAATGGTAGCAAACTAAGATGGCTACCCTGGAGGACATTGCACAGGCTAAGCATCAATATGTTAACATTGTCAGTCAGTGTGTTAATGTTAAATATTAGCATTTAGCTCAAAGCAACACAGTGTCCTACCGTCTTATAGACCACTAGCATGGCTGTAGATTCTTAGGGTCCTATTATGCAAAACATCATAGCTAGTTTCTGACTGACACACTTGTCATTTTCATGCTTACTGCCCTTGTTATCTATTTAACTTGCACCCATGGGGTCATGAAATGAGTTGTGGTTAGGCACACTGTTGCCACATTGCTATCTTGAGGCAGCAGAAGAGCGATTGTGCCAATGACCAACAAAAAGCTGGTATAAAGCATTTTAGCAGCTGTATTTTCCTGCTATTTAAATAAGACACCCTGCCTTATTCAGATAGTAAGATAGGGTTCACAATGTGTGTACACTGTGCTTGTTATACACACAGGAATGTGCAACATCACTGCTCGTCCTCAGTCAAATCCAATGGATGGGACAGACGATTGGGAGACAGTGGAGTCTGGACATACCTGTCCCTCTGTGAAGATGGATTGCTGCTGTAAACTCAGTTTATCCCGCCAGGCTGTGACAGACATCTGTAATCTCCTGTCAGATGATTTGGAGACTAATGTCAGTCACTGCTGTGCTGCATTTCTCTGCAAGTGACCAACCTGAGTTCTCTTGGAGGTATGAGTGCATGGGGACAGCTGGCATTAGTCTTCAAATCACCTGACAGGAGATTACAGATTTCTGTTCCAGCCTGGCAGGATGAGAGCACGAGCAGCTCTGGTTCCTCAGCAGAAAATTTTCACGACTCCGGTTTGACAAACCCACCATTTAAATAGCAATGTGCCAGATGCAGGCACACCTGGCTGTTAAAGGGAACAAGAGATTGCAATCTGATTGTTTTAATTCACATCACGCCCAAAACACAGCTCTGATTAATTAATAGACTACAAACAACCCATTTGCACCTTTATTTGTGCCAAGATTATGCACAGTTCAGCAAATCTATCAAAAGTGGAGTTCCCTAACTGCATATATGACAGGATTTTAAACCATGCACTATAGATTGTCTCAGGAGGGTCCTTAGTCTTCCTCCATGTCTGAACAGTCCCCCAAGAAATTACAAATCACATGGTAATTCCCTAAAATTCCATTGGGCATGGCTGCAGCGTGCTCCAGCTGAGCTGCGGCCAAGCAGCAACCTCTGTGGCTGTAAAGTGAAGCCTATGCAGAAGTACCAAAGAGTGGTGCAGTTCCTCAAACGTCCACTTGAGGCTGACTACAGAATGAGACAACCTCAATAAGGCCCCATGTTACCAACGTCACAGCAGAAATAAACATGTTTACAGCCTGTAGTCTATAGCTAATTTCCCCGTTCCCCGAGAGGCAGGACAACCGACATGACGGCTGCCAGAATCAGAGATTTTGGAAGTCAGACATTGAAACGGCATAGAGAATTAATTATCAGACTTCTAATCATAAAAGAAAAAGGCAAAAGGGAAATACTTTAATTTAACCTGGCCAATTTACCCATGGTAGAACTACATAAACAAGGAAAAGTTACCAGGAGGGCAAAATGCTCGAATTCTGAAACCCTCCTGGTGGAGAATGGACCAAAACTGTCACAGACGCAATACCCGGAGGTATTTAGGGGTAAAAAGGCATGCTGTGTAAATAGACATATAAATTAATTATAAAAAAGGGGACAAGGTTGATTTGTCTTTCATGCTTTCTTCTCTATAAGTCGAGTGTGAGAAAACATATATTCAAAACTCCGAACTTTATATTGAGGTAAAGAAATAAGCCAACAGATATGAAGTAGGGCTGCAAGTTACAACTGTCTTTTATTATCTATATTGTCTTGCCTGAACAACAGTCCAAATGATATTCAGTTTACACTGTATACAACAAAGAGAAGAAATAAATTGTGCCATTTGAAAATCAAAGTTGTTTTTCGAACACCGCTGCCTGTATAAAACAGATTTATTTCTTTGTGAGAAGTAAAGACTTCCTTGTCATTGCTTGACAACAACATCCCCTCCCTCCCACACCTCTCATCACAGTCTGAGGAGTCTCACTTGGTTGCTTGATGTTAGCTCTGACCCATGGATGCATCCACATTGTTAGTTCCCTGTGATGAGCTCTCTGGAGACACAGACCTGCTCATTAAGCTTGAATGAAGCAAGTGGGTTGACTGAGTGTGACAAGGCTGTGATGAGCACTTGCTCCTCCAGCTCCATGCACTGCTGATGGGCAGTAAGTGGCCAAAGTGGGCTATGTGTGAGACAGCCACGCATGAATTAATGGACCAACTGAGACACCATTGATTTCAGGTCCAGTCTTTTGTGACCCTGCATCCTTATATGAGCACTTTTGGTGGCTTTGGCTTCACTGTGCCCTCTGCGCCTTTTCTCTTGATAGCTCTGGAGTTACTGAAGCCACTAGCTGGCAGCACAATCTGGAGGTTATGGGTTAAGTTGACGACATGATGACACATAATTTATAGCACATTTGACATTTGACTTCTGATACCAAAACAGTAAAGACACATGAATGTATGGCCTCATGAGGATCAGACCAGGTTAAAATTCCCACTAGATTCGGTATATTTATTCATCGTGCATGATGGAACCAGTGAAAGCCCCTCTGCTCCATCACACTGTGATAGGACCACACTGACAATTAGAAACTACTTGATGCAGCACTCGATGAGAAACAACGTTGTCAGAATTTTGCCCGTCCATCCAACTTTCACATGCTGCATGTGTTAAAGGGCTTCGACTGAGGGCTGTCAAATACTTTTTAATATGAACCCAGGGTTCATTACACAGACTTTTATTTATTTATTAAAGCTTGAATATTTATAATACACATGTACACATAATTGGATGAAACAAATCAATAACACAAAACCATGAATGTGAAAATTAGATCAGAAAATTGTAATTAAAAATCTAATTTGATGGGTCCTGATCTGCAGCATAATCAACAGTTTAAATTGAATTTCAAATTTGGTCTCCATGTTTCTCTTAACTTTCTCAGCATGAGCATATCCTGAGCTGTCCTCACCACCAGCAGCAGAAAAGGAATTGTTTCATGTGTGTGAATTCGAATTGTGTCATTCGAACTGAGCTGCTCCTTTAAAACTAGTTAAAACTGAATAGAATCAACGCAAAGTCAATCTATTTTCTTTCTTTTTTTTCCTGGTTTGCCTGACAGAGTTGCTGTAATTAGAGTCCATGTAAAGGCAATTCCGAGATTTCTTTCAAAATACATTAAATATGTTGGAAAATAGTTGCTGAAAACACGTGAAAAGACTTTGAACGATAAATGACTGAAATGTGGAGTTAGAGGTTCTAACAGTTTTTCACCAGTTTTCAGTCCAGGATTTTGTGGGCGGTCCTTAAAGGGTGGCTCGATGACACACTGAGGCCACCCTGAGCATACCCCTGCACCCCTAGCAGAGAGATAGAGATGAATTCATCTCGCTCAGAGTGTTTCAAAGTTAGTCATGTCATTTTCTGAACTCATCTGACACGTTTCAGTCGCTTCAAAATGGCTGCTCGACTGCTCCCATGAGTGGGCGTGGCTTCAGCACAGTCAGAGGACACGCCCCCACAGTCCTGGAGCTGAGAATTCATTTTTACCTGATTTTGACACCTAATTTCATAAACTTGTAGATATTTGTATTCATTCAAATTTGGCTGGGTGGTTAATAACACTTTCTTCTTTGGTCTGACAAACTCAGAACATATATTTATTCTTACTTTACACAAACTTTAAAGAATTTATGATATGATATGTATTTTTTCTCTCATTAAAGCGCTCATGATACTGTAGCTTAATTTGCCCTACAAGCAGCTATACATTTAGTTTGGAAATGTCATGTTTCGTATCAAATTCTACAGTGAACAAGTTATTTTAACAAAGCTTGAAGTAAGGATGTAGGATCATCAAAGTAATTACACTGGCCTGACAGCATCTTGACAATGAGGCTGATCCATCAGGTTCAAACAGAAAACAAATGTGCTCCAACTGAAGTATTCAGCGTGTGACAGTGTTAATGACTTTATTTTTCTCTGATTTAGTCTGAATACACATTACAGGGAAGTTTTATCAGCATGAGCACAAACTTCATGAAGTCGTAATCACATAATTGATTCCTTTTTTAAAAAATGTTTATGATAAATTTTATCTTTACAAATCTTTTCTCACACTGTTGCAAATTTTCACATCCCGGACCGAGCAGAAGGATGAGGCGAAATTATGAGAAAGCTTTCATGACAGACACAAAAATAACTGGCCATATTGCAGCATCTGAACAGCATGGCGCTCTGTCAGACCAGAACAAAGCTTTTCGTGGTAATATGTTAATGTTGGTCTACATTTTCTGCACATTCTGGCTGTGAGCGACATGGTAGCGCACCAAACAGAGCAGAACGCCTCAGATGACAGCGTGGTAGGGGTGATGCTGTACTGTGTGTGTGTGTGTGTGTGTGTGTGTGTGTGTGTGTGTGTGTGTGTGTGTGTGTGTGTGTGTTTGAAGGATATGCACGCCTCCTCCCGGTGAAGTCAAGGTGAATCTAATATGAATTCCTGTGGTTTGGTTCTTCAAGCTTGATTCAGTCATCGGCTTAAAATAACCCTGTTTGCAGGTGATGACGTTGCTGCACCAGTCTCTACTGTACAATCACTGATACATAAAGAAAGGAATGAGCTTGAGCTAAATATAAAGCTTGAGTTGTAGAATACCAACAGTGCGATAGCCTTGTTGAAGATGTATTGGCAGTGCAGTCCAGTATTTTCTATTATGGAACAGGCAACAACCTCAAAACCTGCCTGTGTTACTTGAACAACCATTTTATTTTCTTTCATTTGATACTGACAGAGTCTATCGAGTTAGTGCATTAAAATGCTTAATGTAATGTAAAGTGTAAATGTAATGTAAAATATTCTGCACTAATTATCACAATAATACTGAAAGAAATTCAGCATTAGTTCCAATATTCTTTAAAACTGCATAAATTGCCTTTTTTTTTTTTTTTTTTTTTTTTTTTTTTGGCTCACTTTACTGAAACAAGCTGTAAACACACCCTGAACACATTATTGTCTTGGGGCATGGGGTTCTGTGAAATTTAATTAAATCTGATATACTTTATTTGTACCTGAGTGTGTAGTTTGAGGCAAACAAATGTGCAAGTAAAAAAAAATAATAAATGAAAAAAACAAATATGAAAATGAGTTGAAATAAAGATGATAGTACGCAGGCATGTATCAATTTATACACAAAGTCAACTGACCATCTTATAAGTCTAATCTAACCTTGTTCCATTTGTGTTCGGGGAATCTAAAATGCATTCCTGATGGCATCAGCTTGAAATATTGAAATATTTTATGTGGCAATTGATTATAGGCATCACATGCCTTTTTGAGGATATGTGCCAAGCAGTGTGTATCTATGTTTTGACCAAAGCTGAGGTTAGAAACACATTGAATTTGTTCAAGGAGAAGAGCTGATAGCAAATAGGCTACTTTACAAAAAGGATATAAAATGTTCTCAATCAATATTCCTGATCTTCTCCAAACAAGTTTAGTTTTAGACTGTGTGTGTGTATTGGTCAAATCCTACTGAGAACAAAAATCAAACCTTGTCGATCGGCTCCACCTGCAGTGGCAGCTGTTGGGATCAGGCCAGGGCCTCATTCTCTCAGTCAGCTGCTCAGTGGCTAAATTGCAGATTTTTGGGAAGAGGAAAAGTCTGTCCCTCCTCAGTGAGGAGAGACAGCCACTGACCTCGGGCATAATGAGATGGGAGCTCTTGATTAAGTTCCTCTCTGATTTGAGAGTATAATTGAACATGTTGCAGATAGCACATTTGTGCTATCGACAAGCTACTCTGTGAGGGCATGATGGTAATTCATCCCCGGCGTGCTCGGGACTCTCGCTTATTACTGTAGGAGAAATCAGGGCACTTTGTATTGATTATTCAGTGCTTAAAAAGGAGAAAAAGAAAATCAACCACACTGCCAAACTGATCATCATCTGTAATCAGTTCACTGGGGTTTATCATTGGCAACGGGGAATATGCAAAGTGAGTCTTTGCCCTACAGCTTTCCTTTCCAATTCCACTTCAGGCAAATTTGACAGCCATGATACTGCATGGAGAACAAATAGAGAAAACTCAAAATCCAATCAAGGGCATGTCAAATCATCTCTGTGCATTCCCATATTCACTCAGGCTCCATGATGAGTGGGAAAGTGTCAACTGATTTGACGCATATTTACATCCATCCATCCTTTTTCCATTACCTCTTCAATGTTTTGTGGTTCTTGTTTTAGTATTTCCTGTTTTACTTAAAAGTCTGTAATCTTGTGACTTTTGTTACTTTACTTCCTGTCTTTGTCTTTTTCCCGCCTGTTTTGTTCATACATCGTCCTGTCTTACAAATCAGAAACAATTCTAAATCTGTGGAGCATTGAGAGAAAAAAAAATAACGACATCTGGTTGAAGAGGTAGTGATGTAGGTCTGCCTACTACTTTGGCCCAAACTGAATTATCTTGACCACTATTGGATGGATTGCCATACAGTTTTATTCAGACATTCATGGTCCTGAGCCTAATTATTTTTTCCAGCAATCCTAAATTCTTCAGGATACCCTGACTTTTTCAACACATGAATAGGTCTTCAATTATCCATTAACCACTGGCACAACATTATAAATTGTACATAATTTGATATAAATGTGCTTTTCAGACAACAATCACTGACTTTGGTGAGGCACACATTTTTCATTTAGCCCCAGTAGCAAATACCCCTCAACAACATAATGTTACTATTGATGTAATGAAGCCCTCTTATGTAGCAATTATGACAGGAACAAACACATCAGACTATAAAGCAACACTCTGTAACTTTTGTAGCATAAATAACATAACATGTTGATGCTACACTGTTATCAGGTGAATGGTTACAATGTAATTCACACTCTGTCTGAGTCACACATTAATTTCACTTATTTTGGTGAAACTGGATGAAAATTTCTGAAAAAAAATGTTTTCTGTTTTTTCTGGCTCCAAAATATAAGTGACGATAGCTAATGTTAGTTCAGTTTGTTAGCCTGTGAGCTGGACTGTGAGCTCGGAGCACCAGGGGGATGTTCATGTTCAGTAATCAATCATAACAAATACACATGGACAACTGTCGCATATTTATGATACAAAAATGGCCAGCTCTATGCAATGTCTCTTTAACATGGCAGAAAGCTGTCTCTTGACAACAAATCTCCACTAACCACATGTTCCCCTTATCTTAGCTAAGTATGTAGTAGAAGTATTAAAGTATGCATAGTAATGAACAAAGGACTGATATGTAATTATATTTTGTTGTTAACAACTAGATATTGCTTCATCCATGCTTTACCCAAAACATGGAATATTGATGACATTATCCCATCACCACTGTAATGTGATAATAGGCAGATGTTAGCATCCTAACAAGCTAAATTAGGAAGGTGGCCATGGTAAACATTAAACCTGCCAAACATCATCATTGTAAGCATGACAGCATTGGTATTAATATTTAGTTCCAAGTCCCACAATGCCTACTGTAAGCTGCTACTACTTACAATAATCTGCTGTAGACATGACTTGTAAACATTTTAGTATATTCTTTTTATTTTCAACACCATGTCTCCGCAGGGATATACTATAGGACAAACTCAAAGTTATGACTGTGTCAGACACACTTCTCAAACCACAGAGAGACTAAATTTGTCAAGAGTGATTTTGTGATGGCAGCGCATATCAGCATAGCTTTGAAGTGGCATGCTGATATGAGCATGTTAAAGTGTCGACATGTTAATGTGAGAGAAAAGTTTCAAGTGTGAAAAGATAAAAAGCTGCCGAAATTATCCAAACCATTTACCAAATGCTGGTTGCGAAATAACCCCCTACGGATCCCTCAACTTCCAGGGAAAGCGGCATCGGTGGAGTTTATGAAATGAGCATGAAATCATAAGTGCAGATTATTTGTTGGGGCTCTAAAGTCAAAATTATGATACGCCCCCGCGTGAAATGATTGTGTGAAAACAACATGAACTGGGCACACAGTTTTCACCCATTTGGCAAAAGACTAAAATGTATGTGAAACAGAAGATCGTTGGCGAGGTTAGATTGAAAAATGTAGTTTAAAGTGCTGATATGTTTCCAGCTTATAGTATACAAAAATCTAATGAAACCAGCATGGCGGTTGTGAACACAATTTCCTTTGGGATCAATAAAGTATCTATCTATCTATCTATCTATCTATCTATCTATCTATGAATGTGAGTTCTGCTTGTGCTGTGACCGAGGCAAGACGACGTTAGAGTAGAAACAGGAAACATCGCTCCACTGCAAGAGATCACTGTAACTGGAGTTGTGGACGCGCCTGCACACTTTTATTTTGTAGGTGCTCCAGTAAAGACACTTTGCTGTTGGCCTCAGCAACCCAAAGCACTCAAAATCTGTACCAATAGTCGCGCATACATGTGAACATGTGCTGATTCCAGTGCTTGGCTCTTTTACTGGTTTCCCATGGGGAATATTTACTAAGCATTTGTGGCCCCTTTTGTAGGAGCTTAACAGCCAAGTTTCACTGCAGGTCTGAAGCAGGTAAAAATGAAAGAAAAACAGCTCCACTGAAAAAAACATTTGGTCTCATGAAATATTTCCTGTTTAGGGGTGCAAAATATGAGAAGAGGGAATGGAAATTTACAAGATGCGGCTGATTTATCACTGCAGATTGATTACTTCTGCAGAGGATACTACGTCTGAAAATTAACATCTGGGAGGAGTAGGTTTAAAATCTGTTTTAACAGACGCACATGGTGGGAGAGAGACAGAAAAAGACAGACATGAGACAGAAATAAATTAAAAGTGCATTAAGTCACTTTAGCTGAGCTCCCAGTTCAGCACCACGACAAGACAAAGGAGCAGAAATGCAAGAGACAATTTGAAGAGAAAATACATGTGTGGTCTGAGCAAGTACCACTAAATTTACAAATTGCAGTAATGCAAAATGTGTGACAGGCTCAGGAAGTATTTCTTCTTAAGTCAAGACACAGCTGCCATCCCCTGGTGTTGCATAATGACTTCAAGTCCATCTGCTTCTTCCAACTCAGTTTGGCGCCAGTTAGGAAGGCAATGGCAGCGCAGGTTAAGGAGGAAACCATTGGATCTGTATGACAGGGAGAAGTGACCATCTAGTCCATGAGAGGGACTGCACCACTCTCTTCAATAAGGCTTCTCCTACACGCCACCACCCACTAAATGACAGGCTGCAGTTGACTGTAGTCCTCCCTCCATGATTTCAATGCTGGCCTCGCCACTTTGCTGCATACTAAAAGTAGAGGGTTCATCTGTCATATGCTGGCAGGTTTCTATTCTATGGGAAAATGGCATAGGCCACTGAGGTGGTACTCTACCTGGGGAACAGGGGCTTTAGTCAGCTTGGCTTCATGGTGGTTCTGTGTCTAGATTTACTAAAAAGAAAAGAAAAAGAGAAAGAAAGGAAGACAAAATCAAAATGATTTCAAATCTATGTCCTGATAAAATGTATAATTCTTTATTTTTAACATTAACTTAACACATTTAACTTTAACATTAAGTTTGGTGCATTTACTGAATCATTTTTTTTCATTTATTCACATCCCCCCTGCCCTCCTGGTACTGACACTCCCTCCTCCCTCACAGGTCTGTTGTTCCTCAGTCTCTCTCTATGTCTAAGTGCATTTGCAGACATTTTGATTCTTCAACATGACATCTGACGGTCACTCAGAATTCATAGAACCATAGTTGAATTATGTAACTCATTTTAACGTAAATGGCTGAAAGCAGTGACCGTGACCTCAGTTCTTTTCAGTAACCTTTAGCAAGAAATAATTTAACCTGCTATATTGCATTTTTAAGTGCTATAATTGTAGAACTTTTGTAGAGCTATAATTTTTAATTACACCTCAATTATATTAATATTTTCTTTAGCTACAATCCAAAATGTTACTGAATGTAACTCTATATACCATAATAACAGAGTTGAGTTTTCACTTGAGACAAAGCTAAAGACATTTGTTAGAGTTCATATTTACTAAAGACAGGAATATACTCTTCAAAAGACCGTAATATGGATTGCATAAACTACTAAATATTAACATATTTCTGTATTTGCAGTGTTGCAAACTGGGTGTCTGTGGAAACATTCACCATTGTGTTACCTCATTTGGCAATAGATAGTGATTTAACAGACATTTATTTCAATGAAAACAAAATAAAACTTTAATATCAGCGCCACAATATTTATACCACAAGAATTCCATTATTCTGGAATGTATTTGAATACAAGATGTAAAACAGAAAACATGTCTTTCTTTTATTAATCCAACATTTAGATCTTGACATAAGACTGTAATCTTTCTTGGGTTCTATCTGAATATTTTCTGCACATGAAGAGTATTTGAGTTCACTTGGATAGCATAAGTTTAGAGCATAGATGAGGCCAAATAACACGGCATATGCATGTGCAACTGATGGAAACTCATTAAGGACTTCCAAACTTTTAAAAAGAATCCCCGTGTCATGCGGTGGCCTCCCTGATGACAGACCCCCACATTGGACATCTCAAACTGTTTTAGTTTCATCTGTCTGAACAACTTAGACAGATATAGTCAGACAGTTCTCCCAATCATATCATATCAGTAGTCAGTCATAACAACAAATCCTGCAGATAATTAATGGCAGATGTACATGAATGTACAATAAGCCAAAGTCTTTTCATAAGACTTGTAAAGTTAAATATTCTGAGTCCATCTTGTCGGGTAGGGAGCAAAATAATGTTCCACAGTTGGCCTGAATTGTGACGATGTAAACACTGCCATGGCCATTTCTAAAGGGGTCTCTTGACCTCTGACCTCAAGATATCTGAATCAAATTTAAAGACATTCTCAATTTATGCTAATCCTGTGCAGCTTTGGGCAAAAAACATTCACTTTTTTACTTGCAGTATAAATGTGTAATGTGGGCCTAGTGTATTTGAATATTTCTACTGAAATTGCAGAAATTATGTTTGGCTAAAAAGCTGAGACACCTGTAAATTTAATGAGCTCAATTTTTGAAAAATTTGTAACGAAGGATATCAACCCAGAAACAACCTATGGGATCATGGGAATGACCATTATTATCCTCATTAGATCATAAGTTTGTCCATGTCTTCCCCAAAAAAACACAATAAAGCATTTCCGCATACACTCTAGCCGAGACCGCAGACACACAAACACATGGTGCAAAATCATGCTGTGCAATTTTGTAATTTGACTGAAGATGCAAACATTACACAATGTCCAAATGGGCACTTTGAGTTACAGTAATCGTGATTCACAAACACTTCGAGCAAACCTGTTAAAAGCCAGTCAAACTAAGAGAAACATAGTACTTCCTCCAACATGTAATTTTAATTCCACAAATCTGTTGAAAAAACAAACACAAAAATAACACATTGCTTCTATTCACAATTTTACAACTATGTAATATGAGGCATCCTGATGTATTGAGCAAGTACAAACCTAATCAAGTTGATGATTTGGATGGGCTGTGAGTGTTGTGCATGAATGCGCTAAAGACACAAAGAGACAAAGTTCCTCTACCCAAACCACACTGAGCATTTTGTAAAGCAGCTCATTAACAGAACTAAAGAAATGAACATAAACTATGAACTAGTTTTAGAACTGTGAACTCAGTTCAACCTGTAACCCAAACTAACCCTTTAAGCTCTAACTGCTCCCCATCAGTTGTAGGTCGCTCTGGTTTAAGTTGTGTCGCTGTATTAAAACATACATAAAAATAATGCTCACTGTTGTTTGGAGACCAAATTCAAATATGGCTACCTTTGCAGGAAACAACAGCAAATACAAAGGAAGAGATGAGATTTCATTGAGGTTTTTTTTTTTTGTTGGGACATTTAGCGTTATCCATAACTGTCACCACAGACTCTAATGTATTAATTAGGCTTTAGACATATTGGTGGTATTGTATTATACTGCATTATACTGACTCAAATAATGAAATATGAATCTTTTCTCTTTAATCAGTAATCACTGTCTAGTTCTTAATTCATTCTCATTTATTATGCTTTGAAGAATAAATGTAACATTCATATGAGTTCACAATTACAAAAGAGCCAAGTCACGATATAAACTAACATATCCGTCAGAGCAAAACAGCAACTCTGAATTTAAAAAAAAAAAAAAGTCTGCAGGACACAAAAAACTCAGTCAGTCACCTGCTATGAATCTCTCCCTTTGTTACTATTCTAAGCTTGGATGGTATCACTGGTAGGGGGACGTGGGGTGATCTGGGGGAGAGTCACCACAGTTTTTTTTTTTCCTTGTTTAAGAGAGTTTACTTGTACAACAGATGTTCTTCACTCTCAAAGCGAGGTCAAAGAATGGCAGACAGCAAGACTCAACAGGGAATGACCTGATTACTGCTTTTAATTTATCCTATGGAGAGTTTTATTTACTTTTAAACAGGTTTAAACCAGACACCATGATTTTCAATGACACCCATATAAAAATCTACTTTACGTAGATGACATGGGCATTTCACTTTCAGTGCCAGTAACACAGTCACTTAGAGTTACTTCATGATGAAGGTACACTAGTGTTGTGATGTGTTCAGTAAGTAAGTCTTTAGTCATTAGTTTTACCCATCCTGCAACTTTGACAGGCCAGGCCACCTCCACATGCACACTGAATATGCATCCGTCATGGTCAATGAAAAGTGGCCAAAGAGTGTGTTAAAGATGTGTGTGTGTGTGTGTGTGTGTGTGCTGAGATAACTTAAAAATACACTAAAGGTCTCTCAGTTGAAAAATGACTCATTTACAAATGTATCACAATCTTGTAACGCTGCTCGACTGGCTGCATACCATCATGTAATTACCTGGACGATTTGTCAGTATAGCTCAGCGATTGGAGTTAATGACGTGTGATGTACAGTAGAGGTCTCACAGTTCTTCCTCTAGCCCACACCATGAATATCTGTCATCACTGTCCAGCTCCGCTTTGTCTCTCTCCCTCATTACATGCAAACAGGGACTTTTAAGCATTTTAGCATTTTTTCTGGACCCCTGTAATTTTGTCTATATCAGGAAAAAAAGCAGACAGCACTCATTTTTTTGGGTGCAGTATTTGACAAAAGGGTGGGTGAGATAGCTGGTGCAGGTCGTGATGTTGATCTCTGCCTGCTGTAATGGCTTCAGGCCATTAACCCTCCCTGTTATTTGCAGTGACATGGGCTTTTGAAAAGGAAAATGGCGCTGCCCACATAACTTACAGCAGACTCACCACTCCAGCTGCCAGCCTGTGGCTTAGCGCCATTCCATTTTCCGTGTCCGCTCTATCATCATCACTGCAGTTAGATTCTACATTAGAGGCTCCCGCAGCCTTTTGATGTCCATTCAATTTCTACATCTATTCATTATAATGACAATACACAGTGTTTCGATATAATTACTGTAGATGTCAATTTTCCTACTCTCCCTCCTGTCTCTAATTAATGTGACTTTGTTGTGGCAGTTCTTTAAAGTCCATACATTTATTCTTTAGGCTGCTGGGTCCGATGTGTTGAACATTTTACCATTGTTTGAATTTATAGAAGCAGATTTGGGAATATTGCATTAGTCAACATGACTGAGAAGTCAAATTAAATGGTACTACCCATATTTCTTTTTCTCCACACACAATTTAAAGACAGCATGCTGCCAACACCAAAACATCATTGCCAAAAACTGCATGAGATAAAAAAGTAACTTACCAAATGGATTTTTATGCTTGGTTATCCATGTAAAAGCCATCTGCTTTATATAAATAATACATCTAGACCAATTTGTGATCACTAACAATCACGTGCAATAAAGTTTGAGGGCTTGTTAGGGTACTTTCACTCCTAACCTGTTGGGTTGGGTTAAAATGAACCCTGGTGTTTTTGCCACATTAATGCGGTTCATTTGGGCTGGTATGAAAGCTGTCAATCAAACTGTGGTGTGAGATAGGTTTTGGTCTACCTCCTAGCAGACTCTGGTTTGGTTTGTTTTTGATTTGAAAGCAGATGGAAAGCCTGGTAGCCATGATGTGTAGCAGCAAGTGTGCAGAGATTCTCAGGTCAGCCTGTGGTCTGCTGAGCTTGTATCCTCGCCTGTGTACTTTGGCAGTTCATTAAGTCCATTAACAAGTTTGTGACACAGTGATGCCATCCCCCCATGTAATATGTACAAAACATCTCGTTTTCTGTCTGCCTTTCATAACATGCAGTCGATTTGCAGTCTAATAATGCTAATAATGTGCTTCATGAGAGCTTTGTGACACTAGAGACGATAAATATAGAAGTTAGAAGCATTAAAATGTTTCATGAGTTGCTGCCAGTCACCAGAATTTGATTTTCCCACGAGAGTTCTGATGATGCCAAAACTGTGCAAACAATATCCGTCAGTCTGTGAGATCATTCATTTGTAAAAAGTCAGTGTTCACTTGAAATGGAAGAGAGCTGAAATTCAACACTGTAAATATATTTCCTGCTGATGTTGGCCAAATTAACTGAACTAACTGAACAACTGAACTGCAGTGTAAAAGCAAACAACTTCACAAATAGTTGCGCAATGAAAGGTTCAAGTGGGTTTTATGGGACATACATAAAGTCAGGATTGCATTATTTGAATATTTTAGCCACGTTGTCGCAGCATAAAAACCTGGAAACTCATTGATTGGTGGACATTGATGGTGGGACTGTTTGTGCTAGAAAACAATTAACTCAGGGGTCTTCAACCAGGGGTCCACGACCCCTAGGGGGTCCACAGAGGTACTGCAGGGGGTCCACCAATTTGTGTCATAATAATTGTTATTTTTCAAAATACTGATGAATGTGAGGCTGCAGATAACTGAGAAACCACAAACAGCGGAGGCATTTGCACTCAGACTGGATGAATCAGTGGGCATATCCAAAGATGCACAGCTCTTGGCACTTAATGACCAATAATAACTATGCACGAATGAATTGTTATAGGCCTAAAATGTGACACATGGCTTAAAAATGAATTAAATGTGGGGGTCTCTGTTCTGTTTGTCTCTTGTCCAAGGGGTCCTTGGGCTGGAAAAGGTTGAAGATCCCTGAATTAACTAAACCAGGCTAAAATGTGCCCCATGTAGCTCAGGGAAAATGCACCACTGGAAATTCTCTGTAGGTTTTAAAAAGAAAGAACAAAGTGTAAAAGCAGAATTACAGAACTAACAACAACTACAAGAACTTAGGAAGGTAACCTTAATCATGTCTTCCCTCAGCAGTGTTGTTAGTTTCCTCTTGGCCAAAAAGGAAAATCAGTGTCAGAAAATAACACTTAACCTTTCTGACATTTTGAGATACAAGAAAAACACATATAAGCAGATAGACAGACAGTTCAAACTTCAAACCTGGCTATTTATATTGTTTTTGTGTTTCATCACAGTGGTCCCTACACTGGTCAGCCCTCACAGTGTTACGCTCCACTGGGCTGAGAAGTGTGTTGCTGATCTCATGTTTTCTCCAAAGCCACACAGGTCAGCCCCTCAGAACTGCAAGATGTGTTTCAGGAGACCTCCTCCAATATCTTCCAGATCAACGCCAACGGTAAAGAGTCCATCCATCATTAACACTGTGTGTCTGCCTGTGTGTCTCTCTGTGTGTGTGTCTGTCTGTATCTGTGTGTGATCATGTGTTTGTGTTTGACCATACAGTAAATACTTTGAGACCTTTGACCAAGGACATTTTGACCAGCCTTGCTCTCTTCAAATGGATTCTAAGTTTAGGTGATGGATTTGGGGATGAATGTAGTTCAAGGTTAAAAAAAAAAAAAAAGTTTAATGGTTTTAGTAAATTAGCATTAAGTTAAGTTTAAATTAAGGTCAGATTATCATTAGAAACATTATGCTTATTGCTAGCATTATGTCTTGGGTTTAGCTTTAGTTAAAAAAAACAGTGCTACATTTAGAATAGGCTTATGGTTCATTTGGGATCAAATCTTGAGTTTGAGTTTAGTTTTAGGGTCAAGAAGTAGTAGTTAGATTTCCTTTATTTCAGAATTATGAGCTTGGTTAATGAGTTGTTAAAGTAGTATTAGGTTTACATTTGGTAGGTGGAGTTCAGAGTTTAGATTATTATGAATTTTCTATATTATTTGATCCAGTTTTAGGTTTAGATATGGATCAAATTAAGATTAAACATACAATTAAATTCAAATTAGGGTGAGATTAGATTTGAAGCTTGATTTTAGAGTTTTGATTTGTTAGTATAGGGTTTAGATTAAAGAAAAAGCAACAGTAGTTTAAAATTATAGCTTTGGTGTGGGGTTGAGAGTAGAACTTGTATTAGATCTAAATTGAGATCTTTACTACTCTACTACTAATACTGTTAGTACTATAGGTTTAAATTTAGCAAGTCAGTAAGTTCACTTTATGTCCATGATTTTTAAGAAAAAATAGGGCTGAGGTCTGTTTGAGATCAAGATTGAGTTTAGGTTTTAGATTGCTGTTAGTGCTATCATTTAATTTAACTTAAATTAATTAAAGGATTAATGCTTTATTTTTGGATTCACATTAGTTTAAGTACTAGTACTAATTCAGCATGAAATCAACAGAAAACATACTTGCTTTGTGGGGTTAAGTTTAGAAGTAGTAGGGTTAAATTTACATTATACATTTGATTTAGGATTAGGGTTAAGTTTTTGGAAATCATTATGTCTATATTCTTGTGTGTGCCATTATTGATGTCATTTCTCTTCATCTCCATCCACCCATTTCCCATTATGGATGAGATGTGGTGAGAGGTCCTTTAAACAAAGAGTTCTAATTTATTTTAGATTTGGTTTTAAGTCATTTAAAATAAAGATTTGCATTTAATTAAGACTTTAATTAGTTTCACAGTAGGGTTCTAGAATGAATTTAAGTGCATGAGTGTGAGTGGGTCCAGTACACACTCTTAATGTTTGTATTCTTTGACTGTGCCTCCAGTTGTCACACTAGAGAAGAATCTTCAATCACTGGGAACATCGAGAGATACAGCAGAGCTACGACAGAGTCTGTGAGTAACACACATCATGTGGAATGTCACTATGTACAGCACCTCAAATTTGAGGTATCTGTACTTTACTTGGGGATTCCCATTTCATGATACTTTACACTTGCACTCCATTGCATTTCACAGAGAAATATTATACTTTTACTTCACTACATATTCCAGGCAGCTGTAGTTATTAATTACTTTACAAATTAAGATGTTATGTAACAAAATAATAAATTTAACTACCAAACCATATACAGCAATTAATCATTTAAGTTAAATTTTCATGCAAAAATGACAAACATTTCATGGTTTCAACATCTCAATTGTGACACTATGCATCTTTTCTTTGTCTTAGATTACAATAAATGTAATAATTTTGATAATGAATTCTGGAATGTTGGTTGGTCAAAACAAGATGTCTGAAGGTGACACTTTTTTTTCTTACATTTTCACCAAATATCAACAAATAGATTAATGACGAAAAGAACCACAAGACTGATCAACAATGAAAAGAGAACACTCGAGTTCCTGATTAGAAATGTATGCATGTCTAACTAAGAACTTAAACAGAAAGAATCTCTGTCTGGTTTTGGAAGTACATCTGTCCTTTGATTTTCTTCAAGTGTTCATCAGATCGTGTTAATACTCACCGGGTGTATCGCTGAGGACTGAATGAAGCTTGGTGTTGTTTGGATGAGGGGTTTATGAGAAAGCTGCAAGCAGCAATAAGAAAGGTCGAGCAGTCAGCCAGTTTCAAACAGGCACTGTACTATTTATGTATTATAAATATATATATATATATATATATATATATATATATATATATATATATATATATATATATATATATATATATATATATATATAGTATGTCATTAGACCTATACACTATAGTATACAATATATATCACACAGGGGCCATTTTTCGACACTGGGTCCTTTTACTTTCAATACTTTAAGTACGTACTCCCTGCATAACTGACACCCTCCAGTAACTCTGTCATCTACATTGTACATGTTGGTGGTCTAGCTTGTTGCAAAGGTTACATCTATCTCTGCTTTCCAGAAAAGTGCTTATTTTCTCTTTGTTTCATTGCCCTCTTTCATATTGATTATTCTTTTTTAGTTGAGCTGCCAGCAATTACCAGATTCAAAGCTGATGACAAAGTGGCCAATCTAAGATGATTGCATCTGTTTAAAATGCATTACATCCCACTGTGTTGGCTGGCATGTCATCAATTCTATTGAACATTTTTTATGATCGCCTTGGAAACTTACTGACAATGCTTGGCTGCTTTTATTTTTAACTGCCCATTTTCCTTCAGCAGTATTGACGCTGGATGCAAACAACACTTTGATTCTTTGTGTTATTCAGCAGCTCTCTGTTTTTCAAAGATTGTTCCAGAAAACAGTCAGGAGGCTTCCCAACTCTGAGAATCTAATGGAGACTTTGTGAGCTCATTAACTAGAGGCTTTTGTTTTGAACAGAAGTTTTTTGTTGGTTGCAACAATTTGCTCTTCGTCGTCTGTGATGAACTCCAAAATGAGCTTATTTTGATGACACAGTTTCATGGATTGATCCAAAAATTATATTGATTATCAGGGATTAGGGCAAATAGTTCCATTTTCTTCCAACCCTACTTTTCTACTCCTACAAGAGTGAAATTCCAGCCTCAAAAACAAACAAAGACTTAAATTATTTCAGCAGTCAAATGGCACTCAAGAATATCAAAGTCTATCACAGTTTTGGTGGTTAAAAAAAAGGCAGCGTGTAGATTGAAAGAACCAATCTCAATTTTTTCTTGAACAGGGTCTATTGACTGAACTGTCATTTCCTTTGTGCATGTCTCTTGACTGCACTGTTGTTTTTCCTTGTGAGGGTTTATTGACTGAAATGCTGTTTGAAGAAGGTGTAAGGTTAGCATGAAAGTGGTCACTTTGAAAGAAAATTGACGCGAAATGACAGATGACAGGAAATGTTTTTCTGGGAGTATTTTTCCCTTTTATACTGATATCACCAATCAAGAAAAAGAGTCTTTTTACATGGTCCATATGTTCTGGAGCTTTCATATCAGGTGATCTTCATCAGCAGGTGGAATATGCAGATGTTGGTCTAAGCAATCAAACGATTTCATGGATTTTATGGAAGCTGAAACTTTGCCTGTTAATGAAGATCATGGCATAGCTAAATGGACCTTATGATGAGGTTGTTATTTAACTGCTGTTTTGAAGATCAAGAATGAACTTTTGCCTCATCATCCTCTTTAATGTGTTAAGATCATCAGTTGTGTTGCTCAGTGTAGTGTTGGCATATAATAAATTCAACTACTGTAATGTATATTATGGCAAGAACCGCTCAACTACTCAACATTTCAACACTCACTCAACATTTCAACAACATATTTTGCTTTATTTACACTTTCTTTGTCTACATTAATCAGTCAATCAATCAGCATTTTATTTCCTCAGTTATTTACACACAGTGCATTCATAACAGGGTTGCTGTGACTAACATGCCATGGTAGCCTAACATACAAAGTGCTGTTATACAAAAAGTATACAGTTAAAGACTCAGACAAAACATATTTTTGCTGTATGACCTTATTGAATGCCTGCATGCTTTATTACTTTAGCTATCATTTCCATTCTCTGTCTATTTCAATGGTAAAGTATGATGCACAGTAAGCTATATTATAGAGGTACATTGAAAATAAAATACATTTTCTAATGTGTACCACACAGCCTTCGTGAGGTGGCAAGATGTGATATGGAACAGCAGGTACAACCACTGGTTATCATGGGACCAATGGTTTGTATCTAAGTCATGAGATGAGCAAGTTCAGTTAGAAAATGTAAACTTTGGGATATAATCAGAAATGTATTGAGTTTACAATGTTTCATGTTGCAAAGGTCATGAATGAACCTCTCCACTCAAGTACCGAGTGTACCTCAGTACTTGACTGTAGCACTTTCTGCCATGCAATTTTCACTAATTTGGTTGAGGTTATACTGATGGTTATGGTTAAAAATCAGGGCTATGGTTGGAGTTATAGTCTGCCAATCAAGAGGAAGGATTTGGAGGAAATGCTGCCTGATAGACAAGCCTGAGGGCAAAACCAACCCCAAAGTGTTCGGCACTTCTCATAAATGTTTGACGTTAGTGCAATAACATTTGAACCTCCGAGTGTAGGCAAGATGTTAATACAGATCATTGTCTCATCAGAATTAAGCTGAGCATTAACAGAAGACTGCAGCAACTCACACACATGCTAACATTCAGGGTCTAAAACGATTCTGAAAACAGAGAATGTCACATTGCCCAGTGGAAATTGGACCCTTGACCCTCACCCATCCAAACAGCCACTGAAACCCCATACACACAATGTTCCCTGTCCCTGTTCATTGTCCCCATCATGAGTGACTGCAGTAACATATGGAGGACTACAGCTGTGTGATCACTAAAAAAGTCTGTACACATACAAACGCTAATCTTAAAAACAAAACTAATCTTACACACAGCAGATTGTCACACGTGTTCCTCTGCAAGAAGCATGACTCTTGAGTTTTGTGAAATGAAAAGCAAGTGTTTGTGCCCGTGGTTAGAATGGTAACCCGCCATCTGTGTGTCTGTCTTCAGGCAAAAGACTCAAATCTCACGGTTAATAGAATTTGACCCGCCCCTGTAATCGTGGAAATGCACACGGAAAAAAAGTTTAAGTGGATTAATGGCCGGCACCCTCTGAGTGTCATTGTCTTTGTTAGCGCATTAGGCATTCACTGGTGTTCTGGCTGTAACATGCCAGAGGACACAGGGCTGTGTTTGGAGGAGAGCGCCCCCGACTGACTGACCGCCTCTTTGCAGCCAAAGTGCATCATAATACCAGGTAGACTCTACAGCAGGAAGGAAATGAACTGAAGTCTAACAAGCAATTAAAACAAAAAAATATTTTTTTTATTCTGAGGTACTTTTCATCCCTGGTAATATGTGGAAAGACTAAGAATTATACCCACCGGGCATGGCTGCTACAGAGCTGATTGCGGCCACTCTAGACAATGTTTGTGATCCCACCAGAAGCACTGCGGCATGTTTCAGAAACGTCCCAGAAGTGGCTGGCCAAAAGTCAGACACAGAAACGGCACAGAGAATCAGGTTGATTCACCCAGTGCAGATTCCTGATCATTAAAACAGACAAATGTGAAACTGTTTCACTCTGTAGCCAGCTTATCATGGTAGAAACACATGAACCAAAGAAAAAATTACCAAAACTCGTGGGCACCAAGGCTGCTGTGGCAAGGATCCAGTCCCTGCACATGGGGCACCGTCTCCAATAGGTGTTACCCCTAGCATGTAATTTTTGCTGTAAATCTCATACTGTATAATCCGACTTGCAGTAAAAACTCTTTAAAAAGTCAAAACAAATTTATTTGCTCAGTTTTAAGTCTTTGAAAAAAGGTATTTAACTTTCTGACTGCACTGTGGGTGGAGGGACATGAAGTTAGACTGATTGATACACCAAAACATTTTAAAAGTTAGACTTGTTGCTTCGTTTTTGGTTCCAGGATCACATTGCAACAAGTTTCTACTGATCTGTGAACTCTAAAGTATTTTATTCTGTCTGATTAATTCCAGTCTAGTAGTCCATCAACTGTTTCTTTTATTTCCTCTCGTGTTTCTTTTGTCAAGGAACAAAATGGTGTGTCATCACACAGATAAAAGTGTCGGTAAACAAACTCAGGATATGATAACTTTCTTGTGTGTGCTGCCAGACATATCAGCTAATTTCACGTCCCTATTAAAAAAAAAAAAAAAAAAAAAAAAAAACACAAACCCGATGAAGTGTGAAGTTCATCATTCACAAAGATGAACATGCTAAATAAGACTAGGAAAAAAGAGAGAGGAAGTCAGCAGAATATTTGTCTCGTCTGTTGACTTGCCTTTTCTTCCTTGAGTTGTTATTAGTTTGTGACATATCAGTTTGTATCTGTAGTTTTACACTAATTGATAAAAATAAAAGATTGGAGGAAAAAAAAAAACATTTCCATGCAGACTAATTAGATATGAATGTTATTTCCAAGCAGTGACTTGATGGCAGGAGGTGATGCTGTAGTGTTGAAGAACTGCAGGTTTGTATTTACACAACGTGATACTAAAACCTGAATCTAAGTCAACACTCTCATGTTGCCAGGATGTGCTCATTTCAGAATTTCTAGGCATCTATAAGAGTTCAGAGGTCCTACCCCTTATTCAGGCTTTTCAGATTTATTTTCAGATTTTAACAGCGTGGTACAGCTGTAACCTGTGTGCTGTAGTAATGTAATGGAGTTATGCAATGCCAGTGATGACAAGGCAAGACACTGACAGTGTAGAGTTTATTAAATATAATTAGCTGTGTGGATTTGGGAGATACACTTTCTTTAGGAACTCACGTCCAGGTGTTAAAAGTGCACAGCTGGATTCAGGACGAGGTTAGACTAGCTTATCTTAAAAAGCAGGGGTCAACAGCTAGCCTGCCTCTTTATGGGGACATTTTTATTAATCGTTCACTGCACAAAAAGACTAGGCAATTTATATTAACTATATTTCTATGATTATGTTTTAATTATGTTTTCCAAAATGGAAGAAATAAGCCTTAAATCACGACATCAAAAACCCTGTTAAATATGCACTTATGCTACAATTAAGACACAGTACCAGTCAAAAGTTTGGACACACCTTCTCAGTCTCTGTTTCTTCTTTTAATTACTTTCTTCATTGTATATTAACACTGAAGACAACAAAACTATGAAATAACACATGGAATTATGTGGTAAACAAAAGTGTTTACCACATAATGTTTTATATGTCAGATTCTTTCAAAGTAGCCAGTTTTTATCTTCTCTCAATCAGGTCATCACCTGCATGGTTTTTAATTAACAGGTATGCTTTGTCAAAATATAATTAGTGGAATTTCTTGCCTTCATAATGTGTTTGAGACCATCAGTGTTGTTGTTTAGAGGTAATGTTGGCATATAATGCCATTGGATCACTGTAGTAATCCATATTATGGCAAGAATCCCTACTAAGTAAAGAGAAACAACAGTCCATCATTACTGTAAGGGGTCAAGAACTTCATCAAACCATCAACCATGATAAAACTGGCTCTCGTGAGATCAAGAGTTCATTTCAGTTACCAAAGAAATCAACAATTAACAGCACATCAGATTAGACACACAAATGCTTCAGAGTTCAAGTAGCTGACACATTACAACATCAACTGTTTAAAAGAGACTGTGTGAATCAGGCCTTCATGGTGGAATTTCTGCAATAGCAACCTTCTTCTTCCTATATTTTTTTCTTCCTATATTTTTTTATATTTTTTACCTAATGTTTATTCTACGCCAACAACTCCAAGTCAAATTCCTTGTAAGTGCAAACCTACTTGGCAATAAACTTGATTCTGATTCTGATTCTGAACCACAACTGAGGGAGACGAGCGAGAAGAAGAGAGTTGCCTGGGCCAAGAAACACAATAAATGGACATTAGGCCAGTGGAAATCTGGATTTCAGTCTGATCAGTCAAATTTGAAATTTCTCAGCCACTGTGTCTCAGTCACAGAGCCACTGATATCTGCATGTGTGGTTCCCTCCATGACATGGAGGAAGAGGTGTGATGGTGTGGGGGTGCTTTGCGGGCCACACTGTGGGTGATTTCCTCAAAACTCAAATTACACACACATTCTGCAGTGACATGCCATCCCATCTGGTTTGAGCATCATTTGTTTTTCAACAGGACAAAGACTGACAGGCTCTGTAAGGGCCTAAACCCAATAGAGATGGGGTATGAGTTGAATGGCACAGTGAAGGAAAAGATTTAAAAACTTTGGGAACTCTACCATGCAAATAAAATATATTATTATTTTTATAAGTTGTAGCTTCTCAACACTAACATGCAGTAGCATGAACACACACAGCTGCATCAACCTAATTGGCCGTTTCCACACGTTTACCGCTGTGACACTAGAGGCCTCAGAGTCGTACAACTGGTAATTAGACTACTGTACTGTGTAATCACAACATCACAACTAGCAATTCCTATAAAGCAGATAAAAATCCACATTCATCACACACTGGGCCGGGTGCAGGCAGGAAACAGGTCGGATGTCACAGTCATCCTTTCAGACTCAGATCCTGACTGTGTGGATGCACCTCTCCACCTTCATCCTCCTCCACTCTTACGCAACAAGCAGGCTTCACTCTGCCTCTCAAACCCACGGTAATGTGCTGCTTTCGTACAGCCATGTGTATGTGTGAACCAGCAGTAGGTGTTGGAGATGCACATGTAAATGTCAGATGGATTTTCAAACTGTTGCTGTGTGTGTGTGTACAGTGTGTTCTGTGAATTGAACTTTACTTTCCCGGTGCTTTCTTTGGAAGTCTGTATAGATAAGCACCTGAAATACATGTATGCATGCAGACTCAGCATGTCAGAAACGTTGTTGCAGATGTGCTGTTCAAGGTGTCCTCTGGAGTTGTCTTGTATAGTTACGTGCAGTATTTCTTACCTAAATACCTTGCGTGTATCCTTGAGGTCTGACAAAGAGGGTGAATGAATGTGCTTCCTCATAAAACCTCCACAGAGCAGGTTCTTTCAGTCTGTGAATGGATGTTCATCCTAGACCTTTGGGATTTTGCAGAGAGAATCTTAAGCTCAAAGGTCTCCTTACTTATGATTAGGAGCTTTTCACAGCGTCAGAGTCACTTCATTCTGTGCATAAATTTGTCTCAGGCGTCCGTTCTGAGTATGGAAGTATGGAACTTTAGTTGCTGCCCTGTTTACACCAGCTATCAGTCTTCTTCTTCCCTACCTTTTGCTGGTGCATTGCTTTGTGTCATGGCCGTCACCTGTCTATCCAAGGAACGTCCTGTAGTCATGCTTTCATTTGGTCATTTATTGAGGCAAATATTTATTTTGCCATCAAAGTGGGTGATTTAATGCGCACACCCAGTTACAGGAGACCTGTGCTGTGTTGAAAACTGCCATTTGGTCATATTATTCTCTTCACTTTAAGTGAGACTAAAATGAGATTTCAGATGAATTGTATTGTTGGATGTTAAGTGAAAAGTAGTGGACACAAGCCATTGTGGGAATGTTTGATGGCACTCTGCAGTGCTTATACTTCTTGGTATATAAAGATTTTTGGCACTGAAATAAAGAAAGTAAGTATAATATATGAACATAGTGCCTGTAGGTAGTAAATTTTGGACCCAGTCATGGTCCCGCTGCATCTTGTTGCCGCACTCCGGACAGCTCTATTCTTGCAGAAGAAAAATAAAAACAATAAGACAGAGTGTTGGCTTTATTTCTAAGAAATACACAGCTGTAAGGAAAGCCACAGGTACTTTGGATTTTACAAAGCATTGCTTGTTTTGTCATTGTGATATCATCAGGCCTGTAAAGCAAATAAAATTCACTGAACGTGAGTAGATGCTTCCTGTACAGTGACTGTACTGCTGATTGTCACATCCCAGCTGGTTTTTCGAACTATTACAAAACACCCATGACAACTAATCAAGCTGCAGCCACTGAATAAGACCCTGAGATATTAGAGCTCTGATTTTTTTGGTCAAATTACTTTTTCCAAGGTCAAAAACAAACCTTCATGCTTCTCAAAGTATTGTTGTTGAAAAGGACACAATTACTGAGCAGTGAAATCATTACACACCCAAATATAGTCTGTATATTCATTCATTAAAAGTGAAAGATTTTTAATGACTTACTGACATTTATTTATAACTACAGACCAAATGGCTTAATGACTAAGTCATTAGTGAAGGGTGGGGAGTTTCTCACTTCACAATAAGCCATCAGGTCTGTGTTTAGAAGTTTTAGTAAGTCACAAATAAAGGGTCATTCCACGATAGTACTGTTTGGATTGGTTCTGTTGGATTTTGTCCATGCTGATTATATCAATGAAGATATTTAGATTTTTTGATGCTCTTCATGTTGCTAACACCCCACGAGTCCAATCCAGTGGCACATCATACATAAGCTAAAGTTCTGCCACACAGCACATTGATGGGTCCACACAGCATATTAACCTCACAGTATATACAGTACTCTATTGAGAATATAAAGTGCAGTGCTGCCTTAAAATCAATAGTTCTCTGTGAGTTATTTTACGTGACTCCTCACATGAAGAGATAATCTACCCAGCTATGGCTCAGCACTCAATGTCATTTTCAATATTGTCTTCATAATGCTGGATTGTGGGTATTTTCCAACCCCAATATTAACTCTCTCCCTCATCCACTGATGCATCAAGACAAGATGTCAAGATGCACCTTCCACCACGTGTACAGTGGAACTGTTACTGTCTACACAGGACAATGTTTAAGCTGGGATCAAACTAGATGATGTTTTGTCTATGATGATGATTTACTGTGTCCCATGAGGCGATTATATGGTAATAAATTCTTTCCTTGACTTGAGGCCTAGAGGCAGTTGTGGTGTGGTGACTGGAAGTAATTGGCACAGACAGACTTCACTAACAGCACCATCGATGAATGTGCACACATGTAATTGGGGTTTTCAGAACAGAAGTGAAGCTGGAACCATTGAATGGTCACTGGACTCTATCTCGTTCCTCTATCTCGTGAGCAGCATACATCCTGCTATCTATGAATATATGTAACCGTTCATGAACATACATGATCTTTGTGCCTGAAGCTGAACCACAGTGGTGTCATACCGGAGAGTGGTGGCTGAATCTCAACTCAACAGTATGGGCACAATCCAAATAAAGTCTTACACTTTTCTAATTTCTTCATACATTTAACCACCTCTAAAAAATCTCATCTGGATCCTTTATGATGTAGTAATTAACTTTTAGATTAATTTCTAAATCATTTTTACCTAAGGTGAACTCGACTTTTATGAACAATAACAACAGTTTTATAGTCTTACAGTCAGTCGTCATAGTCCTGATGGCACATTTGCCTTCTGGCCAGGTTGGACAACACGTCGTGTGAACCCCTCCTCACACCTCCTTACGCAAAGCAAAGGCATCCCAGACCAGTCTGTACATTGAAGTCTATATGGTCATTATGTATTGGGTTAGTTAGATCTGAACACATCAGCACTGTTGAACACATCCTGTGCAGACACTACTGGAGGACTGTAGCAGCCGGTGCTGCCCTGAAGGCGTCACCATACAGCTTCAGTGTATTTTGGACTTGAGTCAGTGCCGAGAATTACAAATATTTTGCATTGTCATCTGAGCAAGTGAGAGGTCAGCAGTATGGAGGAATCAACTCCAGTTTGGTGGTTTAATCCATATCAGAGCCCCGTATAAGCACTGCTCTATCCTGTAAAGCCCTGAAACTATGATTGCAGTCAGACAGAGAGCACCCACACCACCACCACCACCTGTCTCCCCCCACACCCTACGCCCTCCATCCTTCACACCTCCCCTTGCAGCCAGCTGCTCCCAGACTCCTCCGTTCTCCTTCACCAGGGCCAGCCAGACCTCAAAGGAATACCAAACACTAAGGCAGGCAGGAGCAACGCACAACAGAGGTGACTGATTGAAATTCACAGTGTGAGCAATTCCAATCTTTCGCATGTTGTTTCTGGCTGCCTGGCTCTCAAGCTTGTTGTGGGGGAAGAGTGTGACTAGCAGATGTATCACTGTGCAGAGATACAGCAGAGGTCTTCTCAGGGGTCCACGGTGGTGGGCGAGCTTTGATTGTTTGGTAACAGCGTGTCAGTGGTGGGCGGGGCTACCAATGACTCATGGATGATCCATCAGAGCTCATCAGCAGCGAAGCAGAGCTCGGATTGTATTTTTAGACTCCCGAGTTTTACAGGCTTCCCTTTGTTTACTGCCTCTTGTCAAATGAATGCACTTTCCCATCTGTTTATAGAAAGTTGCTGTTTGAGTCACTCACTAAAATCCTTCCAGTCGGGTCAGTGAGCAGAATTTTACCTCAGATGACAACTGCTAAAGGAACTGTCCAACTTAATGGAAAAAGCAACAATGGTGTATCCATGAATGATATTTTATGATTTCTACAACAATTTCATATCATGTGCCAGCACTTTGGTGTATTATGGGGTTTCTATTAAACTACAGTAGTGTCTTTACAGTTACGTAGTGCTGTACAGTATTTCATGAGTGGGCAGCAAGGGGTGATCACATCTGATGATCACTTGACATCCACTGGTCCAGCAAGACATCTTTCCTATAGTCAATTACAGAAGAGATGTAAAACAATCAATTGTTCTGACTCTTGAATTATCAGATTTGACGCCAATGGGTCTGATAAAAATGGTCAAAGATCTGTATCAGTTCATTGTGTTACGTGGGTGGGAATCAGCAGAGCGTTAACAGCTCACTCGGAGAAAGAATATAATAATGCTGATGCTCTGTTAGGCCAAAAATGCTTATGCAGCAAGTCCTGTAGGTTCAGTCCGGTCAAGCAGCAGATATCGACACTGAGGGCTCTGGCAAAAACATTTAACTTGGCTCAACTTCTGCTTAAATGCACTGCAATGTCATAGTAACGCAGTAACACACTGTGGTGACCAACTGACTTCTACATGCAAACACGTGGTTGATTACTTTATAACATGCCTGTCATGGTTTGGAGTTTGTGTTTGTGTCTCAACCTGATCAGGGCCTCAGGGTGCTGGAGTTGATCCCAGCTGACATCTATCCTGGGCTATCCTGGACAGGTCGTGAGTTCATTGCAGATTCACTGTGACAAACAACTGTTCACACTAATTTAGACCCCCCAATAACCTGCATGTCTTTGCACTGTGAGAGAAAGTCTGAGAATCTGGAGAGAACCCACGCTGGGAGAACACGAATGGGCCCAGAACCACCTTCTCCAAGAGCTGCGCCACTGTACAGCCCAACAGATTCTACAGGGCTGTGGCTGTGGAGGTTAGCTCAGTTTGGACTTGAGGCTACAAATGTTTAACAGAAAACCTGTGTAAATAGAAAACACTGGAACTCTGACGGACATGGCATTTAACAAGGCAGGGAGGATATAATGAAAAACACTACTGAGTTACATCATGGGAAACGGAGGAAACTTTGTTTTGAAGCTTGACCCAGTCTAGGCAGTGAAAGTCAGGATATATAGTGAGGAAGATGTTTACAGCAGTGACTGAGGAGTGCAACTCTTCAAATGTCATGTTTCGATAACTGGATGCATTAAAGTGTTCATGAAATGAAACTTTCACACTGTGAGTCACAGCGATGTGCTGAGTTTTCTCTGTCACCAAAAAGATCAGCATGAACGTGTTTTCTTTGTATTAGCCGGCTGTAATTTCAAAATAATCCTTCACGTCTGTTAAGTCATGTGATGCGGCCAAACAATGACTCATCAGGCTGAGGTTTAATCTTTCTGTGTGTGTGTACAACAGTAGCTGGTGTGTCTGTGAGCAGAATGCATTCATAATCATAAAGCATATGGCTGATCAATAGTACAGCATGTACAGTACTTAGCCCAAGACAAGTTAGCAAAGTAAAGTGGATTTTTTATTTTTTTTTATTTTATCGATCATACACTATAATGTTATACAGTTCTCCGTTCTTTAGAATATTCAATTTATATTATCATAGTAACTGAGCTGCAATATACAGATTTACTATCACCTTCCAGCTGTGATATAAGCCAGGGTTCTGGCCATTTAAAGTCTTAAATCCTGATTAGATTATAAGTGTAAAACTTCCACACATAGAAGACACTATTTCTGTCTGTTATGACTTTGGCCGGGGAGAGACACTGGCTGCAGTCCAATTTAATTATTTCCTTACTGTAAAACCTTTATTTCTAGCAGCAAAATTAACTTCTAGCCCATCTACTCTCCTGACTCTTCAACTGTCTTTAACCCTGCTCTGCACAGATATGATGGGTGATGTTTGACACTCTTGGCTTTTTCCACAACAGACACAGAATTATGGTGACACGCTCCTTCTAGCCCCGGCACACTCTGGCCTGTCTGCTCCTCCTGCTGCCGGTTATGTGTAGATCAATATTTGAGTAGGGTACGCAGCAGCTGGGATGTGTTTGTGTAGCTGCCTATCTCAGAGGGGCAGCCCGTTATAGCGTCAACTCTGGAGGATGGGGGTTGGCCTATTCATGGGGAGGTGACCTGACAGCATAGATATTTAATAACTGTCTGGACCTGGACTTCCAGAGGATGTGTATGAGAGTTGTGAATATGGCAGCACCTTCAATCTTTCACCCCAGAGTTTCCCAGTAAAAACATAAAGGACCAGAGTGGATTTGGCTGTGTTACACTGTTCACCTCCATCAGACAGCTGTTAATACGCAGTCACTCTGCAGGTCAAATGTAATCTCAGACATATATACCCGAGAGCAGGCTTGGTTTCAGAGAGTCCTGCAAGGGTTAGTTAAAGTTTTTCTGTTCATTATGAAGTGTAATAGTGCAAAGCAGCTTTTCAAGTGAATTCAGAAAGATCCACTGGCCATCATCTATCTATCTAGCCAGCTAGCTTGTACCTAACTGACATAAATAACACCAGATGTGGCTGCAACGTGTTCCGGCTATACCACAGCCGCAAGGGCTGACCGTGCCTGTTCTAGATAAAGCATGTGATTCCACCAAAAACGCTTTCAGGAGTTGTTTTTTAGGGTGGAAGTCAGACCCAGAGACGGCATTGAGAATCCAGTAAATTTTCAAAATACAACATCCTGTGCAGACTGCCTATCATAGAAACAGATTTAAGGGAAATCATGTAACTATGTAGCCTACATACTCATGGTAGAAGCACATTAACCAAGGAAGGATGACGAAATCTGAGCAAAACGCTCTCTTGTGGAGGAAGGACTAAGACTTTAGTCATGTCTTTAGTGTCACAGAGCTTTACCTGGTGGAATTTACCCTTTCTGGGTTAGAAAAAGAAGTCATTTGGAAATATGTAAAAATGCTTAAAGCTGCATATTGAGAGAGCTGGATGAAGAACCTGGCCATCACAGAGAGGAGCATCTTGGAAGACATTCATATTGCTGCACTTGGTTATAAGATGTAAAAAGTGACAGTAATAATTGTGCAGTTGTATGGTCTGGTACTTTCTCCATAAGCAATGTATGGAATTTTACTCTCCATAACTCTTCTGAGGTCATAGTAAACTAACATGCAAAGTTAAGTCCACAAAGATTGAAATGAACTACCTGCCTTAATGTTCCTAATTCTGAATGAGTCCACAGTCCTAAGTTGGAGGAACTTGTGGTCTCATCCTTTGTTAATGATTTCTTGCGATCATCACTCACTTAATGAGACATCTTGTTTTCCTCTCTTCAGCAGGTTAACAACAATCACGTCATCGTTCATTAGTGGCAAATGGATATGTTTACCAAAAGCATGAGCACATTCAATGAACAGAGGCCTTTTAGCATGTTCATGCATCACACTGACCTTTGTTCATCCGCAGAACCTGATGTCAATCCACAGACGCAGATAACTTGTCAATCTTGACTTAATTAGTGCTCGAGTATTGCTTCAAAATATCAGGTCAACCTGTGTATAAAAATATTGGCATATTGGCCAAGTCTTCATTTGAAGTCTTGTCATAACTCAGTAAATACTCTCTCTCTCTCTCTCTCTCTGTCTTTCTTCTAATCTTTTTTCCCCAGACACTCCATGCAGCAGCAAACCAACAAAGTCATCACCAGCACAAGCCAACTCATCAAACAGCTCTCTGATATAATCAGCGGCTCTTCACGGGTATTTTCTGCTCCCTTTCCTCCCTCATTCACTGTCATTTTAAAGAATAAACAGTGGATTAAACAACATTTGAGCTAATTGAAGCTAATCTTGTTTTGTTGCACAGCAAGACCGTCTGCGCCTGACCAGACTAAAGAGTGAACTCTCAGAGTCTGTGCAGCGCTATGGGGATCTGCAGAAGGTATACACATCTAGAATGTCTCTGTTTGCTTTCATAAGTGTATCCTCTTATGAAAAACTGATAATAAAAGATAGTGCTTCTCCATTGGCAGACAGTATCTGAAGTGCTGCCTTTTGCACATACAAGAGAAATGATAAATGTGTGACTTCTTTAATAAGGAATCAAAAGATTCATCTTGACCCTGTGTCTTCATTTGCTCCCTTTCAGAAAATTGCAGAGCGCTCAAGGGCCTTGCTCCCGCCAGCACAGAAAGACAAGAGGAAGGTGAGCTGATATGGAGGGTGAAAATCCACCCTTTGTTTCACTGTCATTCAAGAGCACGATGATGAGATGGCATTTCTCTGCTCGATTGCATCCTCATAAGGGCTGCTTTGAAGCTCTGTCTAGTCTCCTCCACTCTCTTATATTACAGTGGACTCCATTCATCACATCTGACTCTTATGCACTGCTGAAATGTCTTTTTTTTTTTTTTTTATCTGAATCTAAATTGGTTACTGGCAATAGTTTATATTCACTGTGAAGCCATGTGAAAGCTAAAATTGAGGCTGCTAATCTGTAATTGTGTTTAACAAATGAAAGTCAATTACAGACAGACTGGATGTGAATGGATCCTTATTTTGGATTCCTAAACCAAGATGATCTGAAATAAATCTTATTGATCTCTCTTTGTATATGAGGTAACTGCAGCAGCAGAAATAATAAACACAGAGGACAAAATGTAACACATCTAAAAAGGAGGCGTATAATGTACACTGTAAAAAAAAAAAAAATAATAATAAAGAGAAATAAAAAAGTAATAAAGAAATAAAAAAAGATTTGATAAAAAACTGTTAAAACAGACATTATGGGGGTGTCAATTAGCTCAGTTGGTAGAGCATCCGCCCCATGTATGAAGGCCCAGCAGCAGCCCAGAGTTCGAATCTGACCTGCGGCCCTTTCCCATCTCTCTCCCCACATTCCTGTCACTCTTCAGCTGTCTCTGTCAAAAATAAAGCTTGAAAAAGGCCAAAAACATATTTTAAAAAAACAAAAAACAAAAAACAAACAAAAAAAAAGAGACATTATGAAAATGAATTAATTCAATAATTCATGCAAATAATGACAAAATAATAATTTCTCATTTTTTGTTCAGAAAAAAATACTACATTTTTTATTGTGATTTTTCTTAAATTGCAAACACCAAATATACAAATATACAAATAATCATAAAAATAGATTGAAGATGTTTGTAAGAATTTCTCTGCAAAACCTTAACTAAAATTTCTGTAAATTTCTAGTCTTTAACAGTTAAATTATGATATTTGATTTATGTATTTATTTTTATTTTCCATTTTTGTTTGGCAACCTGTTCACAACCCAGTTGTCCAAAGGGTGTAAGGGTGGATTTCTTCTTCATCCATAAATTATATAACATACTTTGCTATATATTTTTTTCCATCCATTCAAATGGATAAAGAATATCAAAGTGAAAAACTGCCAAATACTATGAATGACAATAAATATACTTAAGAGACACAAAAAACAAGAGTTCATTCATATTTTATGAATGTTTCACTCACAATGAATAAAAGTTTCTAAACACATTACATATCATAGATATATTGTCATTTGAACAAAATTTAAAGTAAACTCTCCTGTGTTGAACATTTTGTATGCATAATCAATAAGACACATTATAAGTTGATATTCTTGGAAAATGTGTTGAGTTTCCAGATTCATTTCTCTTCCACTGACAGATCCTGGATCAGAGCTGTATATATTTTATATGATATTATGACAAGAATAAGTCTCATCTCAGTAAACATGTCATGTTTTCTTTAAATGCAGTTTAAACACAAATAAGGTACTTTAACAATACATTGAGCTCTCCTGACAACTATAATAATGGGCTTCAAAAACAAACATAAAATCATTTATATTCTCTAATTTTGTTACATCGCTCAATGTCCTTCAAACTCAACTGCCCATTTCCATATACTCACATCACGTGTCTGTAATATATAGCTATACAATCTTAAAACAAGCCACTAGTGAATGCATTCAAGATGCAAGATTGATTAAAATTCATGGGAATTACACTAAAGTTAGCCAGTGTTTTCTGTCACATTAAAAGTGACAGGGAACATTTTATTTACCCGCCCATCAGTTGGTCACCAAATGATCTCTGTGAATGAGACAGCAGTGTGAGTGAGAGGCTGTGAAGACGATAAAGCGCGGAGGTCATAAATATGATTCAGCAATGTGTTTGTGTTTCCAGTTTTAGTATCTGCTAAACTTATTACTGAAACTGCTGTTGGAGTGCAGACGGCAAAATTAGAAAACAGTAGCACGTTCTGTTCTCTGTTTTTAGACTATTTCTTTTTATTAATACCTATATAGGATATGATCACCATTATAAAGAGAAAGTTGTGTTCAGCTCAGCACCAGAACATCACCTCTAGGTCTCGTTCAACAGTACTTCAGTGGGGTGGAGGTTTGAACACATTTGACTGACAAGCACCATCTTGAACACCACCTTTCTGCTGAACTGAATGGAAAATCATTTCCAGCTTCAAGTGGTTGGACAGTAACAATTCTGTCAGGAACCATTTTGCTCACAAAGAGCCTCTAAAATCCATCTTTTTTAGCGAGGGGAGAATTCAATGTATTAAGGTTTTATGCCCCTCTGAAGGCATATTATCAAGGCCTTTTTATACTGCTAGCGTCAGACGTAAAGAGCTTTGGGGGCGGCTTGCTGGATAGTACATTATATAACTCTAACTACCCTCAATGCATAGCAGCAAGTTCACTAATCAGTGAGTACATTGTGGGAGAACAATTTGGTGAAACTACTGCAACATCTGGTATGAGCAGTGGCGTAGGAACAGCAGGTCTATTTTCTGCAGTAGATGAAGAGGAAGGCATTTTCAGATCGTGGATAGCAGGTGATAAGAGGCGTCCTGACGTTGGGAATGCCATACATATGCATTTAGACAAAGATTTTGCAGATCAGTGCCAATGCTATTGACTGCTCTCCACCCACATCTTTGAATTCACGTCATCAGAGTCGAAACCCGAGAAAACTTTCTATCAGCATGTGAACTTGTGCAATAAGGTGTCAGAGTGATTGTCTTGAGAGATCTATCTGTGAAAAGTACTGATGTATTCCAGTATGTATGTGGAGGAGTGAGCACGATGTTGCAGAGCTTGTTGTGGAGTAATGAGTCAGATCGTGGCCGGTAGACGGAGCGCTGTGACTCAGTTCGGGTTGGTCCTTGTGCTCTGACCCACACAGGCCGCTCTATCATGAATTAGCTGTTCAGTCAGCCACGCAAAGGTGGAATACATTAGCAATGCAAAAAAGTCATCCAGGTCTTTCTCTGACTACATGTTTCTTCCCTTTCCTCTGCTTCTCTTTGCACATGTAACAATCAGAGTGTAACTGGCTAGACCAAAACAGACATTCAGCTTTACTGGAATGTCTGTTCTTTAAAAATAAACATGTTTGAGCTTCACATTGTTTTAAACATAGGTTTAGCTTCAAATTCAGTGTGAAATGTGAACTCTTTCACTCATTGCTGGTGTGGCTACAGCTCTGTTTTCTTTTAGAAAGAAAAGGAACTTGCAGAAGAACATTAATAATCTTCATAGAGGAGAAATGTTTGGAAGTTTGGAAGAAGTATTTAGGGGCTTTGCAAGCACTATGAACATGCAGGTTATCATGTTTTACACATTAGTTGTGTGCAAATTGCAACTAAATTAACGAGTCCTAGAGGTGTCTTACATTAATGCAGGCTCACAAGCAGTCTCTGGCTCTATAAACATTGTAAATGGACTGTACATATATAGCGCCTTTCTAGTCTTCCAACCACTCAAGTTGCTTTTACAATACATATCTCATTCACCCATTCACACACAAGGTGCCAACTGCGTATTAGTTTTTGGGAGCTAACCATTCATACACAGATGGTGCTGGGGTTCAGTATCTTGCTCAAAGAGCATGCAGACTGGAGGAGCCCGAGGATCGAACTATTGATCATCTGATTAGTGAACGGAGGTAGATCCACTCTACCCAGGTTGTAGCTGGTCACAGTAAAGCTAACTACTAATACCTTGAGTATTTTCATTAAAAAGAGTGCGTGAACAGTAGTTTGTCCACCATTGGATCGTATAATCTAATCAAATAATTGAAGACTCAATATTTAGAAGTGATGAACAAGTCTTCTTTGTGTGGACTGTGACCAGCTCTGGTATCCTATTCAGGGCCAGGTCTAAATGTGTTTGGTATGGTCCAGGTTTATTGTTGCAGGTCTCAGGTCTGATTCTGTATTACTACTGCAATTGTTGCTACTCAATCTGCTGCTACTGCTGTTGCCATTGTATTGCTACTGCTGCCCGTAGTAGTTGTAATACTGCTGCTACTACATCAGCTACTCTATTAAGGTATTTTCACACAGAGAGCCGCCTCCAGTGTTTTCAATGTCAGCACCAAAGCGTCATTGAGAGAGGGTGGCTGCAGCTCTCATGAGGGAGCACTGCTGCACTTTGCCACCTGCCCTGAGCTGATCATGATCGTTGAACTTTTTACAACTGGCTGCCAGAGCTTGGCATGTGACCGTGGCGACCGCAGAAATGACACCTGGGAACATGATGCGGAAACTAATTTTACTGGTATCTGAGTTTCCTGAATTATACGCCTTTTTACCAGCAATGAACATATCTGTTAACAAAAACATATGATATTAAATAGATGATAGATCATTGTATGGTTGAGGGTACTGGTAGCTGAAGCAGTGGCATCAGATGGAGCAGTAACTTAGTATGTTAACAGTTTTTACTGTATCTATTTTAACTACACTATAGAATCTAATGTTTTTGTGTTGGTGTGTGGGTTCCACAGAGTCCTCAGACCCCGTCCACTGAACAGATCGAGGAAGGTCCACTGTTTGGAGATGCAGTAGGCTCGGAGGGAGGCGCTCAGGCTTTCCTGTCTGAGATCAGTGAGGAGGATGTGGAGGTGCTTCGCCAAAGAGAGGAGGCCCTGCTGCAGATCGAAGTAAGAGCACTGACATTCAGTTCAGCTTTTTTTTAGCCATTTCATGTCCTTTGAAAAATTGAATTCATCATATCAGAGATCACACAGTTGTCCAGTACAATCACTGACTAGAACAACTCTAGTGTCCTGTTGGGAGCCAATGAGTTGCTCCACAGGAGCAGCTGGAGATTAGAAGCCTTGCCTAAGGGCATCTTGTCTGTAATTGCACCACACTTCTTACAAAAAAAAAAAAAAAATGAAACTGCAAAGCAATACAGCAACAGTTGCCACGGTCAGTGCAGGTTGTGCTTCATTCAGGTTCTGATGATCCTGGATGTGGGATAATGGGCCCCTGGCCACAGGTTAATATTCATGCATACCAGCAGACTTCTTGCATTACATCATTTCAGCAACATTTTGCAGACTGACTATAACTGTAAGTGCTGCTGTTGGTTGAAAGCTGCACCTGAAATTTACATTTTGTTCATATTGGAGATAAAGAAAGGTTCCAGCTCCTTTCATAAAATCACTGAATGTATATAGAGTACAAAGTAAACCTGTGATGGGTTATGTTATTAAAACAGAGATGATTTGTCAAACATTTATATCGCCGTATTGATTATACTGTACAATGTGTGCCTCAGCGTGTATTATACGAAAATATTATATGACAAAAACAAAAAAATATATCAGTCTGATTCATGGCAAATGGTCAATATGAAACGACTTTGAATCAGGAGAAAATAGTTTCATCAGGCTAATGGTAGTTTCCAAACTACAGTATATGTTTGCAGTTTACGTCTTCATAATATCACCTTGTAGGTTCATATAGGTAGCAAGCAGTTACTTATTTACACATCTAGCAGACACAGAGCAACATTGGCATTTACTGGAGTCCTGTTTGTGTCCATTTGTTGACTGTCCAGTATTTACTCTCCTTTAAGCTCCGTTTTGCACCAGATCTCTCCATCAAATCTTGAGGTAAATATCAGGTTTAGGTGCTAAATGTTCCACTATGTTCACCAGCTAGTGTCTAACCAATAGGCTTGGAGCCCAAATCTCATAACTCGGCTATCATCTGATGACAGTTTAGCTTCTTTGGGCAACAGCCAATGTTTCAGGGCTTCAGGTGTAGCCAGCAGATATCTAGATAATGGATAGAGGATATCTGGAATTTAGAGACAACGTTTATGACGTTTCACAAGTAACTAGTTTAAAAAGTGTAAAAAAGCTAAACCGACGCTGGACAATAGCTGGTGGGGTCTGAGATTGCGATTCAGCCAATGCATTTCACCTCTTTTGCTCTCCACACAGTCTGTTTACCTGCATGCAACCAAAGCCAAACATGATTGGTCAGCACTGCAAACGGAAACTAGAACCTTTCTGATACCCAAGTCTTGCCTACAGAGTTTGCATTCATTTGCAGATATCTGTTTGTAGAGATTAAGGCTCTCCAGCTCTCCCGGGTATGTGCCCACAAGCTAGGCAACATTATTTTCTTGCTGTTAATAATCTAATTTTCTTGTGTGAAATATATCTGCAGAGGGACACCATTTTATGGTAAACACTCGCAGTGCACTCACACCCAGAAGCCAAACATTTGCCACTCATGGTTCACTTTTCCCACCCATGTATTCTGAGCCAGCCGACAAAATCCAAACCAGCACCCTTGTTATTATAAGCCTGTTTACAGATAATCTCTCAGGGCCAGATTTACTAAACTGATTTTTCCTTGTGTTAGATGAAAAATGAGAACTTGTATTTCCATGTGCATAAATCTATATTGTCTTGTAGCAGTCGGGTATCTGAAATAGGAAACACCTGAATTCAAAACACTCTCCAAAATATAAAGAAGGGAAAAAAAGAGAAACAAACTAGTTATTTGTTTTCTATAAATATTGCCTCCCAGGAGACCAGCACATGCCAAGTTAGTAACTAGAAACGCAGACAGGCTCCGTCTTCTCCTCCCACCTCCAAATGCTTATTAGTATTTGTCACAGTACCCCCATGCTGCTGCAGGATATTGAATGCTACCCAATTACTAAGGTGCTTATATAGATGTGTTTGTTCCTTTACCTGGGTAAAGTGTGTATGGAATCATAATGTTCCCAGACTTAACTTTTGAAAGACCACATCATTCTGTTAAAGGCTGTAAAATCATTTTTAAAATGTCTCTAATGGCATTCACATTTCAGATGGATGGGCTTTCTTTCTGATGGCGTACTGTATGACCAGGCTGAGTGCTGTTCCAAAGTCAATTTACTGACGGTTTTACTGAAAAAGTCTGTCGCATTTAAGGGAATTGCAGTTCCATTTTGGTTAATTATAGACTTAAACATGAATAAACTGAATGTTTGGCTACTCAGGGGCAGCAGAAACAGGTTGAGTAGCAAGCAGTTGTCTATTGTTGGAGTTGTGTGTGTGTCCGCGTGTTGACTGTCAGTCTCCTTCAAGCTCTGTTTTGGTCTCCACCAACTCAAGTGTTTCACCTTGTAGGAGCCATTTATATTTTGATTTATTTTTTGATTTAACCACTAGGGGAAGTTGTTTTGTGTGTCACTAATTACATATGGGCACCAGGTGTACAAGTAGATTTTAAGTTAGTTTTGAGTTAGTAGGTGGATGGATGACACGATTCTTACCGTTTATCCTGTAAGACAAGAAATAGCGCCACATACTGTCAAAGTCATAAAATGTAAGTATCAGTATTCATGCAACCTTTCAATAAACCCAAAGAAAACTATCTCAAACCCCTGATTCCTGTTTCTATGGAAACGTGTCAAGAAACCGCCTCACACCTACCAACTGACTGAGTAGAAAGTTTGGACAGTCATTACACATCAAGACCGCTAGACCTAGATTCACCTAGGTCATGGCAGATGGCTGTCTATCATGAGCCTGGCTCTGTTTGAGGTTCTATGCCACTTTGAGGAGGATTGTCTTTGCCACTGTTGCCAACTGCTTGCTTACAGTGGGAATTGTTGGGTCTCTGTAAATAACATTATAAACAGTACAGTCTTTAACTGCTCTATATGGAAAATCTTATGAGGTAACTTCTGTTATGATTTGGCACTATATAAATAAAACTGATCTGAATAGATGTTTAGCAAATCCATTAAGCTCAGCATCAGCTATGTTACATTTGCTTTGTAGCTAAGGGAGGTTAACTTGATTAGATTGGTGTTCGCTGAATATTTTGCATTTCATTTGCTATTAAACCGAGAGAAAAAATATATTAATGGCCACAGGCAAATTACATTATTTATTGACCACATAACATTAGAGGCTTTTTAGGTTAGCATTACACTCAGTCTGGGAGGCTAGAAGGATGTTCATGAACAAGATACCATTGGTTGGAGACTCAGTGTAATGCAATATGGTTGTGCTCTAACTGTTTACAGTTATTATCATACTTACTAATGTAAGCAATAGTCTCCTGTTACTTTGAGTAATGTCAATCCATATTTATGGTCTGTTGGTTACATGGTCTGTACTGTAGCTGTGAGTTCATATGGTTAATAACTTTAAAGGAGCACTTTAATTGTGTATTTATTTCACATGTCTTTGCAATATTATATTTAAAGTGATCAGACACCACTAATCAAAGCTGATACTGTATGCTTGATAAAGAAGTGATGATAACACAGGACATGATTTGAATTCCTTAGATTTAGCTAAGCAGACCAGATGGCATGCAGCAAATGATAGAACTCATTACAACCATAAGAGATTTGGACTTGGAAAAAAGCAATCCAGACTCAGGACGCAAACCCCTCCAGCCTCTGGAGTCAAAGTCGAAGCTCTGTTTATGTCTAACATCCACCTGACTGCCTCTGTTGCTTCCAACTTTTGTACGGAACATAAATATACAAAAAAGAACATTGTCAAGGAACATGATCGAGGCAGCTTTATTGAAAATGTTGTTGGGAAAACAAATCAATATCATATCAACGTGATTTCTAGAAGGCCGGGTATGTGAAATCAGTGTTCATTTACTGAGTGATTACAGGTGTAATGACGAAGCCAGATGTGGCTGTCTAAAGCGTCACGTGAGGCTGAAGCATGTGAACAAGGGATTGACATGTCACGATGTGTGGGATTGTTTGATCCTGTGTGCTGCTGACACGTGCAACCACGATGATAAAGGCTTTTCAAATGTTCTACTCTAACAAAACACAGTGCCCTGATGTTCCACTACCTTTCTTGTGGACACTAATTTTGATGTGTGCCATCTCGACAGCACTCCCGATGTGTGGGGTTTATTGAACATGTCACTTGTGCAAAATTAAGTAGTAAAACTTATGAAGATATATTGTAAAACTTCATCACCCATCTTAGAACCATATGGCTGAATCAGAACAGATAGGAACCTGACATGTGGTGCAGCAGTCTGCCTTTAAAATGACAAGCCTGTACGTTGCAGTCCAGCTCTGGGCTGCAGTTTGCCATCCAGTGGTTTGAAGACTAATGATAATGTTTTAGGAGCACTTTGCAGCATAATGAAGATGTATCTCCGTGCCCAGTTGGAGCTGTCTGAACTTCATCAACATTTCAAATCAGCTAATCCCACCCCAGGAGCCGCGCTGAATAGGAGTGAAAAAAGGAAGAGCATCAATCTCTCCCCTCAGAGTGACACGCAGTAAAAGAGCGGCGGCACGAATGACAGCTTCATTTCAGCGCAGCCGTCGAGATGGGCCAGTCAGAGGATTGGTGTTCAGACAGGGTCGTCTGGCCTGCGCTTTAGTCATAGCAGCATGGATAAATGTCATAGTCAGTGCTCAGGCAGGTGCTGAGGGGCTTTGACGTTGTTCCTTTAGGGAGACTGATGGTATCTGACAATGTGCTTTTTCACCTCCATACCACCCTCCTCGCCTCGGTTCCTGCCATCCCTTCATAACACTAAATCAGCAGTGTTTGTTGTGAGTCCCAACACACCTCACTTTTCTTCACTGCTCTCCTCCCAGAGGACCAAAAGAGCCCAGCGTCTGTCATCGTTATCAGCCCCTCTCTCTCTCGCAGGAAACGGTTTGATGTGGTTCTGAGGTTAATTTCTCCTCAGAGACTGGATGCTGTGTGTGAACTCTGCCAAGGCTTCCTGGCTGCAGCTGGGGTGGCAAGTCATGGTGCACTGACTGTAAGTAACGTTAGTCTCTTTGGGGTTTATAAAGCCTTTCTAAACTCATGTTTACACCACTGTTGGGTTTTCCTAACGCCTTCTCCAAACCAGTACTAGTTTTTTTGTGTGTGGACAACTGTGTGAGCAGTTGTTATTCTTCCCTTTTGCATCCACTGGACACCGGATGTGTTTGAGCCTGTTTTTTTTTTCATGTGTCCACAAATATCAGCTCACACTTGTACCTGTGACCTTATGCTGGCCGAGGACTGCAGCTGTGATCGTTGTCCTACTTTTTCAACATGACCCGTGTAGACAAGGTGCAGGGTCAGTGCTAGGCTGCAACAATAAAATTAATACACTCACAGTCACAGGCGCCTTTCACATAACCCACATAACTGTCCTCGTCCTGTGTGCTGAAGCGTGAATATTGCACATGTAGTGCCTTTTGAAATGTAATTCTGTATTAATGGAAGGAATTATGTTATTGCATATCTGGTTTTTATATTCAAAAATCAATATTTATATGCAGAAAATGACACATCAGCTGCAACACCAGCTAGGTCTGCTAAATGAACCTTCAGTGCTAAAGCAGAAACAGGCAACCTCCGTGGCTGGCAAACGAAGCCAACAGTTTCCCCAAAAACTGCAGTTTCCCAAACATCCACTTGAGGCTGGCTCCTGAAGTGAGTCAGTCTCCATAAGTCCCCATGTTAAAATGTCCAACTTCACAGCAGAAATAAACATGTTTACAGCCTTGGTTACAGTTTTGGTCTCTATAGCTAATTTTCCCGTTCATGACAACTGTACTTAGGGTGAATTGCAGAATTAAGGCCATGATCACTTATTGTAACAGGTTGGTGCCATCGCTGTCACTTTCTGCCTCCGTTCCATGTCTTTACCCATTTTTGGATTCGGTGAAAGTTAAGACTGCCAAGATAGCAGCATTCAGAGGCTGTGCGTGATGTGATGGAGACTACATTATTTTTTTATTTATTATTATTTTTTAATACGGCTAAAGCTAATCCAGCTACGAGCTAAACTAAGATTACTAACTAAAAGTTTGTGGTTGGTTTCAGACCAATGACCAATTTTGCATTTCATTTTAAAATAGTTTGCATATAAAAACACTAAAATGGTTCCTGAACTTTAAATTAAATCATTTGAAGCTGCATGTAGCCACAGAGTCATAGCAATGAGTCAATATCACAACCATATGATCTGAATTTTAAATACCATTCAAATACTCTTGCAACTTCATCCAAGATGAACAAATCAATCCTCAAACGATGTTTTGGGATACATTAGGTGGATTAGAACAAAAATAATTGTTGTTGGAGACTGTATGAGTTAAAACGTGTTTCAAAAACGGGACCCTGGACATCTCTGAGCTCCCTAAGGGCCTCGTAGGTACATGTCGTCCTTGAGTATCAATAGATTATTCTTATTATTCATGTTCTGACAAGAGATGGAAGTCAAAATATTAGTACCCAGCCTGTGCACATTCCAATCCCCCGTTAAGAGTGTCAGCTCCCAGCTGCACTTTATATGCTTTGGCACTGGAGATCATTTCATCAAAACTGAATTTATAAAAAAAAAAAAAAAAAAGCTCAGGGCATCACAGAGGACAGCTTTCAAGGGGAATCTGAATACAACACCTGGCCCGGTGGAAAGAGGGGGGGAAAAAAAATGCCCACAGCAAAGCGTGTCTGTCCTACCAATGTATACTCAGGACAATCTGTCCACAGAGTTTACCCTTGAGTGGAGACAGGTATAGTGGGAAACACCACAAGACAAATCAGTCCAGTAGAAAAACAATAAGACTTTTCTCCCCTTAGCTTAAAGTGGTTTATTAGCAAAACCATTTGTTATTAAACCGTATTGATTTCTCTCTCTTTACACACTGAAGCTAATTGTATGATGGCAGATCACATACTTGCTGGCTCTCTCAAGATAATGAGAATATCAGCCTTGTGTGAAATCCAAATGCTGATATTCCGCTCAAACTTGATTATCCACTAAAGATTAACTAATGCAGGCTTGAGGTTCCTAATGAGTGACACTGTTCACACCATCAATTTTCTCTTACAGTTTATCATTACTGCAAAAATAAGACACAGACAAGAAAAAATAATCGACACAGCAGGTGAAGTTTTTCTAATATACAGTGAAATTGCTGCTGGTGCAATCATGCAAACAATATTAACATATCCTGCTAATGAGCTCGGCCACTTTGCTGAAATTTAATTGAAGTAGAGGTAAAATTATTGGTGTACAAACCTGTTTATTAAAAGATAAGTCACTTACAATTTTTTAAGTCAAGAACATAATTACCTTTATTTCACGGACAATGTAAGAACACTGAGAGGACAGAGGTTTAATTCAATTAAACCTCAAATATAATAAAGTGAATACTGAAATCAGGGAAAGTGACCTCTCTTTTTTTTTTTTTTTTGCCAACTGCAACTAATAAATACAATCCATTTGCTTTTTTTTTCCTATTTGATACTTAAATTGAAGATATACAGTTTAAATTCTCGTTTAATTTTAGAAAAACGTAAAACTTTAATCAGGCATGACTGCCTTAAACATGACAAACTGTACAGTAGGAAAAATAATTGCATATATATGCATTAGCATTTTGTGTTCATGTAAATCTCTTGTACTGACTGACGAACTGACTGACTGACTTTTCTTTCAGCAGAGGCTGAAAGCACTTGTTGTAAGCTGGTTTGGATAAAAGCGCTGCCTAAATCACTCGACTGTGATGTAATGGGACAACGCTCAACAGATGCAACAGTTTTATTCGGAGGTTGATGCTGCGATGTAGACGAAAAGTCATGGACAGTCCAAATTGGAAAGGGTTTATCCTTTGTGGAGCTTGTATGTGCTCAGTAAATTTTAGGGTTATCCTCCATTATTTGTCCTTTGTTCAAGAAGATTTTATATTAATGTGTGGACTGGGAAGTGCTGGTTATAGGGGAGCTTAATAGGATGGCGGTGTTTAATGTCAGAGGATCACTAAAATTGTTAGGAGTCATAGTCTGCTGGCCAGATTGCTGTGTTACTATCCATGGTCCCAGGTACCATGACACTGCATCCAGGTATGGAACAAAGTGCTAGACAAGCCTGCTGGACAAGCCTGCCCAGCATCAGTATTTTCTATGAGCACCAAATCAACAAGTTTTTCATGTTCAAGTGACGACGACCTCTATAGTAATTATGAGAACAAACCTAACCAAGTTGATTTAGTGTCTAAACCAAACCTTAAAGTCAGTGTAAAGTAAGAATAAATATTGTTTGAGTTGGGCAGATCAAAGAAGAAAGTGTTATTAACCACCCAGCCAAATTTGAATTAAAAATATCGATAGGTTTATGAAATTAGGTGTTAAAATCAGGTAAAAATGAATTCTCAGCTCCAGGACTGTGGGGGCGTGTCCGCTGAAGGCGCTGAAGCCACGCCCACTCGTGGGAGCAGTCAAGCAGCCATTTTGAAGCGACTGAAATGTGTCAGATGAGTTTAGAAAATGACATGACTAACTTTGAAACACTCTGAGTGAGATGAATTCATCTCTATCTCTCTGCTAGGGGTGCAGGGGTATGCTCAGGGTGGCCTCAGCGTGTCATCGAGCCACCCTTTAAGGACCGCCCACAAAATCCTGGACTGAAAACTGGTGAAAAACTGTTAGAACCTCTAACTCCACATTTCACTAATATATTGTTCAAAGTCTTTTCACATGTTTTCAGCAACTATTTTCCAATATATTTAATGTATTTTGAAAGAAATCTCAGAACTGCCTTTAAACAGACTTTAACTGTTTTTAGGAGGCACATACAAACATTATGGAGGCTTCAAATCAGAACATATGTCAGTGCAGAAGCCAACTGATGTATTTTGTTGTTTAGTTTAGAGGATTTGTCAAGATGGATAGATTCACAGACTCTGATGCCAGATTTAGACTATGCAATATTTTCTGTCTGTTAAGATGGTAACTGTGTTATATTAGGTAATTAAAGACTGATAAATTCTTGCCATTACTCATAGATTTCTGTCTTTCACAAAGTGCATGATGTCACAGAAAAGGAGGTGTAAAGGGACAAACAATGGTGGCACGTATGATACTGGCTGTCTTATGTTGTAGAGGGCAAAACAATTTGAACATGCTAGTTTAATGTCAGGACATTGCAAGGTGTCCCACATGTAACATTAAAGTGATCAATTGTCCTGCGTAATTCCCATTTTCCTTCCTGCCACCAAACATCTGCCGGGTCAGATTATTACCGTGTAGTCTAAATTATTAAAATGCATTAGGCGCACGACTCGAGTGTCAAAAAGAACAAGTGCAGAGAGCTATTCACTAATACTAACAGGAATGAATGTCATTTGTTGCCTCCATCCTTGATATTTTGAAACCACAGAAGAGGAAGCAGGTTGATCCTCAGCAGACGTTAACCTCTGTCTCAAATATTTTCAGCTCTGTCTCCTCGCTGCCCTTCAGGCCCTGCTGCTCTGAATTCAGGGGTGTTAGGTCCTTGGGCTACTGCCAGAGAGGAAACATGATTTTACATTTATAAACCGTTTATTCAGAGAAGGCAAAAAAAGAGATGTCTCTCATGCGGTCGGTGTGGGAAAAATGTCATCGTTTTTTTTTCCTCCCCCCTTTTTTCACCAGTAAGCGTGCGAGTAAATCTGCTTAACGGTTTTTCTGCTGTGGCAGTGACACTGTGTCCTGTTGCCCGATGCCTTTGGGCTCGGGTAGATGTGGGGAGAATTTCATATCAGCATTAAGCACACTTATCAAAGAGAGTGAGTACGCCGTGGGGGGAGGGGGAATGACTGAGCATGAGAGAGAACAGCAGATAAACTTATTTGTCCTCTGCCCGAGCCACTTTGATCATCCATATCTTTACATAACTTTGTGTCTTATAATCTGCATGATTACAAAGTATTATTAGTAGCTATAACTTATTTACTCGCTTGATTGGGCCAACATGCCACTCACTAGGCTGTCTCATTTTCAAACTGGAATAACATGGCAGGCATCCTAGTTAGTTAATTCCTTCAACTTTATCCAAGAAATCAGATATTGAACCGAACCAAGTGAACAATAAACAATGTGATTGGAATATTTATATCTCCTTTTAATTTCATGTGAAACAATATTTGAATCTTATCACCAATCAAATAGTCAGCACTCCCCACAGTTTTCTGATTGGTCTCCAGTAGCTGGGTTACTTTGATTTTCAGCTAATGTTTGCCATGACTAAATGTTCACAATGTGAAATAGCACAAAATGTGACCTAAAAGTTGACTTTGAGAGATGCACAACAGAATGTACTGACTAAAAATAAAATCAAACAAAAATTCAGTCCAGAATTCTGAGACCACTAGTCAAGATACTTTTATTTTAAATTTGCTTTCATTACAAATGATAATATTAGCTTAAAATTTTGAGTGAAAAGCTAAATCTGTGGAAAAATGTTTGGTTTGTCCCCCTTTAACTTGAATGACAGCGGGTGTTTTAGCCGGCATGGACTCCACGGTCTGTACCTGTGTTATCACAGCATGATTTGACAATGTTCCAAAGAGCTTCTTGTGATGTCCCAGAATGCTCAGTGCCCTCATAAATATTCACTGGGGTTGAGGTCAGTTTGACTGTCTTCTTTGGTATTCCAGTAGTTCATGCAAAACTTGTGTTGAGGTGTGTTTGGGGTCATTTCTCTGCTGCAGTATGAGTCCTTCTCTTCAAAGGTGCAAACCAGAGGGTGTAGCATGTCTCTGAAGAATGGCGTTCTGCTTTTCCTTCTTCAGGGTGGAGTCAGTTCAGTGCATGTGTCCACATACACTGTGGAATCATTCTCTCTCCTGTTCATCTGCTTACTGAGTCTGCTTCTGAGACCACTACAAGACAGCCTTCTTCTGACAGAACTTTTACGTCCTTCATTTAGCAAATTCTGAATCAATAATGAAGTCCCTTTTCTATCTCCGAGGGAACTGTGTATTGATCTCCTGATGGCGTGGTCACTTTTGGTGTGCCTGATCGTGCTTTGGATATAACTGATCCACTTACTGTTCCACATGTTCCCCTCAGAAGCCTTCAGTCAAGCCGTGACACTGAGAAATTCTCTTTGTTGAGATAACTTCTGACAAAGTTTTCAACTGCATATCAGTGATGATGAGTTGATTTAGTTCAGTATTTGTTGAAAAATTGTAATCTGTGTTCTTATAAATATTTGTATGTTGGTGATCTATGGTAGACCCTAACACATTCGTCGGTAAACTGAAGGCCCTGCTGTTCCAATACAATCAATTAGCTTCCACCATCCATGTTAAATCTGAAGTGTTCAAGCTGTTGTGGAGCCAAAGTTGGTGCCCGGCTGGTTCTGGATACGTGGAGTTAAAATATGAAAATGTACACATTACCAGACAAAACAGAGGTTAGAGATCTTTCCATGTCTCAGGTTGCAGAGTGATTACCTGGCTCCTGCAGTCTAGAAGGTTAATTCAATATGTCAATTTTTATTAAATGTGAAAGCCACAGGTCTCTGCCTCTTCACTGAACTATAACTTGATGCTAAATGTGCAGGTGAGTTGAGGTAACTTTTAAATGCTTTATGCTGGAGGGTTTTCATATCACAAATGGCGTGCGATGCCAAGAAATCATAAGCTACATCACAGGCCCACAGGGCTGCTTCATATGTAGTGAGGGGGTGGAGGTGATGAAGAGGTCCATCTTTCTCAGGATGGAGCGCTTGCTGCTATCTTGCTGTTGTTAAGGAGACGGTGAGTATTTTGTTTTGACTCAATGCCTCCCTGTGTTGAGAGGATATAACCATCAGAATGCATGTGTAGTGTACTTGTATGTATCTACAGCATCTAAATGAGTTGGAATGCTTGTCCCACTGTGGTTTGAGCTGATAAAATGTCTGAATTCTTACATAAAAATCTTGCTTTGTTCAACTTGAGTTCATCTAAGGCTGCAGACTGATCTATAGTCAGGGATGATTGGGGACCACAGAGTTGCGCTGAGCTACACGGCACATAGTAAAGAAATAGTCCCCCCCCCCCTCACAGATATGGATTTACCGGTATGCAGCGGGAACAAAAGGGACTTGAAATGACAAGCGTTGACAGCAAATGATGACTAATGTGCCGGTGGAGAGTTGATACGTCAACTGAACGGCGTGAAAATCACAATTGACGTGACTGAGACAGTTGCTCCCTAAACCAGTCTGCACCTGAGATACAACAAGTTACTCATTGCACAGCACTGATACAACACTGTAAAACTTTTGTAACACAGAGTCCCAGTCCCAAAATTTGCATCCAGACTCTGGTCTCTGCTTCAGTTGAGTTAAGATTAGGAAACAATCCTAATCATGGTTAAGTGGATTTTTGGTAAAAAAACAAATGAAATTTGTTGTCAGGGTACATTTTACTCATACACTTTGTCATTTCTATGACTCGCCATTTATTTAACATTTAACATTTTCTTATAATATTCAAAGGCATTAGGTCATTTCTAGGAGACAGGGCTGTAATCAACAGATAATAAGTTAATTATGGGTCATGTTTTCACAATATTCAGACCACCGGGAAGTGATAAATATTAAATTCATGAGTTGATGAGTTTGATATCCAAAACGCTGGGACCTACATGCATACAACAACAGCATGATTGGGGTTCTTCTCTTAGATTTGACAAAGCTCATCATAACACTGACTTTTCACTCGTTCGTTCATAACTGACAATGGGGTGAGACGGCAGGGTACACTCTGGACAAGTTGCCAATCGCTTGCTTGTTTTTGGATTGTGGCAAGGAAGCTTGAGTACCATGAGAGAACCCACGCAGACATGGGAAGGATATTTAAACTTGGCACAGAAAGGTCCCAGCCCCAGCCAAAAACTCCCCAGCTTGCTGGAGGGTTTGAAACCAGAACCTCCGTGTTGTGTCTTGTTGTGTGTGCCACCCTCACAAGACTGACCTTTATGTGTAAAATGAGTAAAATCAAATTGTAAGTGTGGTTCTGTTTCTGTATACACATCTGGAGTTTCCCAACTCTAGAGTTGGGATCATCACAGGGTCTACTTAATGTGGGGACAGAGTTGAAGAAGATTAATAGTAGTGCTGTTGAAAAGCTCTCTAACTGCTGGGTTCATGAGAATTTTCAGGATCTAAAAACAGGGTCAGAGGCCAGAGACGGTTGAGAAACCTTGTGGTTCAGTTTAAAATTTTGTCACACAGCTCCCATCACTCTTCTTTGACGTGGATGAATGCAGTCACATGAAGAGACAGCGCAGGGTGACGAGTGCTCGCTGTAGTTTGATCGCAGTCAGGTCACGTTCGGAGTCCAGAGGACGTGTCAGTTTGTAGTGAGAGACTTCTCTCTCAGCGAGGTCTCGCTCTGATTGCTGTGCTCTCATTTGGCCAAAAGAAGCAAACTAAGTGGGAGAGAGCACTTCAGAGTTCCAAATAACTTCTCTGAGCGAACAAGGTGTGAAAATGCCTTAAATCTCCCAGACGCCTCTTCAGCGGTCGTGCTGTCTATCAGCGTTTTCCCCTCCTTGTTCGTGGCTGACTTGCATACTTAATCAGCTCTTATTACTGAGGCCGGTTCACCTTAAAGAGGCTGAGTGCTCTGCTGTGCCACACTTCCCTCTGCAGGCACAAGAGGAGACCTCCACACACTGCCTCATCACTGCTCTGCAGTGTAAGACAGATTAGCATGAATGCTGCTGGCCTCTGTATGTGGCACTTTGTCTAATTCTTGCAGCTCACTCTTTACAATGGATTTTTAAATCATCTTCATTGTGCTGATTCATGGTATCAAACTGTGCCCAGCAAATTTGACTTTTGACAGGGAATGTTCATTGACGCTACAACCAGTTTCTGTGTGGAGGAACGGATTAATCTTTAGGTAACATAGGCATGAATGTGAGAGGAAAGAGCAGCCACTTTTTCCACGGTCATCCTCCATCAGATGATCTGCAGGTTGCAAAGCTTTGCATCAACGCTGCAATATCTCACAAATGTTCCTTTCAGCCAGTATCACACAAGATCCTTATGACTGGAAAATTATGAGGCATGTAGTGCTGGTGAGGTGTCAGTCAGATGCTGCCAGCAGGCTTGTTTTTGTGCCTTTTTATTATTATTTTTATCTTGGCCTCAAGTTTAATTGTGTTTTTGCTGTCTCTGCAGTGGCCCCAGTGTCAGATTGAACAGATGTCTGAATCGCAGTCTGACATCTTAGTCTCATGAAAATATACAGAAGCCTCAGAGCTTTTCATTTGTTCAAGTATGTTCTTTTCATCAGTCGCACACAATAACAACAGTAGGCAGGACTGACAGGAGGCATCAGAGGACCAGTGGATGTGAGCGTCAGTGCCGAGGACCAAGCCTGACTCACTGGCTTCCAGCAGAACAATTTGTGGGATGCGAGAAAGTTCTGTTGCACTTTATTGATCCCTGTACAGGAAGATGAGGTCAGGATAGGGTGTAGAGCGCTGCCCCCTGGAGCTGCTGCAGACTTCAGGGTGAACCAGTCAAAAATGTCATTTTACTCTTCCTTGCCATGTTTCTTTTGTCTTTGATTAAAAACATGACGATTGGCTGAAGAAACAGAAAATTAATAAGTACTCTGAAAATTCAGTTGAATCTGCACTAATGCCACATTCATGCTATGTTGGCAAAATGGGAACAATGGGAAATCCTCACTGGGAACTGGGAACGTTATGCTTGTAGCCAGTTAAAATAAATCCAAAATAAGATGTTTTTTTTTATATATAAAGTTTCATATTTTAACGATTCCTTGTGTCTGGTTTCACTTGGAAACCAGACACAAGGAATCGTTAAAATAAAAATAAAATAAAAAACTGTCATTCAAATGTCAATGAACTCAATTCGGACTTTTGCGCTTTATTGACACTTCTGTAGTCAATAATAGCTTAGCATACTGGCATCCCGGTACCTCACCTAGTAGAGAATGTGTCCCATGTTATTGGGTTTTCCTGCAGCAGCCCAGATTTAATTCATCCTGTCTCTCCTCCCAGTTTCTTGTCTATTTACGAGGCTGGTGTAGATGGTTTACCCCTCTGTAGATCATATTAACATTGTGTATGGTGTACTAAGATAATGTTGGTTAACACTCATGTTGTAAGTTGTCTCTTGCTGAAGCAGGGATAATGGGACAGCAGCATTCCCTTTCCTATTATAAAGGATTGTCCTTTTTCCTCGTCTTGGGGGCTAGAACATAGTAAATGGTATACCCTTAGCTCTTATTATGGTCATCACTTCAGCTCACTTCACTTATTAGGATCCTTCCTCATCCAAAAAGCAACACTCTTGGTGTCTTATGGAAGATTACTCAACAGACCTCCGACAGTGCCTTCATACCTGACCTGTTTGGTCCGGTTCAAACAAACTGCATTTACACATTATGTCCGGTTCATTTAGGCCAGAGTGAAAGCTGTTATTTGAACAGCCGTGCCAAAAACCTCCTGGGAAGGTGGCTCCACGTCTAAACTCTGCTGCGGTTTTGTTCGTGGTGAGAAGGTAAAGTGGACCAACCACAGGCTTTGTCATAGTAAAGGGTCATTAGCATCATTTTAAAAGCTGCTGGTGAATGTACACATTTTATCTCCACTCTAGATGTGGAAAAGGAAGCAATGTTGTATATAATTATAAAAAACCCACACTAACATCCAAACAAGTATTTAAAAAGTGACCTGAATATAACACACACAAAGTGTGAGGGAATTTTCTGCTCTAGCATCTCATGTATGTGGCTTACACCAGGTCATGCATATGTCCAGAGGTCACTGTAGGGATAGTGTTAAATCTTAGGTGGTAATGGGGACTGTGTGTATGCTTGTGTTTAGGAAAGTAGGCATCATTCTAATCATTATTATGGTAACCGAGGTCAGAGGATAGTGCTGTCTCACTCTACACAACAGATACGTACAGTACATAAGCTCACAGGGTCAGATAACAATATCGGATGGCTAAGGGTAAACATATTTGTTTTATTGTGGTTTCTAGATGAATTATTATTTATGGACATAGAGTAGTTGTGTCTTTGTCCTGAGGGCATACAAACATTAATAAATCCTCCATTCTCCTTGATCAAGCTTCAATAAAGCTTTCAGCATAAGACATCTCAGACTCTGTGCACTTTCTCTACACTGACTGAACCGACCATTCATAAATGGAATTCCTCATAATAATAAGCACTTATTACTGGCCATCAGATATAAAAAGATAAAAATAATGACAACGAGTTGATGCAGTAAACTGCCTGCTTGGATCCATGAGACACTGATGACGCAGAATGACATCACCAAAACACACCAATGAATGAGTTAAGGTTGATTTATAGTTGTGCATAGGCTCTACTTAGTGACCTACGTCATTGTCAGCATTTATACTTCTGCACAGGTGTATCTGCATTGCTCTGCAAATGAACACGTGGAAAATGTGAGTTGGTTTTGGGGTTTCTATGGAGTTTCTTTGTGTAAACAATGGCGACTGAAGCTGTCCCTCATCTCCCCTCGTGATTCTCTATTTTTTTCTGTGTGTCTTCCTTGTTTCCTTTCTTCAAGCAAAAGAATGAGAGAATATGAGGAGACCGACACATGGGTCTGTTTGTCTGAGTGAACACACAGGTCTGTGAATGTGAGAATCTTTGAAGAGATTCTCAAACTGCATTATTAACTCACCTATACGTTTTGCATGAGTCACCGTCATGGTCTCCCATTCTCATGGCTCTTTTAGACACAATGCGCTTGCACAATTTGCGTTGTGTTTGCTGCAGGGTTCAGGTGCACAAGTGCACTGGCAGTGCACCATGCTGTGCCACTGAAAAAAATGGGTTTCAGAGGACAGTGTCCAAAAAGGCCCATCAGACAATGAACACACACACCAAGTAGACCAATGACAGTCATTGCGACTTGTAGTTACTTTTCTGGACAGGTGCGTGTCAGGTTACACCATACCCGCGGTGACGGTTTAATGCAGAATTATAAATCAGGCTTTGGATGTCAGTCCACGTGACTTTCATGTGCATTATCATAATATACTGTTTTTGAATTTCATATACAAACCAATGAGCACACTTAACTGTTCTATGCTAACAAGAAGTGATATATCAGAGTGACATCAGGCATCACAAGTGTGACATCAGACTACTTTCAAACTGCGACTTTGAACTGAGGTCAAACTTACTAAGATTGACTACTTATTGTTGCTTCCACAAATTATTCAATTTGTTTTCCTGCTGTGAGAAGCTCTTCCAGCTCGTTCATGCATTGCATTGTGGGAGAACAGTATCCATCAACAGCATCACTTAAACTCAGTATGCATACTGTCTGTGGGTGTACTTCATTTTGTCACATTTTCAATGTGAAATTTGATGTGTGACTTAGATTTAGTATGGATCAGTGGTGGAAAGTAATTAAGTACATTTACTCAAGTACTGTAAGTGCTGCTTTGAGGTACTTGTACTTTACTTGAGTAATTCCATTTTCTGCTACTTTACACTTCTACTCAACTACATTTTGGAGGCAAATATTGAGCTTTTTACACCACTGCATTCCTATTAAAGCTTTTAGGTTTACTTCGTTGACCCCCCAATGGGGAAATTCTTGTTCCACTCAAGTTTTGCGCATATACGCACACACACATGGAGTGATGGTAGAGAGAGTGGGTATAGAAAGGGCTTTGGTACCTTGCTTAATGGCACCTTGGCAGTCCAAAAGGGGAACTGGTACCTCTCCAGCAACCAGTCCACACTCCATACTGTGGTCTATGCTTGACTTCAATCAGCCGGCCTCCGGTTCCCAATCCAAGTCTCTATGGACTGCTTTAGCAGCTGCATCATTAAGGTGATGTAAATTAATAATGCTAATCTAATAATAGACATTATTCTACAATGAGCAACTCTGCATCATGAGTACTTTATAGTTTATAGTATATTTTGATGCTAATACTTGCTGGACCTGTAAGAATATTTCAACACTGTGGTATTCCTGCTAAGTGAAAAGTCTGAATACTTTTTTTTTTTTTGCTTTAGTTCAGACCAAGTGAACTAAACTAAAGGTGTCACGCAACCACCACTTTGACTGCATCTGATCACACAACGGACTGAAGCAGGAACTATCTCCGAACAGCGCTGATATACTCACCCCCAGTGATAAGAAAACATCCTGTAGTAAACCTGTTGTTAGAAACATAATAGAAAAATCTCCTGTTCTGGTTCCCAGCATCCAGTGCCAGCATCCAGTGGCTACTAGACCGGCCATGAGCAGAATTTAAAGCCCATGAAATATGGAAAAGGGCACTGTGTTGGCCCGAAGCCTGGCCACCCTCAGCCCTCAGACAGGGGTCCCAACCCATCACATCTCTGCATTCTCCCCGTCTGTGTGTGTGTGTGTGTGTGTGTGTCTAGTCACCTCCACACACTATTTGCTAAATTGGTTACACACTGCTCTGTCATTATGATGAAATGAGCCCTGATTGCCCAGCGCTTTGCCAGGTAAAATAAATTTGTTATTCTATTACAGCATGATAGACAGTGGTGCCCAAAGATAAATGCAAAAAAGTCTTTAGCATCACAAGGTTTGCCAGGGGCCATTTTGGCTCTATTCAAATGCCTTTTGCCAAGTGGCAGGATGGCTGCCAGTTTCCACAGCAATCTCCGCCACCTGTGATGGATGGCCCAGTGGGTTAGGCTACACAAACGCAGCTGTGATTGCATGGAGCCATAATGGAGGAAAGGGGGGAACCTGTGAGCAGGAGATAGACAGAGGTTTTATAAGCTTTCATATTGCTTTGAGCTGAAACATTGAGAGCAGATTCAAAGCTTGGAGACTGTGGAGAATTAGCTGCGGTCAACCATAGCTGCACCCGTTTGCTCTGTGGCCTGACAGAGAAATAACTGAACAAAACTTTGAACTGCTTTTTTTTTTTTTTTTTTTTTTACCTTTCAGTCAAGCCAAGCATATAACGTTGAGGATTAAACAAATCCACCAAATTTGTTAATTACAGGGACATAGAACTTGATTTGGAATTTTATTCTTTTACAAATTCATGCAGATACAGTATGTGCACACCTGAAGTCTCGTTCAAAGCGCTGAAAATTGCACAAGACACAATTGTAATCTGACGTGCCTCAGGGATGCCACTAATACTCAAAACCACCAGAACTTTTGCCTCTTTAAGCAGAAATAACTAAAGTTCACTGCCTTTCTCAGGTTTCTCAAGTTTTAATACTTTTGATAGTAAGCAGAATATGATCAGGCTTTAGACCATTGATCAGACAGGACAAGACAGTATCATGGGGGTCTGGGAAATGGTTCATTTTCACTGTTTGCTGACTTTTTTTTATCGACAACACAATGAACTGATTGATGAAGAAAACAATCGGCAGAATAATTGATAATGAAAACAATTCCCAGCTTGATGAGGCAATTCACCAAATTCCACGGCCTCAGACTTGTAAGTGCTGATCCTCACCCAAATCACTTCACACATGTCAAACCAAAGCTGTGGGCGCTGAACCAGATATTCAGAAGTAAGAGCATTTTGTCAATAGGAGTTACAATCAAAGCTAATGACGAGACACAGCCTTCAGCGACCAAAAGCCTACAGAGAACACACACACACACACACACACACACACACACATATATATATATATATATATATATATATATATATATATATATATATATATGCCATTCAATTACACGTTTGAATATATTGAATGAAACTTTGAATATATGGAATGAACCTTGAATATTTGGAGTGAACCTTTGAATATATGGAATGAACCTTGAATATATGGAGTGAACCTTGAATATATGGAGTGAACCTTTGAATATATTGAATGAACCTTGAATATATGGAATGAACTTTGAATATATGGAGTGGACCTTTGAATATATTGAATGAACCTTGAATATATGGAATGAACCTTGAATATATGGAATGAACCTTGAATATATGGAGTGAACCTTTGAATATATTGAATGAACCTTGAATATATGGAATGAACCTTGAATATATGGAGTGAACCTTTGAATATATGGAATGAACCTTGAATATATTGAATGAAACTTGACTGACGTCAGACTTCACGGCAGTGCCTGCGGCCATCTTGTGTAAGGTGTGGATGCTGCAGCTAAAAGTGAGTGACAATGAGTCAGTCCGCTCGGAATCTCGTAGCAGCAATATGCAATATGCGTACGGGCCAAAAATCCTCCCGATACCCCGGCCCAATCTTCTGACGAAGCCTGCATTGGTCTATGAATGTGGGTGATTCTTATTGTATCTAAACAATATATGAAGAGCTTCTCTTTCAGTTCACGAAATCCCTGTAGCCGCAGCAGCTTCTCCAGTCCCGGAGAAGTGCCACGTCAGAGCGCAGTGCCATTACGCACGGCCATTCACTGTGTTTTACCTTCATTAAATCACCTGAAAACTATATCAAGCTAACCATACAGACCTACATACAGACCTTTACACACAGCAGAGTGTTCCGCCAATAGTTCTGCTTTTTTATGAAGGAGACGCCCTGTTACCAGGGCTCATCATAGCTGCACTGAGATATAGAATATGATCTATATCTTTATATGCACTCTACTGAGAGCCCTCATCTAGTTTTGAATAAAGCCTAGCTATTCTTACATCTTGTGTCCTGGGCCCTTTCTTGTGTACGGGCGGAGATTGTACACAGGGGCTGTTTTGGGGCATCAATGCAGCTTAAAAATCACAATTTGTTTTATAGCTAGTTCTGGTGAAAGTTAATGCCGAATATCACTTTCTTTGGCACTTGGATTATATTATGTAGTATGTGTTTATGTTAAAAATGCATATGCAGCTTTATTTGTACCTATTGCATCCTAAAATATTAACTATGTACAATTAAATTTACCATCTGAACACACCTAAACAAAAACTGCTGCTTGATGTGAAAACGTTGCACTGTACAAAGCCTTAGTGTGTCCAGAGGGAGCTGTGAGAAGCAACCCTGATAAAGATAAACATTTATGGATGGACATGGATTTTTGGATGTGTGGTGATTGAAAGAGCCGCTCTGTAGCTGCTCCTCATCTCTGCTGCAGTCTAACGCCGAATTTACACAGGGGACGTAAGCGCCGCGGAACGGCTGCGCCGCGGAACGGCTCCGTCCTCTGCCCGGCGTCAACTCACACCGGGCGCGTAATGGCAGCGTAGCGCTGCCTTGCGAGCCAGCCGTATTCACGCGAGATCACGCGATAATCCTGAACGTACGCGAAACCGCGAGATCCCGTGATAAACTGTGGAAACAACAACAACAAACAGCTTACTTTGCTTTTCTGACGTGGAAGAGATTACAAAAAGGATCTGTTGTGTCATAAATTATTGTGTGTTGTTCCGCTTCAACAATTACTCTGTCGTCGTCCATGTTGAGACCCTTTGATCGATTGACTGCTGACCTGGTGCCACCGGTCATGACGTAATGTTGATGTGACGTTGTGATAGGCTACATGAACTGTATATTGTGTTTTATTTTGAAAGGGGGTGGAAGTGTATTACGTTGATTCAGTGTCGGATTTCTGTCTGGTGCAATCTGCTCTGTTGAGCTTGACGCGATTCAGCAACGGCTCCGTCAAAAATAGAAGTGCTACGGAATGCTCGCGCTGCAGAGCGGAGAGCCACTGCTGGGACGCTGCTGAGACGTTACGCGGCGCGCCTGGTGGGAATGGTCTCATTGACTAGAGTGGCAGCGATCAGCTCCGGTGACCGCGGCGCAGCCGTTACACGGCCGTTACGTCCCCTGTGTAAATCAGGCGTTACACGGCGCGCCCGGTGGGAATGGTCTCATTGACTAGAGTGGCAGCGATCAGCTCCGGTGACCGCGGCGCAGCCGTTACACGGCCGTTACGTCCCCTGTGTAAATTAGGCATAAATTAGGCGTAAAGATGTGAGCCTATTTGCCACTAGTAGCATGCAAAAACTTTCAATGTTCAAGTTGCATTGTGGGTGATGTAAGCACCGGGTTTTGATAACATTCCTGTTCTGCTTTTTGATCGTTTTTTTTTTTTTTTTACTGCCCATTTTATTCCAACAATGCAATAGGACTGCAAAGCTAAATCAGTGGAGCACTCTTTTAAGTAGCTAATTAGCTTAATTACCTGTCAATCACGTATCAAAGGCAACACCTAGAAGAGCAGAACAGTGCTGTAACGTCCATATTGTGTCTTTTCTCCACAGAGAGACATGCTGGACGTCAGTCAAATCATGAAGGATCTGGCCAGCATGGTCCATGAACAAGGAGACGCCATAGGTAAGATGTGTGTGTGTGTGTGTGTGTGTGTGTGTTTGAGTGAGTGCATTGTTTACATTGTTGTCCCAATTAGCAAAGATAACCTTTGTGGCCATGTTTTAATTTGATGTGCTTGATTAATAAGATGAGCTTGAAAATTCTGCCGGGCAAAACAAACTTTTTAACCTTTGCCTCGCTGCCACGCTGTTCAGATTCTTTGATGAGAAGCAAAATGCTCTGGGTTCATACAAACAGTGGACGGTTAGAGAAAATCCATTTAGACACCCTGCTATCTGTAAACGGCTCTCCGCACCCTGCAGTGATTCAGACATGGCAAAACAGAATGAAACTCAGGACACAGATATAGGGCAGATATAGAAGCTTTGCTGCTGGGTCAGATATCTGCCATCAGCTATAGTCTGGCTCCATCATGAACATTCAATAGAGAACTGGTTGTTATTTAATGATGTCAAACAGCCACGCAGACAAAGAAACATACCTGAAAAATAGTGTTGTGATGGGGTTGTACGTCAATTCTGAGTAGAAGCCAAAGGTCTGATAAGGCAGATGACTTTCTAAATTGAGGGGACTGTCTGACTGTGGCTGGAGCAGAGTTCATTTACACTTTGATTTAGTAAGCCAAGTAACAAAAGGAGGATCATTTACCGTTAGTCTATATTGTTCTTAATGTTAACAAATCTCACAATAAACAAAAGATCACATTAGTTGAATACCCGATCATTTCCTAATGAAGGCTCAGTCATTTCCTGAAACACATGGGCACTGGCGCTCAAAGGAAAGGAAAGCAGAGGAAATACTGCATTAGTTGGATACTATTTTGTGTGGTGGATTAATACATACGTGTTAATCCAGTAGAGTATTTACAGAACCCAGACAGGGTATGTGGGCCACTTATCAACTCCATCTTCTGGAGACAGATGCAGCTTAAAGCTGTGGGGGAAAAAAATAGTCAGTGGACAGTGAGTTAAGAATATTTTTGTCATCAAACTTCCAACATGGACATTGTTTATTACGTAGCATAGAGAAACTTCATACAGTGGAACTAATGGACAGAATGGAGCTTAATGGCACAGAGGAAGAAGAGACACATTACATATATATAATTCATTGCTCTTTTTAGTCTTTTAAATTGGATCTCATGACTGTAATAAAATATATAAATATATATGGTGTATATATAAAATACCAGCTGTGGACAAAAACAGTGTTTTGTGGTTGTTTTCACCCTGTAATTGTGCAATTTCTAAAAGTTTGGTGCATGACCTTTAAAACAGTTCTGTGTGTCAGAACAACACTGACATTCAACATGTCTTTATAATAACACGCCAATAGGAGTTTAAAGGTTAGCCAAATATCTGCGTTAACATGTAATAATTACTATGCTTATGCAATTAGTATGCTGGCTTTTTTACACCAAGCCACCAATAATTACAGAGTGGTCTTTAAGTTAAATAATCAAAACTATATCAACTATATATATATATATATATATATATATATATATATATATATATAGTCATCAACTTGCATGCATCTACACACAAACTGACTGTTACAGGCAGAAGTAAGGGCACAAACATAAAGTTGGGAGACAATAGCAATGGGTTTAACAAATACTGGAGATTAATGATGTAGTTACAAATTCTTTATGCTCATTCCAGCTTTATGGTGCAAAACTGTTGGGTGTAAAGACTGTGTGTGTGTGAGTGTGTGTGTGTGATGAGGAATGGGAAGCAATAACTTTAGCTAATTGCTGCCTTTTTGTTGTAGAGTGTCCCTTTGTCTGCTGCCTTCAATCAGGCTAATGTAGATGCCCTTTAAATACCCTTTAGAGTCAGGCTGACTCAGACTGGCTCACCCCATTTCTACAAGAATGGAATACCTGTTTTCTTTTCCCTTTTTTTTTTCTTTTCTTCCGTGCACTATTCCTAATTAGGATGGCTAACATTTAGAGCAATGGGTGAGGCAAATCATAGAGAATTGTACTTGTTTTTTGCAAAGTGCTTTTGATTTTATTTAAGTGTTTTCTTGAACTGTTTTCATGCTTGTGTCCCTGAACTTTACTGAACCACAACACTCACACCATGCTTTTGCTTTTATCGTGCATCCCAGTAAGAAAGGTGCCATACAAATAAAGTTTGATTTGATTTGATTTCCAACCAGTTTCCGAGCAAAGAGCTAATAATCTGTCATCTGACTCACCAGTCCCATTCATTAATTTGTTAATAAAAAACTGTTTTTAAGAGCAAGTACACACTAAATCACATACAGCGAAGAATAAAAAAGTTATGCTATAGCTCCAACCACTGCTGATGACATTTCTTTTAAATAAAAAAATACATCCAGTGTTAAAAGGCACCCTGTGGAGTTTTGTGTAAACATGATTTTATGTTTTACATCCAGTCTGACGCATCAAAATGCATTTTGTGAATCACTGAACTCTAATGAATATGATGACTGCATAAAGCATTATTATAAAGATTTGTTTACTTACTTCGGTGGAACAGTGTGATATCACTGGCAGAAATGTGGATGGTGTCACACAGAGGCACGTGCACGTTCACGAGTGTCCTTGTGCACAAAGCAACGAAACAGTGACCCGAAAGATGTGATTGTGAAATGTAAACTGCATAATTAAACCTGATTGACAAAAGACCTTCAAGAGATTAAACCTTGCAGAAAAGATAATGATATATATATATATATATATATATATATATATATATATATAAAATAAATAAAATATAATAAGACATATATATATTTCAGCGAAATATGCAATCAAGAAATACAACATATGAATTATCACTTGTACTCCAATGGTTTACCTGGTGAATTCAGTATTCACATTTCCATTTTGCTAATTCCACTAGTACAACTACAGTGTCATGTCATTCTGTTTTTAATTTGTGTAAAATGGGCCATATGTGAGCAGAACAGATGAACGTAGAGGAGTTACTTCGTCCATGTATGGAGGACGTTAAGGTGGATGGATGGGTCTGACATACACAGAACTTTCACCCAGGAGACTACTGTTGGTGTCCTGTGTGAAACTGAAATTCATTAAAGTTGACTTATTTGAAGTTATATGTGTAAGTTAGCATACATAACGTCCTTGAATTAGATCAGGTGCATAACATACAATCTTTTCCTAAACCTAAACAAGTATTTTTCATGCCTGAAACCAAACTACGAACTTGTTTTGTTTTTTTAAAACGACCTAAAGTTACCCTGTTGGTAATTAATAAATTCAAAGAATCCTAATATCAGGCAAAAGAATATACATAAAATATATTTAAGAATAATAATAATACTTAAATAAAACTTATTTCTATTCAGTGAATTAAACTGTGCGACCTGCAGCGTTTCTGTATTTGGTGGTGTTGCTGTATTTTTCTGGTCTTCGCAGTGACTTTTTCTAAATGCTGCATTAAAAAGTCAAAAATGAGGTAACCCCATCATCTGTGTTTTGCACTTCAACACATGAATTCCTCAGTGAGATATACAAAGAATTGAACACTTCCTTCCTGATTCTTTTTGTCAAGTCTGCTACACCTCGTGCTTGTTCAGCAACATGCATGAACCACATTGTGTTTGTTTAATTTTTTGTCATTGGAATGTGAAAGACTGTTGATATGTTATTTTGGACATTGATAGTACAGGAACACAGTGTGCTCCCACTCAAATGGGCAAACAGAGAGATGGAAGAGGACTGTGTGAAAGACAGCAGAGTCCGTGACATTAAACCACTGCAGAGGTCCAATCTGATCATTACAGAGTCATGCAATAATGGACATTAAAAAGAGATGCACTGAAATTGCCTTTGGCCTTTTTTGAACAAGGCTTTCTTGGTATAGTGGCGGATATGAATAATAATATGTGATTGTGCTGTGGAGCCGTTTTTTTGCAAGAGCAGCGGGTAATACAAAGCAATGAATAGGCTCAAGAAGGAAGGATTAGTGCTTTTATGGCCTATTCATGCTGGCTAAGGACACACTGTATTAAAGCCTGTGAACTGAGATACACAATCAACAAGGTTGGTTTGGCAGGCACACACTGGCACGCTGCATAAAAGATGTGTTAAAAAAAAACATTTATTTGTATACACTGCAAAAGAGTACATTCTGTTTTTCAGAGTGATTAAAATGTTAGGGACTGGACATGCTGGGCGCGTGTTACTATGACATAGTAGTAGCATACTACAGATGTGTGTTTATTTGGTATATTGGTATTTGGCTTGAATGAGTCATGAATTAAATTATGAATATGAGAAATCTTTGATACACTGTTGACAGCTTTGCCAGAAGGTGTCATTTGAGTAATGCTTTTTGAGTGAAAGGGCTCAACCTCTTGGGAGAATGAATGCTCTCAGTAAGTTGCATGGAAATCCTAGTATTAGATTTAGATATTGTTGCGTACAAATGCAAATGTCCTGATGGTTGAGATATAAGTTCAGGGCATCACCACATTAGGAGTCATCTTCTAGGGACCATGAATATCCACAAAAAAAATCGTCCTTGGCAGCATATTTAAAAGAAATGGTTAAAAATGCGTAAGCTTTAACTTAACTATCAGCATCACATCACATCAGGATTATAACATTGTCACAAAGACCATGCTAACATGCTAATGCTATAGATGGATATAATATCTGCCATTTCCATCATGTTAGATAAGCATGTTATGGGGATGATATTAGTTTTGTATGTGTTTGGTCATAAACTGAAGAAATTTAGTTTATGACTTTGTTTTAATAAACAAATTAAAATTGAAACCAGACGGTGGTGATGGAAGAAAAGTAACATTACTCTGAGGGGAACATGAATGTCCCAAATGTTAAGGTAAGGTAGTTGTTGCCAGAGTATGTCAAAAGTAGGAGGCAGACTCAGGAGCTTGTGTTTTAGTCCCTTTGGGTGGACGTTTATTTCAGCGCTTCCAAAAATGTGAAGAAGAAAAAAACAAAAAAATATTAACATAGGAACTGAGGAAAAATCTAAATGGTCAAAATGAATAAATGAATGAAAAAAACAAGCTTTGCTTGTCATTATTGCATTAACTTTAGCTTAAGGATGTTAGAGTTTTTAATGAAATAACGCTGAACATAAACAGACCTGGGATAGTTAAATGCACGTGCGTTATCAGATGGAATTAATTTGTGGTTAACCTAAACAGTAATGACTAAACAAAGAAGGTGTACAAATGAAATAGCAAGAAACATAACAGGTAAATATATAACTAGATACGTGACACATGATAGAGGTGAAAGACCACTTTGTCACACAATCCACGAGATAAATGTCGAGATGTTTCACTCCAAACTAAAATGGCAAATGGCATTTGCTAGTAGTCTGTTTTTTGGAATTGAACGTGTTATTTTTTCTAAACAATATTTGTATTGTTTTTATAGTTGTATTTTACTTTTCCATAACTTTTTACGATCTGAAGTCTGTTCATAACGGAACATTTGAAACTTGATTCAAGTGATATATACAGTATATAGAAGATATATTTGTTGATTATCTTAATGCGCAGAATAAAAACAAGGCTTCAGTTTGTCCAATATCAATCATGAAAAATAAACAGGCAGAAAAATGGAGGGAATGAAAGAAGGAGTCAGTCCAGCTGTCGACCTTGTTCTGATTTTCAGTCGGTGAGTCTAAACATCTCTCTGCTTTCCTGCTTTCCTCTGCTTCCTTCAACTTAGCAAAGGAGTTTGTGCACAATTAATTCACCCAACTTCCTGCTCTTGTTAAGTTCAAAAGTTAATTCTCTACAAGCTTAGGTGGTGCAGTAATTATTAGAAGCAGTCACAACATGAAACAGCACTTCTCTGAACTGACTGTGGCCTTTTCACTCTCACAACACCAAAACAATCAATAGCACTCTCACTCTTATCGGCCAGTTGTAAGTATTTGTGGGCAATTATGTGGTAATATCAAATATTTTGGACTATCCCATTCATTAAACATGTTCTGTCTCATCCCATTAACTTCTGTGTATTGGCAGCTTTTAAAGGAGGCCCTGCTGTTATAACACTGCTAACTTGCAGACCAGCAGTCCTTGGTAACACAGAGCGCTGTCATGCAATGTGCTGTCAAGGCTGTGTGTGCAGAGTAACAATATGAACGAACAAAAGTTTGATTAAGGTCAAGATGATTCAAGTTGGGACACAAAGATTCAGAGAAGAGCCCATCGAGTGTTCTGTCTGTAATGTTTAAGGACAGCGGATACTGCAAATGTTTTTTTAAGTATCTTTGTGAAGCTTGTGAAAGATGTTCAGGTGTGAGGTAATTATGTCTGCTATTTTTTTCAGTTAATTCCAGGCTAATAAGATCAAGTGCTACCACTGGAATCTGAAGAGCAAGAGCTTTTAGAATGATGCCAGTCTGTACCAGACCTAATTCTGTTAAGAGAACTAATGATACAAAAAATGATACTTTAAAAACATTGTATTCTTGTCTGATAGCTCAAAACACAAGTTAGTATTTGACTCTTCACTGTGATGGGGTTGCACTACAAAAATTTGCGAAACTATTTAAAATATATGGCTTAGTATTAAACATGCATGATGCCATATCAGAACAGAATTCCACCATGTACTGAAAACTGACTTAGCCAAACATGTGAGAGTAAGTGAGAGTGAGATGAGAAAGCCAATATCATCGGATATAATATTCATAGCTACGTGTGCATTAGTGTAAAATCACCGGAAAATAAGGACTGTTGTGATTTGCCACCTTAGAATGAAACTTTTATATCTACAGATGCTGTGAGACCGCCATGTTGAACTGCCATGTTCCTACAGTAGCCCAGAACGGAAAAACCAAAAGATTGGCTCTATATAGGCCATTTCATGTTTTTTGCATATTTTGCACCCGATGTAGTTTCTCCTTCAGGCCTGGAATAGGAGCGGGATTGTAGGGAGTTTCAATTAGAACTACACTGCTAGATGCCACCAAATCCTCCTACTGGACCTTTAAGTGGAGAGTTTATGTAGAGAGTCAGTGTGTGTTTAGCCTGGCTTAGCATAAAGACATGTGGTCCCGTCCACAGTTCAGCATCACATCAGTTATTGAACCTGTTAAAGACACTTTAAAAAGTTAAGTGCTGGAAGAATTTCTTGACAAACAATAGCTGGATTCAGTGAGTGTAAGAGTGCCAGGGTTGGACAGAAGTGCTGGGTGGATAGTTTGTCAAGAAATGCTAATAGCAGGCTTGGGCTTGGCACCAACACATTTATAGCTGAAACTCTGTTCAGACCTAAGGGCAGAGAGTTTGGCTTTAATGAAAGACAAATTATAAGAATTAGAATTTTTTTGGAGTTTGACTAATACTATGGACTAAACGTCACTGGGGAATCTGGGGAAGTGGAAATATGGCTGGACGGATGCACAGGCAAACAGAAATTGACATCTTGACATATGATGATTCAATTTGACATTTTTTCTGTGCAATACTCCATCACTGGGGTACTCCATTAAAGTTCCTATGAAACAGAAAGCAAAGTGTTATTTGCTTCCTCATTTTTACATCTTTGCTGTAAAAATAGTCAGATAGGGAGGGACTTGTCACGGATATTAATTGGTGATTACAGTAGCCAATTTACACCCCGATCACTAAGCATTGCAGGTAGTGTTGAGTGAACCGACCTCAACCACAACCTCATAAACCAGTGATGGCCAGTCTGGCATGGAATACAGTAGCTTACCAAGGTGGTTTTCTTGCCGGGTTTGAGTCCTGGCATCCTGGGGCTGAGTCAGTTTGGTTAGCTGCACAGCTGACCGAGCTAACAACAGTTAGTGTTTGTTACTTTACAATCTTTACATCAGGAAAGTCTGTGAATCATTTCTGTGGTGTAATGTTATTCTGTGCTGGTCTCAGAGGATGTGCTCGAACCCGGTCTGGTCCGGCTGCTAACGGTAGATTCAGATAGCAGGAGTTAGCAGTTAGCTACTACTTTAGCAAGTCGTTAGGCTAAAGCTATCTGTAAATCACAAAGAGTTGAAGCTGAGCAACCGTATAACCTGAATAAAATCTGGTCCAGTTTCACCAAAATCACTGAATAAAGTTATAATGTTGTGCTTTTGTACAGTAATCTGTGAGGCCCGGCCATATGTACCTCAAAAAAGACTTTTTCTGTCATTGTTGGGCTAGATACTAGAGTATAGGTGATATATTATGCAATAAGAACACTGAAAGATACATTTTTGACTTCATGAGAACTAAAATTAACTTTAACTTTTTTTCACATAAAGTACACCAAACATTTACTCTAACCTTAGCTACAGTAAATTGTGTTTATAATATTAAACGTTGTGGGTTTCACAAGCATGAGCTGGAATCAATGGCTGTGCTGGTGTTGCCTGACCACATTGTTATATTGGCATTTGGCATGAAAGTGATCCACTAAGAATGAATCTGCTCTTTGTTTCCTCAGACAGCATTGAAGATTACATCCAGACTGCATCATCCAATGTAGAATCAGCTAATCAGGAGCTCGCGAAGGCCAACCAATACCAGGTACAGTGAATTGCCCTGTACCACAGCTCGGTCCACGCTTTGCACACTTTGTTCAGTTTTAATTTTGTGTAGCTGACTGAGCTTTTGCATTGTAATGCACTCACAAGAAGCTTAGCTTGATCAGCCATGCAAACAGGGACTTTGCTAACTAGATTACACAGCTTTATCACATCCCCCACTAGCATAATAACAGAGATGATGTAATTTCATGTCATACTTTACTAGCTTTTGCCTTCAGTTAAATTAATTGTATTTAGAGACAGAAAACATAAAGTGCTTGCCTGGAGTCTTATAAAAACACAAAACCACATATATAATTCCAATTCCATGAGCAAGTCTTACTGCTACTGAGATAATGGTTATACATTTGCAATTTTATCCTACAAGTGTATTGACTTAGAGAGGAAAATGCATTAATGGGCAACAACTGCAGCTAGAAATTAAATAGAAAATCTTTTTTTCTCTCTCTCTCTCTCTCTTCGGTTTTTTGGGATGACTATAGAATTTCCACTTCACAGCACATATTGGAGAGACATTTTATAAGATGCCCAAGGGCCTGCTTTCGCTCTTTCTTTTCAAGGAAATGTATGTGTCTTCTGCCATTCTGTCAGGGACTATCTCAGTAGGCCAGAGCTCAGAGTGGCTCTGTGCTGTGTAGGCCCCTGGCTATGGTAAATAATGTATTGACTTAAGTGTCACTGGGTTAATAAAGGATATACCTTTTTTTTTTAACATGGGTTACAGAGCTTCAGAGCAGCATCTGAACTCTCGACCTGCAACACCTTTTGACAGCCGTGAAAAATATATTTTAGTAATTTTTGACATTTAGCCTAATGGCAATATCTTTATATTAAATAAAGGTGGAAATTCATATTTACTTGCTTCTGGAAACCACTTTAATCTGATACCAAGATTATATTTTCTTTAATAGTCAGGGAGCCATGGACTCAACTTTCATTTTTCTATATTTGCATGGATTTTCAACATCATATCAGCAGCTATTCAATATGAAAACGATTGCTGGGCAGTTTCCAGAGTCTGTCATGAATGCAGCGGTTTCTTCCTGTCCCTCCATGCTGCTGCTCTGCTAGTGAGCGAACAAATGAGCGACTGGCAACAGCTTTCCCATTAATTGTCATTTCATTATCTCAAGGAGAGCTGAGCCGTGACCGAGCTCACACTGAGCAATTTAGCTCTCCGCCAATCCAGACAGCCGCTGTCTTTACAGAGGCAGAGCAACTGAATGGAAGAAAAACAACAAAGGAAAAGACAGACAGACAGACAGCATGATGGACCTGGAGAGACTAGATTTTCCACATGTCCCATGTTCACATCAAACCTGATCATCGTTTTTTGTACAGAACAGTAAAAGTTATAGCTTGGACATACAGTACATGTATAGAACAGCTGGTGATAACAAAAGCAATGAGAGTTCTCATCAAATGCATCTGCTATACATCATAAAAATATATCTGTCTCTGTGCATGGCTGCAGTCCATGACAATCATAAAACTGTTTCCAAACTGTATCACTATGCCGTATATAGTATGAATCTGCTTGTTCCAACACTTTATTAAAGCAACAGCATATGAGAGGGAAATACCATATGTTCAATAGACATTTTACCTGCTGTCAGTGCCTTCATACCAACTGACACTTCCATTGCTCACAAGCACACATTCTCCAAACTGACATTTTGACTGCTCTTAGCATCAACTGAAAATAAATCTCTGACTCTTTAACCCTCTAGACCCCAAATCATTCCCAGTGTATCAAAACACAGAAAATAAAGTCATGATCTCTATAGTGTAGATAGTTTAAGTTGTCATCAATAATCAGACATCATTACATGAATATCTATGATTTTCTTTTGTGGATTTCCATTGGAAATCTTAAAATGTCTCCACAAAGTGTCCCCGGCTTTACAATCTTTTGGAAGCTAAGATTGTGTTGTGAGCCATCGTGCAGAGTGGAAAAAGAGAGACATGACTGCCATCAGTAAACAGCAAGACACACCCCGAAACCCCACCGGACACGTCCCTGTCACGTCACGGCTGCGATGCTGTTTTGGTCCGTCCTGCATGCGACTTCAAACCCCACCGGGAGCGTTTCAGAAGCATTTAGCCCGCCAGACTTTGTGTACTTGCTCAGATTTGGTCAGTTTATGTGCTTCTAAATATGCTTCTACATGTGTAAATATGCTACGTAGTTAATTTGTTTCGCTTTTGTCTGTTTTTACGACCATCAGTTTGAAAAATAGAACAGCTGTGTATTCAACGCAGAGCCGAGTGGAGGCCCGCTTCTGGGACGCTTCTGAACTGGACCGCGGCGGAGCCGGTGGGGTTTAAAACATTGACTAGAACAGCCACATATCGCTGTCATCGGGAATGCCGGTGGAATTTGGGGGTTACCCGATTCTCACTACAGAGACAGAGGCTGTTTTCTGGGGGAGAGTTCACCGGCAAGAGTCGGCAGGGAGGGTTGACCAGGTCATGACGACTTTTCCTCATAAATTCAAACATTTTTTTCTCACATAAGTTGCCAAAGACACTACCTGTTAGCACATTACTGTTTGTCAGAACAACGTGGGTTGTTCGAAATTTCATCACTGTAGATAAACAGCAGGATGGAGACAGTTTACTGAAGAGTCGACAGAAAGGGCTGACCGGGTCTCAGTGACTATTCCACCTATAAATTGGGCTGCACTCATGTAGCCGCACTGCTGCTCCTAGAAAGGATTTTTTTGTGCTTTTTTTTTTTAAATGATGTTGAATCAAACTCAGTTTAACTGACATTTCTATAGCTACTTTCTAACTAACACTTCACTGTTCGCATTGCTCAACTTCAGCTGAAACTAGTTGCGTCTCATCACTTTCTGAATGACTGACATTTTAGCTTTCACCTCTTACTTAATGAATGCTCGCACCTTTTACTGTTCATACTGTACGTCTTTATCTGACAGTGTAACTGCTTTCAGTGCTTACTCTATAAGCGTTATTTTCACTCGCTTTCAGCCTCTGCACCTTCAGCTGTTACACTTCAGGTACTTCTTTATTTGAACATTTCAGCTACTTACAGTATTTGAACTGTCTTCATTTCTTCCACTGAAATTTTAAATGCTTTCACTTCGGCTGATAATTCAGCTGCTTTCAGTCCTCTGTTTAATTGACAACTTTAACTGACACTTCAACTGCTTCCAGTGATTTCACTGACCCCTTCATTACTGCACTTAAACTCAACATATATCACTCTTCAACCAGAGTTTCCACTTCAACTGAAATTTCATGTACTTTTATCACATAATCTGTAACTGAAACTACTTTGATCTGTTACTTCTCACTCAAAATTATTAAACACTCCTAGTGCTTTCAATACCTGTGCATCAACACACACTGACCTAACTGGCTTTTAGTCTTTAGCAGACAGTTTAATCACTTTGACCACTGAGTTTTCAAATGCTATTTCCGTTGCTTCCACAGTAAAGTAAATTTCACTGCTTAAAGTGCACTCACTTCAACTGAGACTCCTGTTTTTATTTTATTTAGTGGTGACACTTCAGCTCCTTTCAATGATTTCAGTTCACTTCAATCCTTTCGTACTTCAAGTTTAATTGTAACACAACCTGTTTAACCTGTTTACAATACAATAGTGTAATATTCTTTTATGTATTTATTTGAATACTTTGTGTTTTATAGTCTTTTTTTTGGCAAAACGACTAACATATTTGTTATCACCACAAGAACAGAAATCATAATTCTATGGGTTTGAACAATAGTTGTCTGCAGTGGCAGTGATGCACACATACACACAGCACATGTTTTTTTTTTTTTTTTAAAAAGCCACTCACTGTGTTTTGATCTGAGAGATCAGAGATGCCGACTCTCTCTGATGCTGTAATGTGCAGACAAAATGATGCAGACCGAGGGCTGTATTGATTTTAAGTCAGGGCCAATCTGGAACTAAAGAAGACTAGATGTGAAGACCTGAGATCTGTTTCAGGTTCAGTCAGGTGTCTGTTGTTTGGCTGTTGGATCTGCCCTAAGACCTCTACATCTACTTTAACTGCCATTGGAGGCTGACGTGAGCAATTTGACCAGTTGGTAGCTTGTATTTACCCAATATGAAGTGAATGTAGCGTGACGTTAATGGCACTATTGTGATCACATAAAAATTCAACAGAACAGATAGAGTGGAGGGGTGGCTGGGTGGTGGGGGTGGAGGGAGCTTTAAAGAAAGAGACTGAACACTTTGCAGACAGTCTAAGCACGGATGTAGCCTTGAACACTCCTTGATGCCGCTCTACATGCACCACTGCACATCACCACCAATGGTCAATTAAGAGCGGATGTCATTTTCTTCTCGTGCCCCGCCTTGTCTACTCACTTTACATTGAAAATAAATTGAATCTATAATCCATTATCCGGAGGCAGATTACTCTCCCCGCTGCAAGTTTCTCTAGTTGCGGTGATGTTTTATCACCTCATCTGTGTTCAGTGGACCACAATGAACCCTAATTGTTGATTGCTGCACAAGATGGTATATAATTACCAATAAAACACAGATGTTGTAGCGATTCGGTGAACAAAAGCTTTAGACATTTCACACCTAGAAAAAAAGTATGAAATAACTGGAGTTATTATTGATTTGATCTGATGTAACTGTTAAGACTTAAAAGTCCATCCATCTTCAGAACTGAAATTGATCTCCTAGTGAGCGACTACATCCTTCTGAGTCTCAAAAAAATCAATGTAACACAGTTTTCCTCCGGCTTAATTGAGGATAATATAGAGTGCCGGCTATTGTGATCGTGGAAGGAACAAAGGAAGAGGGAGGGGAAGGAAAAGAAGATAAAAAAGGAAGATGGCTTCTAAATGAATGGGTAGACGGATGAATGGACTCATCCACACGCAGACACATACAAATTGTTGCCCTTTTGACAAATAAGATAATGAAAAAGAATAACCTAATCACAGTGTTAAAGCTCTGACTGATCACTGCACTTGGATTGGGGGGATGGGCTAACGCTGACAGATTGCAGGGAAACTGGCTGACTGTTCAATCATTCTTTCCCCAGTCCCTCTGGACTCTTTATGCTACTTTGAAGGATATGGAGTGGAAATAACAATGTTTGAAGTCACCTAAGCTGATGTCACTGACACTCCTCCGACTCTGCCCTATGAGCCCAAGCATGTTAAAGGAACCTGACTTTAAATGAAATAACAAGGTCCACTGGCCACTGGTGTGCAATACAATAATGAAACATAGTGGGCAGGTCTCTGTCACGTTGTGGCTGTGACGCTGTTTTGGTCCGTCCTGCACGCGACTTCAAACTCCACCAGGAGCGTTTCAGAAGCGTTTAGCCCGCCAGACTTTGTTTACTTGCTCAGATTTGGCCATTTTCCCAGTGTATGTTCTTCTAAATATGCTTCTACATGTGTAAATATGCTATGTGGTTAATTATCTAGCTTTTGTCTGTTTTTACAACTGGCGGTTTGCACGGGGTGTTTTATTTTGAAAATCTACCGGATTCTCTATGCTGTTTCTGTGTCTGTCTGTTGACTTTTAGCACACACTGAGACAAGTTAAACAATTCGTCTGTAAACAGGTATTTTAGTTTGCATTCATCAGACATAGAAAACAAATCAGGACGTTTTGCAGACATCTTATGAAAAAGCCTTTAATGCTGTGATATAATGGACAATAGAAAACAAGTACTACACAGGTGACACTTTATATACTTCTCTAGAGTGGATTGGAAGCATCCAGTTTCCACCTTCAGAGGCAGGATACCACATCTCGGTTGGGCACAGAAAGACTTGTGGGCCACATGTGGGTTATTCCAATCCGATGACAGACCAGTCAAACTACTCCTCAGTCAGCCTGAAATATCACTGAAACATATGCTATCCAGGTGTTCATAGAACTAAAAATTACAGTAAACTATGACACTCTGACACTGTGTCTGGCTTGCTGTCTATATTGAAAAATAGTGAAATGAATAAGTTTTCTTTGGTTTGTGTCTGATGGTTTGAGAGAGTGACAGCTGTTGTTGGGTGACATAGCCAGTGAATAAGAGAAGTAAAAAGTTGTTTCTTGAGCACGACCCTGTGGCGATTTGCTGCAACATGGCCTAAGGTTGACATAGTGCTCTGGATGATAAATAAACTTCATCATGCTGTACATTCTCAATTTGGTTTACACAAAATTTGTCAAACTGTTGCCAAATATGTCTGCAAGCTCCCTTGGCCAAGAATAAATATTTGAAAGATCCCAATAGAAAATGTGTTCGGTAAGTCTGTTATCAGTCATGTTGATTAATCTATTCCACAGTCACCACATGTCACCCTTATGCTGCACTTCACATGGCTTCCAACCCATGGTGCCATGCACTGCAAGTTTTGAGGACATTTTATGCACAGAAAGAAATCACAAGCAGAACCAAAAAACAAAAAAAGACATGGCTCGTGGTATATCTGCACACACTCCATCCACTAGAATGTTTGCTTCTGCTTCCTATGTGTTAGAAAGAGGTGTAATACAATCAGAGTAAAGCCAGGAGGTCACCAAAAAGATTAGAATGTGGAGCATGAGTGTATTTCCGCATATGATTTCAAGCTATTTGACTGTAGGAAGGTGTTGATGACTGATATAGATATATTATCAGTTGCTCTACATGTTTGTGCTGTTAACTTGATTGTGCTATTTCATTTACTTCCCTTGTATCTGAATTTCAAATAGGTGAAAAAAAAATGTGAAGAGTGACCTGAAATAAGACGTGAAAATTAGCAGAATTGTGCTAACACTGTCAGTCGTAAGTTGTTGTTTGTGTTCACTAATGACCAGCTTTAAAACAATAATTTATTTATTCTCAGTAGTTGGGGTCAGGGTTATACACTTTAAAATAACATGTTTTCTGATCTTACACTGCTATGTTTAAAACAACTTGAATAATGTTAAGGAAACATCGTGGTCTGGGTTAGTATTACTAACCTCAGTAAGGTTAGAGGACCATATAACATCACACTACTACTTCTGCTTTAAAATTCCACATATATACATGGACTTACTGGGTATTCGCTGAAACAGTTCTGGACTTTCTGCCAAGGACAGGGTCTGATTGTCTCTAGTGACAATTATGGAATAATGGAAAATGCTAAAAGACTGTCATAGAATAAGTAGAACAAGTAGTCATAGTAATGTTCGTTACACAACAATATCTTTCTTATGTTTGATAGCTTACATTAGAGGCCATAACTTTCTGTTCAGATGATGTAAGGCTGTTTCTGTAAAACCCTTGTGTTGTACTACTTATGAATTCTCAAAAAACTCATTTGTTTTTGAAGTTCTGAATACTATAACCTACTTTGTCTTTTCAAACAAGACAAATTGTTGATGGACTGACTTTTGTTTGTGTGACGTACACTGCTAATTAATTGGTCATGCAGACCGTTTTGAACATGATTTGTCAAGATATGTGTAGCCTATACAAAGACACTATGTAGTCAATTCAGGATTCTTCATTTAAGCAGCACCAAAGATCAGCATTACACACTGTAATCTGCTGGATTTCCTGGTTTATCTCTAGTTTCTGGCAGGATTTCTACTGTGTTTGCTGTAGATTTCTCCAGCAAGCAAATAACAGTGAAGAAGCACAGTAGCAGTCCCCGTAAGAATGACAGTACAGCAATATGTACACATCAGCGGTTGCGGATAGTGCGCAGAGGAGATGAGGCATGCAAAGACATTTAATGTTAATGCTGACATTGCAAGGTTTTAGCTATTTCTTTTGATACTATATGCTTTCAAACACATGCAGTATGATAGGTCCCTTCAAGCTCTTCTTTCTAATGAAAAATTACATCTTTCCTCATGTGTTGCCAGGATTGTGTACACAAGATGGTCAGTGTAGAAACATGGTTAATGTGACAATGGTATGTAAGTCGACAGGAGGAGTGGAGCATCGTGTCAGGAGTAGACAACATGACTGTCGTGCCATTTTTTTTTTTTTTTTTTTTTAAAGGCCAATCAATCTTTCATAAAAGGCCAAATATGCTGATGCTGGTGAGTGTTTCTGTTCCATTGTTGACAAAAGCTGTCACAGGGCTTCCTCCCAGGATGCCAGGATTGGCCGTGAAGTCTGTGTTTATTTGCTTCTCCTCTTAAATATCATAATCAGGGTGACTGCATGGGACTCTGAGTTTTATGTAAATTGCATATAAGCCGATTACAAGTGAGGCAGTTCCGCTGTAAACATTATTTATTTTATGGACTTCCAGTTTTCCCAACCAGATGCGATAGAGGGAAATAATATTATGGCCATTATCATTGCATTGCATTATTGTTGTATTATGAGGATATTTCTCATGTCACACAAGATAAGTATTTTTTTTCTGCCCGAGACACAGCAAGTTTGTCGTCTGTGTGAGGGAAGCAGATATTAGAAAGATAGTTGGTTTGCAAGGCAGTCCTGTCAGCTTTAATGGTTATAATTCCCTTTTCTGCATCCTCCCTTGGATAGAAAACTTATTTTTAAAATGGTGTATGGTTGTATGGGCCTCAGAAATATTGAAAAAAAATGAAAAGGTGAACAAGCCATTTTTGCTCTCCTCTTTTCTGTCTCCTGTTTTCTCTAACTCCTCTCTCTTTCTTGCTCTTGACCAGCACCGCTGACCTTCATCTCATAAGTGGCATTTCTTGAACAAGGACAGTTCGTGGCTGGGCTGGAAGAGAGGCAAAACAATAAAGAGTCTTGTTAAGTGTGTGAAAAGCAAGCCTTCTATGTAAAAAAAAAAAACTGATGCTGCACCAGAGAAGCCAATGTCATCCGTTTTAAACTAGGATGCCTGTATACACCCTATTTGCCAAAACATTTTGGTATGGTCATTATGGAGAATTCATCTCTGCACAGTGGTGTCATAATAATAAATTAGCCTGCACAGTAAGTGTCTGCATAACAAGAACAAAGCTTATTTCAGGGGACTTTTTTCCTGGGCATTCTTTTGTATCAGACTGAATGTGGTAATTTTTGTCCTGACCTTAAAATATTTCAGTGTTACTCAATATTCAAAAGAGTTTATTGTTAGTGCTGTGTAGTCTTGCCAACAACGACTGTACCGGTTGTTCAGTAAGGCCTTAAAAGAAAGAAAAATGCCAAAGAGAAAAAAGGCAGAGGTCAGAGTTCAAACAGAAGAAGAAAACACTGATAAAATGGTTTTGTGTGTGGCAGGTTGTACAAAGTAGTGGTAGGTAAAACTCAGGGGAATCCTTACCCTATCTCCCTGACAGAGGTCACTGATGTAGTTAAAAAAGTTCCACAGAGGTAGCATGCCCAAGGTGGTTGAGTTTCAACCCGAGCTGCTAAAGGATTCTGTCGATCTGTTGTGGCTAACAAATTTCTTTTGTATCCTGTGTAAGTTGGAGCCAGTCCCCATGGGCAGAAAGATTTAGGTTTAGTAGTTTCATTTGCTAAGGGATGTGGAAAAACATACTTGGGGTCTATCTTCAATAACATAAATAAAGCAATAACCCTGATAAGCCTCAGTTGTCCTTACTTATATATATGTACCAAAAGCTTAAATATCACTGGATCTTCATCAGAATTAACAGTCTTGTGAGATTATACCACCTGGGAGGAGGCAAAACAACTCTGGGTGTTGGGTGGGTAACTCTCAATCAATATCGTTTTTCATGTGTATATATATATATATATATATACATATCATATATCATGGGGGTCTGGCACAGGTCTTGTCAGGGGGTTAAGATAAGGTACCTTAATCCTATGACACCCAAACGTTCCTAACATAAAGCATGCCAAGTGCCAAGTGAAGGCCTCTAAGGTTAACTAACTATGCCAACGCACAAATCATGCATTCATTTATATTCCAAAATTTCTACAACCCTCTTTTGTAAAATACATTCTAGGTGCCAAATCTCACATTCAGTTGGTGCTCTGCTGAACCTGTTCCAACCAGGGAGAAGCTGGCTTCCTCTTTTACCTTCACAGAAACAATGAAGGGCTCGTGGGTGTTTTGTAGACTTCTGACCGTGTCTCTAAAGGTCTTCAGTCGGGTGTGCTTCCTTTTTTAAAGTGCTGGGCTTGTTGCAAACATGGCATTCTTTCTAAATCATTTTAGTGGATGTTGGACTTGCCCGGGGTTGCCCTTTGTCACCTTTTCTATACGTGGCTTTTATGGAGAGAATTTTGAGGTGCATCAAAAGACTGCAGCATCCTCTTTGATGACCCCAGGCTTGCATCTCTGCTTTTTGCCGATGATGTGGTTCTGCTGGCTTTGTCAGCCTGTGACCTCTGTGCATCGACTTCGGTTAGCAGTCAAGTGTGAAACGGTCGGGATGAGGGTTAGCACGACTCAAGTCTGGGGCCAGTATTCTCTGTCAGAAAAAAAGATGAATTGTTCCCTACAGGGTGAAAGGGAGCCACTACCTCTGTTGTTGGTTTTTAAGTATCTCAGGGCTTTTGTTCACAAAGGAGAAAAATGGAGATTGATGGAACAGTTGTAGTTATGTTTTACCTTTGTCTTGCCCGTCACTGAGAGAAAGAGCCAGAGCTGAGCCCAAGTTCACAATTCCACTGTCATTTATGGTCATAAAGCTTTGATATCGATCACAGTGACAAGAAATCAAATACTGTTACGTTCACGTGAAAACATCGATGAGCTCCGATAACTTGCCAAGACTCAGCTCATACTCATGAAAGGAGCCAGTTGAGGAGATTCAGGCACAATTAGGATGTGTCCCTGGATACCTCCTAGCTACTGTAACTGGGAGGCAACCTTGGGGCAAACCAGAACATCCTGGAGAAATGGTACATGCTGGTCTGGGAATGCTGCAGGATACCCCCAGGAGGAGCTAGAGGATGTGAATGGAGGAAAAGGATGTCCGCTCCCACTGCTACCTGGACCTGGAGAAGGAGCCAAATATGTATTGATGCATTTTTATTATGCTCAAAATTGTAAATTAGGGTAAAGGTTGGCCTGCTGCTGCTATCAAATATTCAATATTGGCTCTTGAACTTTGTCTGCCTCACATTTAGTCTTTAGCTGATTATAGGCAGTATATTTTATTCTGCACTGGATGTTTAAGGGACTAACTTAAAGAGATCTAGATCAAGTATGCACGGATCTGTTGTTATTTTTAGCTACGTTTCTATAGAAATGCAAATTTGAAATGAATTTTTCAAAAAAATTGGCAAAAGACAATACAAATTAAATGTTGTGTTGTATTAGGGTTCATTGACATAACCAAACCTTAAACAGTGGAAAATAGTGCATATGGAACACTTGGTGGAAATATGGCATTCGTCTTATGTATGTATCTCCTCATCGCTCGGGATTCTTTTTTTTCCTTTTTTTTTCTTCTGCTGCAACTTTTCATCTCTTCAGTCGAAGCTTGTAATTACATGTAAGTCACATGCTTCATGTATGTCATGAATTAGCTGAGTCTGCTTCCATTATCACGCTTTGGTTTTAATCATCAGCCAATCTTTTTTTTTTTTTTTTTTTTTTTTTTATTTCTCGTATGAGTAAATTGAAAATATGAAACCAGATAGATAGAAGGACCCTTGCTGTTGGGTTTCAGGAGAGATTTGATGTCACTATTAGTGATTAGTGAGTACCACTGAGGAAAATACTGCTAACGAGGACTTTCAACACTGACTGGAATAAGATTCCTTGTCAAACTTTATTTTTAGCCGTCAACATCATGACTTCACATACTGACTATAGCTCATGGAAGTCTGATTTGTAAAATGTCAGTGTGGATATCAAACTTAAAAACCAATATGGATTATATCCCATCTTATATATGAACTATTACCCTCATATTAGATATTAAGAATGGATATAAAAAGGTGTAAGGAAGACACCGTCTTCTCCCTGAAGGCTTGCGGCACCCATAGGCCCTGAAGTGCTGGCACTACGGACACATTCTCCTGCAGATTAAGTCACTGGTGATAAGAGTATCCCTCCTCTATCCTCTTCTGTCTCTCCCTCTGAGTCTCTCTGTCCCGCCTCTCAGCCTGCCCTGCGATCTGGAAAATTCTCATTTAAAAAATACTGCAACACTTCCTTTGTTATACTAAGCCTTTTTTTGTTCCCTCTCTACCTTATTTATTTTCTTGTTCTCCCCCAAATAACAGCAGTGCTGGGACGACACAGCGGCAGTAATATGGAAGAGCGAGGGAGGGAATACAGTATATAGAGAGAGGGAGCGAGTCGGCACTGTCAGAGCGAGCAGAGAGAAGGAGAGGACAGCAGAGAAAGTTTATAAGGCGTAGTTTAGGAGGAAACGCGTGAGAGAAGCTAGGGAATCTGTGGTGGCCAGCTGCAAGAGGGGAGATAGCGGAGAAAGGCTTTTAATTCTCAATCCCCACAGAGCCTTTGAAAATTACCAATCTTCTTATCACAGACGCAGGGCTGCTTATGCAAATTGTTGTGGAGTGGAACGTTTAAACGGAAAATTACTCGACAGCATTTTTTTTTCCTCCCTCTTCCCTCTCTTCCTCTCTCTCTCTTCCACACAGAAAGCCTGTTTTGAGTCTCAGATAAGAAGATGAATTGCTCTCTCCCTGCTTTGAAGCGCGTCAGGATTTAAAGACTCCAGCCTCGGCTCTGGTCTAACGCTGCCGCTCTTGCTGCCTTTGTAGCAGAAAACAGGCTGGAAAAAAAAACGGGAGAAAAAGCATTTCAAAACAACATAGATTCTGTGCTTCAACACATCGTCACCGCCTAAGGAGACTAGGAAATATAAATATTTCCTAACCCCTACTCTCCACTCTATTTACTTTAATATTTTTTGCTTAACACAGTCAACACTATTTTTACAGACATGGCAAGTAATTGACATGGATGAATGAAGCTCATTCTTCATTCCTCATGTGGAGGAAATGTTTGAAGCATTTGAAATCTTAATTATGCCACAGGCAATATTAGAAATGAAAGAGAAAATAGTGTTGAAAACCATTCAAGAGCTATAAGTACTTAAAATGAAAATGACTGGCTGAGTGCAAGTGACTATGAAATTGGGTGCTTTAACATGTTTCTGAGTTTTGTTCTCTGTGATCAAGCAGACTCCGGTGTGTGCTTCATTTCTCCGGACAGACTGATTGTTTGAGTACCTCTTCACTGCTATCTTGTTTACATTTCATGAACACGACAGATGAAAAGAAAAACCTGAACAAAAAGACTAGAAATAGATGAGTAAGAAACTAATAATTACTTTTAATAACCAGTTTAAGGAGCAGTTTGTAGGATTTAGTAGCATCTAGTGGTCTAGTTGCTGATTGCAAAACCCTCACCTTACCCTCTCCTTCTGCAGTGGCTGCAATAAATGTGAGAGGCCCTGTATAGAGCCACTGATTAGTTTGTCCATTCTGGGCTACTGTAGAAGCCTGGCAGTGAGTCTGTGACGATATAAAAAGATATAGAAGATATTAAAGATTTATTTTAAGGTGGCAAATCTTATTTTCAGGTGATGATACACCGATGAAAACATAGTTATACATATTATATTGTGTCAATGGAGCCCTTTAAATCTGACAAACTAGACCTTTGAGAAGCATAACCTTTAAGGGATAACTTTAATCCTTAATATAATTTGAACAGGCGACTTGTATAAAAATGCACCCTTAGTGCAGTTATCATGAACGGGGAAATTAGCTATAGAGACCAAAACTGTTTTTTGTACCAGGCTGTAAACATGTTTATTTCTGCTATGAAGTTGGACATTTTAACATGGAGACTTATGGAGACTGACTCCTTTTGTAACCAGACTCAAGTGGCCGTTTGGGGAACTGGAGCTGTATCTTCTCCTCTTCGTGTCAATAAATATATTTGTCCTGATTGAACTATATTTACCTCCAAATCCTTTAATCAACTAGCCGTTGATAGCAATTTCCATTGTAGTTATTTGATCACTAATCAGCATTACAAATTGATTGAGACTGACAATCACTTACTTGAATAATAATTATTGTTAATTCATTTATTATTTTTGATAATTTTATTGATTGCACTTAAACATGTTTATGACCCTTTAAATAATCTTCAACAGGAACATAATATTCACAAGTCTGTTTTCATTCAATTTTCATTCAAAAAGACAAAGTATGGCAACTTGACATTTACAGAGCTGATGATGCACTATGGCAACATCTTTCATATAAAATGTGGTTTCAGAGCTGAATGTTTGAATGAGAAATCACAGCTTAAATATGTTAACCACCAGCAGAGAGTGGAAACGGACAAATTTGAGTAATGTCAAACCAACCAACAGGGTGCTGTCTAATGCTTGAACTCCACCCACCTAATAGATCCTTTCCCTCCACAGAGGCAGCTGAGGAAGAGGAAGTGCTACCTCCTGGTGGCCGGAGCCGTCATCCTCACCATCCTCATCATCATCATCGCTGTTTCAGCAAGAAAATGAGACCGGCCTCCTGTGGTAAGATCCATCACCCACAACACAACACTGCAACCATCACCCAGACGTTTCACACGGTCATATTGTGTTATGTAATGCTGGTGCGAGGATTAGAGCTGATGTCCTCCTTTTATTAAAGTGATGTCAGCACATACAGTACAGTACAGACATTTCACCAATGTGCCCTCCATTCTAAAACTGCATTCTAGAGAATCCATCAAATGAATGAACGTCCCATTCGTGAGCAAAATATAAGAAAAAACAGCAATGATTGCCCAGTGTGTTGTTTCTGAAGTTCAGTATGCTGCCAACACTAAAGAATCAATGTATGTTGCTGGAAACAGTGATGTCCTGTCTTTCAGTGATCTTAAATTTTGCCCCCAGCCTAACATCTTGACTTCTCAGAATACACACCCCTCTGCCAAACGAAACTGCTGTTACGCCATGTGAACTGCACGAATTACTGGCCAAATGTAGTGCATGACAGGATACAGCAATCAAAAAACAGGTAATAGCACGGCAATTTTGATTATGACAAAATGGACAAAATTGATTATTTTTCCTGTCGATATCCTAAATACCTAGGTTCACTAATCTCTGCAGCTAACTCCCATAGAATGTGTAATTAACAGTGGACGAGCAGTGGTGAAGCTCGGTGTGTTCGCCTCTGGCCGTCTGAAACCAGCTAACTGTGACGGCATTCATCTGTCGCTCAAAGCGGCCATGTCTTAATTCTGCATAACTTTATGCCTTAATATCATCGAACAGGTGAGTTGTACAAAAATTCACCCTCAGTACAGTTGTCATGAACGGGGAAATTAGCTATAGAGACCAAAACTGTTTTTGTACCAGGCTGTAAACATGTTTATTTCTGCTGTGAAGTTGGACATTTTAACATGGGGACTTATGGAGACTGACTCACTTCTGGAGCCAGCCTCAAGTAGCTGTTAGAGGAACTGTAGATTTTGGCAGCATTTCTCCAGATTTGGAAGGTAGTTTTCCTTCAGTCATAATAACTAACTTAACCAACCAAGTACCTTCTTTTATGTACAGAGTTGTAAACAACCTTCAGGCATCTTCATGTGACGCAGCTGTTCCACACCGATGGAGGTTCATCTGTGATTTCTCACACTATTGATTATTTATAAATCTTTATTGGGATCCAAATGACTTTCCAGGTTTTTATGATAGATGATTTAAATTCAGTTCCAGATCCTAATTCCAAAAACAAAAACCCGTAAAAAAAACGGTAAATGACTGGCAGCTATGGCTGCCAAACAAACACCGTAAAATTAAAGTAAAAAAACGTAATTCAAATGTGCAAAAACATTAAATTTACAGAAAATTTCATTAAAATTTTTACAGAAAAATAACATTATTTTACAGATTTTTCCCAAATAATTATGATCAGTCACCTTCAATAAAGGGACAATCCTAAAAGTTCTGCAGGAAAATACCATTATTTTACAGATTCACCTTCAATAAAGGTACAATGCTACATGTCGTGGGAAATTAATTACAAATAAAGTACACACCACTATTGATTCTAAAACCCTTTTATTTAATGTATTCAGATGTAAATTTACAATATCAACCAATTATTCACAAACAGTTCTTTAGAGCCTCCAGGAGGAACTGAAAAACTAAAAATGGTATTTGTCCATGTGTGTAACATGTTTCTGTTAGCATTTCTACTCAAATGAGGTCAAGATTTCACCTCTGAAATGGACAGAGAAAGCAAAAGCAACAAACTGTTGTCAAACTGTACTGTACAAACAAATTTGTCCTTGGGGGCTCTGTATAAGGTAGTTCTGATAACATTTGTGGACATGCATTGCAGTGTTTTGATTAAGAATCCTAACTATACAGTGTATTTAATATTAAGTAAAATCAAAACATACCACAAAAGGTCAATGAATCTGTTACAGAGGTGCAACACAGCAGAAAAATCAGAATCCTCCTCCAAATTGCCAGTAATCGTCTGGATCTTTGGTGATCCTGGAGGGGACACACACAGAGAAACTGTTACTGAAAGGTCCTTTACTGTAGTAGGATTGTAGTAGGATGAAAGTAGGATTTCATTTATAGTTCACTTTAAATGAAAATTCAGTCATTATCTACTCACCCTCATGTCGATGAAAGGTCAGTCAAGTTTTTTGGTCCACAAAACACTGGAGTTCCAAAGGAAATCAGTGTTGTAGCATTTTCCCCAAACAACTGCAGTAAATAGTGACTACGTTTTAAATGCAAAAAACAACTGAAGAATCCTCAGGTTCTTAGCTCTGCACTGCGGTCAAGCAAACCCACACCCACAGATCAGACAGTGTGTACGTCAACGCAGCTTCCAGCTAAGAAGCTACAGTGAGGATTTCTTTTTAACACATGATGTAATGACAACTTTTCAGGTTAACTTGCATGTCTGGACTTTTGAAATCTTGGATTACGATAGACAAGCAGTATGAAGGCATTTTTATGTTTTTGTTAAGTTGTTTAACGTTTGAAACAAAGAGTGACTACAGTTGTTTTGGAGGATGCTGCAAGCTGTTTTCATGTGAAACTCCAGGAGTGTTTTGTGAATTGAAAAAAATAACCTGACCTTCTTTCAGCATGAGGGTTAGGTAATGACTGATTTTTAATTTAAAGTGAACTACTGTTTTAAACAAACTTCATTTAAATGTTCTATGAGACATTATAGTTAAAGGTTTTTACCCAGAAAGGATGTTAAAGTGGCCATTGGACTGCAGAGCTATTTCCTGGATAACTTTGGGGAATGAGCAGCCAACTTACATAACTGTGCACTCCCATTGTGTTACAGATTACTACTGGCCAGCATGACGGAAAAGTCATAGAAAACAGGGATTCATGTTTGAGGCACTGCGTACATTTTCATATTTGAAAGAAGTTGTTTAACCATTATTAACCATTTGGCACCACTGGATTCATACACAGCATAGATGAGTACAATATTGTCTGTCTTTGTGCTGACAAACTGGCAGTAATATGGCCAACAGTATGCACATTGTCCATTATTACAGTAATTTTCTGTAAAAAAATGGGAAATAACTGTAGTTTGTCATTATTGGGATAACACATAAAAAAACAGGCGGGTTGTTAATTTACAGATAATGTCTGTAATTTTACTGTTTTTTTATACTATTTTTAAAAAACGGGAAAACTACTGTAAAAATCTAGGGTAATTTACTTTTAAATTACGTTTTTTTTTTTTTACAGTGTACCCTCCTCTCTGACATATTTTAGGTCTCACACTGTGCCGTTTGGTTTGACAAAGCCTTAAAATTATCAGATTGGCCTCAGGAGGCCATAAACATAAAGTCTCTCAAAGAGAAATATGACGTTGCGTGCAGCTCAGCTTTCTGTAAAAAGTCACTGGCTTTGTGAGAATGCTGTAAAACTGCGTGGGCAGACATTGGTCATATGCATCCTGACAGACTCTTCAGTAGTTTATGAATGTTTGCTGATCTTGTCTGATCAATCCTCTTGTTCTCTGTCATAACAGTAAAGGATTGAAGACATCAGTTTACACTATCGTGTAGATTTAGAGAAAAACATGGAAATAAAAATGACCTAACTATGTTTTCATTACTGTGGTCTGCACTTTGAGATAGCAGTGTCTATTTGTTTTAAAGCTTTAGTCATTGAGCTCAATGGTGACTGTATCGCTGTCATTTGATTTGTGATTATTCCTTATAGCAGTCTAAGATGATCTGGTGTATCTATTTAATGTCTTGCAACTACCGTAGCATTGCTAAACCTTATATTTCTTCTTCTGCTGCTGAGAGAACCTGCTGCTATTGGAATTTACTGTGAATAACATGAATGAATCGAGGTTGATCATAAAAACCCGTTCTGCTCTGCACTCCATCAGTGTAGAAACTTTAAAACTTTGTGTTTGGTAATCAAAAAATAAATTGTTAACTTGCCAAGTCTTCCAGCAAACAAGATAGCATCTTACTCGTATGATGAGTCAGCACTCCAAATGAAGCAGCAACCACAAGGCTGAGGAATGAATTCAACATGAGGACACAAGAGTGTCTGAATTTCACTTGATTTTTTTTATTTATGATTAGAGCCAGTGAAGAAGATAAGCTGGACGTTGGAAGTCAGTGATGTGACGGTTCCCCACTTAATTTGCATATGTTCTCTCAGAGACTGATTGTAGGTGGAAACACCTGGACCTGCTGATTGAGAGTATAAACTCTCTCTCTCTCTCTCTCTCTCTCTCTCTCTCTCTCTCTCCCCCCCTCTCCCTCTCTCTCCGACAGGCTCTGTCCTCCTTTCCGGTGTGCCGCATGGTTTCCGGTTCTTTTTATTTCATACAACATCTCGCACCGACTACACGTTACACTCATGCGTGCGCACACCTTCACCACTGATTTGCTGATAAACACACCTAATTGTTTCTTTAGTTTTGTTTTGTTTAAGTTCTGTGTTTTTGGGTTATTAAACAATAAATTACTTTTACTTTGCCTCCAAAAATGGCTGGCTACTTAAAGATACAGCAAAATCTAGTGGACTTTATTTAGCACAGCGTACCTTGAAGATGCAGAAATGGCTCAATCAGGTTGAGTCTGACTCAAAATGTGTTCTGCTTAACAGCTGAGCAGAACATTACAGTGTTAAATGATGTGCCCTCAGCATCTTTAACAAAGCTACCACATGAAAAAACCACCTCACTAACTTTAGCCTCATGTCACTCCTGTCTGGAAAAGCTCGCTTGACAAACATTGTTTCTCTTCTCTCTCTTTTTCTTCTCTTGACGTTCGATACTAGATGTCTCTGCTTGCATAAAGTATTGATCGTCACCTATTTTCTTCTGGGGGGAGGAAAATGGAAATCCTGTGGAACAAAACATTCTGTTCATAAAACAGCAGGCTCAATCGATGCTCCCATGGTGACTGGCCCGTGTTAAGGCTCAGCAGTTGGCAGTTGGCTAGACACTATCAGTTACCACAGCAAGATAGTCTCAGTGCTAAAGAAGGAAAGGGTCCATTGTGAAGTAGTTTACACAAGAAATGATCAGAATATCTAAAGTGCTAAAGTTTAATAAACTCTCACTTAAAGGTCCAGTGTATAGGATTTAATATTTAGTTTGTCCGCTCTGGGCTACTGTAGAAACATAGTGGTTCAACATGGCGGACTTTGTGGAAGAGGACCCTCTGTGTCTATAGATATAAAAGTCTCATTCTAAGCTAAAAACATAATGATTCTTGTTTTCAGGCGATAATACACTCATGAAAACATAGTAATAGATATTATATTCTATAAATAGAGTCCCCTAAATCACACACTGGACCTTTAATGTTACTTTCATGCACTTTATTTCGACATTAATGTTTACACAGACAACATGCTTTGGAGACAGCAACTTCAGTGTAGTAATAATCTATAAAGAAGTACTGATAAAGCAGGAATTTAGTCTGTTAAAAGCTACTAAAATGTTACACATCATCTGCAAACAGCAGGACAGAGCCTCATCTGTCTCCTTTTGGTTTCTTCTTAATCTCTCCAAACTCATGTTGTTCTGGTCAGCATGGTCACCTCTCCAAACCAGCGTTGTGTTCATGGTTTTCATTGGTCAGCAGTATGTTTTCTGCCAGATGGAATTCCAACATGCTGAAAAAATGGCAGCTATACTCAGGGTGAATTTTTATATGTTCAAATTATAGTAAGGCTTATGCAGTATTAACAGCGTGGCTGCTTTGATTGACAGATGGGTGCCATCGCAGGTGACTTGTTTGAGCAACTAGGCTTCATTCAGCCCGCCTCACCTCTTTTCCCACATTTAGATAGTGTGGAGCAAACAGAGGCAGGGCTGCCAAGATGGCAACAGCCAAGAGCTTCACAATGACTCTTCAGAAGCCTATGGGTGAGGGTGTTTAAGGCAATAACATGGAACCTGCAGACTGATACCAAAGCCCCACTGGGCACGTCTCTGTCAAGGCGTGGCCGCAACGCTGTTTTGGTCCGTCCTCCACGCGACTTCAAAGCTCATCAGGAGTCTTTTAGAAGTGTTTAGCCCGCCAGACTTAAGTTGCTCAGATTTGGTTGTTTTGCCCGGTTCATGTGCTTCTTAATATGTTTCTAAATGTGTACTATGTAGTTAATTTGTTTTTTATCTTTTGGCTGTTTTTACGACCGGCAGCACTGGGTATTTTATTTTGAAAATCCACCGGATTCTCTATGCTGTTTCTGTCGCGTACTCTCTGCAGAGACCCGCTTCTTGGATGCTTCTGAAACAGACTATGGTGGGCTTGGTGGTGTTTGAAACATTGATTAGAACAGCTGTGATTTGCTCCAGTGGCGTAACGCCTCCCATCCGTGCCCGATGGAATTTGGCCGTGAGACTTCCATTTTAAAATATGATGAAATCAATAAGTTTGATTTCAAATATTCATTCATACTCATTCATGAGTAGCATTTAGCTTAAAGCAACACTGTATCCAACACAGCTGCTAGCATGACTGTAGACTCTTGGTGTTGTTAATGTGAGTTGACTCTACTGTTTTTGCACAGATGACTGCTGTTTTAGTTGGACTCTATTATTCTATTCTATTATTTTATAGTGTGAAAATGACAGATCACATATTAAGTTTTAAAATATGCATACAGCAGAAATCTCCCTCTACTGCATTCAGTCAGATCTCAGATTAGTGGTTCTTCATGTTTATGGAAATATACCAGTCTTTGTTTAAGTAGAATAATTAGTAATCCTGCCTCATCTATGTGTGTGTTTGTGCGTGTGTGTGTGTGTGTGAGAGAGAGAGAGAGTATTCCCACTGGAGTGAAGTAATATTATAGCCCTGTATTTGAGTTTAGCAGAAGAGACTGGGTTTATTGGTGCAGCAGAGCAGTCCTGACAAAGTCAACAAGTTCTTGTACTAAAAATACAAATGAACACGCTAGGCTTCAGCTCCATCAAACATTTTGGTGTCTGAAACAAACTTAGTTTTTTCGTTTTTGCAACGACTGGCCAACCGTTTTATCGTTATTTAAGTGATTTCTGCACCAGGAATGAGTGTAAACAAACTTGCCCTCTTCTATAAAAGCTATATTAGACCTAGATAAATATTTAAATACATGAAAGGTTTTATAGCCTTTCCCCTAAAATCAGTTTTTTTAACAGTTGCAAGCATAACAGTAAAAAAAAACAGCCTCTGAGTGTTCAGTCAGTTCTCTTTACGTCACCATCCACAGCAGCAAAACAACACAGACAGATGGAGAGAAAAAACAGAAGCCAGGCAGTATTTTTAATGAGAATAACAAACACTATGTGAGGAAAGTGACTCTGACATCTGTGTGTTATACGGAGCTGAGATCAAGACACTGTTAGCCTATCTAACCTGGAAGTGGGCAGCAGATGGTGGATGGTTAAACTGTTGTTCATCAAGAAATGTTTCTAACACCTAACTCCCTGTGTAACCACACATTGTCATTTTTACATTTATGTTTGTTTACAGATTAAACAAACAAAAAAACACGTTTATTAGTGAACGTTAAAGGTGTTGGTAGGCATATTGGAGAATTTTGTTTCACCAATCAACTTACTCTCAGCACAAATATTTCTCCAAGTGTCAAACTAGCTTCAGAAAGCAGCCTCGCATTGGTTTAAGGAACAAGGGCGGGAAGGCAATCGGCCAGATATGATATACAAATTTACGGGAGGTACTCTCACCAAAGATTCTCTAAAGAAAGCTAAAATGATAGTGGGTACAGTGATTATTTGGGAAGTAGTGTTCTGGTATTGTCATCCAGTCAACAGCTAAATAAATGCCTTCATTCATAAAACTTGTACAACAATGTTTATTTCATGAATTCTGGCAGGAATCATACTGACTCCAAATTCATTTTTAAATACAATTAGTTCATTGTCAGAGCAAATTTCAGTCAACAGTTCTTTTCTATTTGCTAAATAGATTGTAAAAATAAACAGACCAGTGAATGTGGCTAAATGTTCAGGCATCCTGACACTGAGTATTTAGGAACACCTCGTCGAGCAGAAACCACAACTTACAAACATTGTAGCCAGGTGTATATTTGAACATGAATTTTCAGTAATATCAGTTTACTTTGGGGATCATGAATATCCCTTCAGATTCATCAGCAGAGATTATTGTTGTTTCAGATCTTGTCTTGACTTTAACACTTCCAACAAGTTCCATTTTATTTATAGTCAATTTTTAGTTTTGCTTAGCTTAACAAATCAATTCTGGTTTTAGACGCAAAAAAGCACTTATGAATCAACATTTTTGCTCAAAGTATAATTAATACATGATTCTGGACATGCTATTCAAAGCAAACAGTTAGCTATTTAGATAACAGTACTTACAGACCAACATTATCATTCAGTTCAAGCTGCATTTGTGTCCACCTGATCTCCTTTTAGCTCTCTTTTTGGTCTCGACCAACTCCTGAGACAAATGTCTGTCTCTTTAGCTGCTAAATGCTCCGCTGTGTTCCTCAGTTAGACACTAACTCTGTCTGTCTGCTGTTTGGTGCTGAGCAGGTAGTGTACAATTGGGTTTAAGAGAGCCTTTTCACTGCTGCCTGTTGGGGCTGGAAACAAGACTGATGAGAGCGACAAGAGTGAATCCAAAGTTTGTGAGTGTTAATCTGAGAGGGCACCAGGAGAGTGTTGGTGTTTACACTGGTAGCACAGGAGCTTTTGGAACGCTGGGAGGATGAAGTTCTCAGACGGGGAGGGGGATGCTGACAGAGAACAGCACCAGTGTCGGCAGACAGTGTAACAGGCCCAGCAGCTTCTATGCACACAGCTAATGACAAAGGTGAAGAGACTCAAGAGAAAAAGACAGCGACAGAGCAAGAAGTCATCAGACAAGAGTAAATCTGGGACTGACTTTAGTCGTTGGTGAAAGCTTGGTATAATAAAAGGCTGAAAGACAGACGCCGATATTGCTTTAAGTCCTCCAGAACTCAGAGAACCCAGTGTTTATATATACTTATATCTATCTGTACTTTTGTAGAATTATGATACCTTTGCTCTGCTCAGCAGGTCCTCCTTCAGTCATCCATTTGGTGGCTGTCAGACAAAATGACTGACCTCATGTTCTTTCTCTTCTTCCCTAATAAAATGATGGATGATCATGACAGCCAAAACCCATGCAGAGAATCTGCTACTGACCACTTGATAGCTCAATGCACACTCTTATCCCACAACCATTTTTCTCTAGGCTCTTTGTCAGTGTCGCTATCAGTGTCAAATTATTCATATGTGCTTTAAATAAGTTTGGCCTGTGTGCTTTAAAAGGGGTGGATAAAAACAGGGTTAAAGAGAATCAATAGGATGGAAAATACACAGCATGTGATTTAGAAATGATCACTCTCAAACAAAACCTTAGAGAAAAGTATGGTTTTCAAAGAGGTCAATTGTAATGTAATTGGTAAGTGGCAATTTCAAAATAAATGGCAGGATGTTAAAAATGAAACTGGGAGTCAACCGAAAGGATTCACAAACGTGCCAATAACAATAATAACGGCTGCAACGCTGTTTTGGTCTGTCCTCTACGCGACTTCAAACCCCGCTAGGAGCGTTTCAGAATTTTCCTTGGTTTATGTGCATCTGAATGTGTAATTTTGCTATGTAGTTTATTTGTTTCCCTTTTGACTGTTTCAATGATCAGCAGTTTGCACGGGGTGTTTTATTTTGAAAATCAATTTTTGTGTCTGACTTCTGGTCAGCTCGAGCTGCTCTGTGCAGATGTAAAAACTGAACAGCTGCATATTCTCAAGCGGTGAGCCACTCGTGGGACGCTTCTGAAACGGACCACGGCGGGGACGGTGGGCTTTGAAACATCGACAAGAACGGCCGCGGACAGAACATATATATATATTCACATTTACGCTTCTTAAAATCATGCTTGTTTACACAGCATCCTAGTGCAGTGACAGAATAAGTGGCTTTATTTGCACCATTAAAGGAGCCATAATGGATATTTTTATAATAACAATGTATCAAATGACAATGTGAAAGGGGTCACTCGTAGTTGTGAACCTGCAGAGAATTATCACCTGAATCTGCAGCTCCCCTCGACTTTAGAGAGATTTACAGTGAGTTTGCAGCTCACTGTTTATCTGTCCAGCTGCAACTTTAGTGTTTGGGTTCACTCTTACCACTCTCATAGCATCTTTTACAGCAGGCAGCTATTTTGGGAAAAAAAAAAGCTCTAAAAACTCGACTACAGCACTACAACTAAATGATGATGCTCTCTGTATCTGCTGAATGTGTAAATATGCAATATGCTAACAAATCACCGTATCAACCTAAAAGGTGATGAGATATCAGTGCTGTGATCAGTACCTGCTTGCGCTGCCTCAACGCTGCAACAAGACTCAGTTGTTGCAGGTTAAAGTTGACATAGACACTTGCTTTTGCACACTGACTGGGATTTTCCCTTGTACCATCAGTCTGAACTTTGACATGCAAAATTGTAAGAGTTGTAATTGCAGTGTTGAGGAAAAGACTGATCTCTCATTGCATGTATTTATCTGCACAGTGAAATAATCCAAGCAGCAGAAGAGAGCACAGTGACAGAGGTTACTGACTCGTGTCTACACGTGCGTTTAAACTAGAAAAGAGCAAACAAGAATTGTGAGGTGGTCACATATCTTTCACCGATGATCTAAACAAATGCCGTTTAAATGGCTCTTAATGGCAACAAGTGTGTTGTTCACTATTCCTTTTTTCTTGAAGACATCCAGCTCGACAGAGTGCATAAAAAAGTGAGTGAAAGAGCAGAGAGCAGAAGCAAGAGAGGCAGAAAGGAGAATAGCAGGTGCCATACATCAGTTTAATGAGGGTGACGTTGACAGAAATAACTGCGGAGCCGCTTCTGCTCTCAAATCAATAGCCTGGCTCTTTATGGCACTCTAAATAATGCAATAACTGCACCCTGACACTTATTCCTATACGAATTATGTTACTGGTACTGCCCTCACATCTTGTTTACAAAGTCATTTGGGGAGTGAGATTTCTCTGTATGCATGTCAATGACATGTATTAAAACTGCACTCTGTATAAGAAATAAAAAACAACATGACTGTGGGTGAAAATCAGCCCATGACACTTTACGATAAGTGCTTTTGAACTGTGCTACTTTTGTTCAATCGACTGACAAGGTAGAAATTTCCTGCATGTTCTCCAGTCACGAGTCTCCAAGTCCAAACACCAGCTATTATTCTAGAGATCACTGCTGCGAAGGCAAGTGTAACAACTCATCATGTAACAACTCAACAAAATGTAATACATCTTCACTTCATTATGTAATAAAACCTACATTTTGTAATAATCTGCTGCAGCCTATGCAATAAATTGCCCCATATTTTGTAATAAATCATTACAAAATGCAGTGGTTAATAATATAGTGCATCATATGGTGCAACAAATGAAAATGAATGTCTTCATTCATGAAAAATATCATAACATGACAACAATATTTATATTATTAATTCTGGCATATGCCATTATTTTGTCAGTATACTGACTCAAAATTTACATTAAAATACATGTAGTTCATGATTTCATCATCATGAAGTTACGATTCACATCATCTTCACACACTGTGGAAAATATAGATAAATAGATTTATGACTTTATTGATCCCAAGGGAAATTCAAGTAGTCAGTGTGTAGCTCTGTTCTGTTAATGGTCTAATATAAGAGCTGAGCTGAGACATTATGAATGAAGTTATACTGGAGTCAGAGGTAGGTTATGTAACTTAGTGTTACAAACTCGAACGTTTAATTTGCAGCAGTCATCCATGTTAAGTTATTGAATCACAGCTACAAACAGTAATAACAAAAATAATATTACAACACAAACCTTCAACACAGTAACCAATGCAGGGCAGAGTTAGAAGTTACCAGTCAAGACAGCAGATCCTAGTCTGTTCAGAAATCCAGCTGTTGTCTCACTACTTCAATCATGTTACTGTTTGACCAGAGTGTTATGGTATTATTCCACCATATGTCATGTTGTGTTGGGCCTGCTGACCCTCTGCTCATCTCACTCTTTTCTTCGTATGATCATTTGAATGTGATTCACGCTGCCTCTGGGTTCATCGCCCTTCAACGCAAGTCATTTGCATGACACAGCGATGCAAACCGGTTGAAATCGCGTCGTGTCTGAAAGGGCCGTTACTTGTAACCAGCGCTCTGGTGGATGCAGGTTGCATTTCCTGTTTGTCACCCCCCCTCTCGTTCTTCACATACTGCTCATCAGCACCACCCACGCTATAGAGTGTGTCTTTATTTTAGATTTACCAAAAATCTTCCACAGGTGTTCACAACATCTGACTCACATCATTATCACATCATCAAACCATTCACTGAACCCTGACCTGTATGAAAGACATTCATTATTCATCATTCGCTATTCAGATTTATTCAGCTTTGTCTTTACACTCCTAACAGCAGCTGATAAATGTGACATTTTGGTACATTTTGTCAGTGCTAAAAAAAATGTGCTGAAATATTAACAGGTCTCCAGGAGATGTTGACTCACATTCACACTCAATGAAGATGGTATTCACTATATATAACATAGTAAAATCATATGTACAGTGCAGCTACAGCATACTTTTTACACTTTTTACCAGCTGGTAACCTGACTGCTCTAGGAAGTTAGTGGAAATAGGTGATTGGACGAACCATCTGTCTATCACCGTCGGTCACAGGCTAGCTTTAACCAATGAACCATATATAATATAATCAAACTCTTACTAAAGTCAGTTGGCAGAAGAGAGAAAACATGATGGTAGCAGTGTCTATGCTAACCTCTTTAGCAGCCACTATTGTTGTTTTCAAGCAAACAGTCCCTTAAACCCATCCATGGTTGCCAGTATTTCCTCATAGGGTGCTGATTGGTCCACAACCAGTGTGGTTTGGACAAACGTGCATAGCTTCAAGCCTGGCAAGATGGATTGCCAGGCTTGAAGCTCATGGTCAGTGTGTAGGAGTAGCCTACAGGAACTGTTAACAACATACTTTCCATTTCGCAGAATGTCACAATGTGAATACATAAATATAGAGGGGCTGTTGTTAAGCTCACACTTAATTCACTGACTCCATGGCAATAGTATACTTCATTTTTAACATTAACAGAAGAGATGGTATAGCTAGAATTTAAAAAAAAAAAAGTTTTGCATTTTCTGAAATGTTTTGTTTTTAATATCAGCCTGCTATGTGGCCGTCCACATCCATGATTAGATGTGAGCTAAAATGTGACGGTCAGTTAGTAAGAGCAGGTAAAATGAAGGGTTCAAAGATGCCGTAATTATGGCTCTAAACAGGAAATTTTGACAAGAAAACTCCTTTTCCATAAAATTAGCTCTGAATCTGGACAACACTCAGCAATAAATATCTTTAATGAGGTGGGATGTGGTGTAAAAAACACTGGTCTAGGGTTCATGTTCTACAATCATGTCTGGGTTTCTGGTCAGATCATTTAGGTGTCTGCTCTCCATCTCAAAACCAGTATCTACAATTATGCTGTCTGCCTTCAAATGTTTTCCCTCACCGCTCCACCTGTCTATTAGCTCCTGTTGACCCTGAAAAAAATCAGTGAGTATTGGGAGAAGATAGATGGATAGGTAGAAGGTAAAATAACGTGTTATCACTTAGCACCTTTCAAAGCGCTGCTTTGTCATTTTGCTCCTAAATAGAGTAGGATTACACTGTTACTGTGATGTGTTACACATCCCTGACACACCACTTTACTCAAGGGAATAAACTGCAGTTCTGATGTTGTATCATAACTGCCTGTTGTCACTCTTGAGCAGCTATCACACGAGTGCGACTCACTGCTCAGATTGCCATTGTAATTCACACTGTGGATCAGTAACACAATGTGGGCAGCGGTAGACAAGACGGAGAATTTCTTTTCTGGAGGATATTGAAGGATTTGTGCTGTCCTTGAGGTGCAGTCTCAGTTTGTTTGTGTGTGTGTGTGTGTGTGAGAGACTGTCAGAAGTTGAGTAGAACTTGTGTTTTTTTTTTTTTTTTTTGCTGTTTTCCAACTGAATTTTAAACACGGATATATGCCACATTTCAAGCACCTTTTTCCCACTGATAAATATTAAAGAATTAATGCAGTGGATACATGTTATATTTAGACTCCAAAGCTGCTTTAGTCACTATGAAACACAGCACACAGGCTCGCGCTGAAAGAGGCTTATTCAAATGATGTAAAAAGCTAAGTTGACAACGCAGAGCGGAAATTCAGGAGCGACTGCGACGTTGGGGTTGATACGTCTGACAATAAATATTAAAAGAGAAATTGATATTTAGGAGAAGTTTTGAGGAATCACAAACAGTGATGTAAAACAATCATCATATTTGGTTTTCTCTTTACTTTTACAGCTTAAATCAGCATGACATGCTCAAGGACATTTTGATGCATGCTTAACGCACAATGGGCAAATCTTTCTATAAATGAAACAAATACGAGGTATTTTGCAATGCGTGCTTGCAGACTGTCTGAATCTTCATCCCTCTGAAACAGAGATCTGAGTCAGTGAAGGGGAACTTGTGAGTTGCTGCCACAGTTAGTGGAGTTCTTTGGGCCTAGTATCGTTAATCCATGTCTATGAACAAGTGTGACAATAAGCTCTCTGTCTGAACAGCAATCCTCTTAGGCGAAGCTTTGTGGGTAAACTCGCCTCATGCAAATTCTAAACCCCATTAGCTTTGAGGGACTAGTCAGCTGCATTGAGATTAATGGCCAAGTGACTACTTGATTTAATAGGGTTATTTCACATCTTCCGGGGGAAAAATAAACAACAAAGTTAATGCAAGACATTTGTCACTGACGTCCTCAATCTCTCTTCTCTAAGTGGGAGAAGTTTCTTGTGCGTATAGATGTGTTACTTACTCAGCCTGGCACTGGTGGAATAGCTGGGAAGCTTAGCAGATGTGAAATGTCTGAAGTCTGGAAGTGAGAAATCATTATTTTAAACAAGTTTCAGTTGTTTGGTCTTTGAAAAAACCAAGGTGGAAAGTTTTTTTTGTGCATTGTGGTAAATTACAGCACGGGAATATCTGAAACTGTATTAGAGATAAATGCAGCAGGCAGAGAAAGTGCTGTGCAATTTTTCATTACAGGGTAAAAAATGAAAATCCTTATTTATCTTTTTCCATGCCGTCAGCTTACTCCAAACTTTGCAGCAGGGGATTACTGGCTGGGTGGGTATGGCTCTGTCACCGCGAAGTGGGAGACAACACACTGTGACAACGGTGATCTAGGAGTGCTGCCGACTCCTCCAACTCCCAGCTCCCAGGAACGATTAGCCGAAAAGTTGAGCAGGAGTGTTTAAATACTTCCTCATGACCTTTAATCCCCAATCAAATCAAAATGCCACCCTTCCCTCCGCTGCAGAACACAGGCAAACACTCTACTCCCAGCTACCCGGCATGCACTGCTGACAGCTTTCCAGAAGATCTGAGATTACCTAAAGCTGACTGATTACGTTAACAGGTGATATGAGTGACATCCTCAAGTGAAGGGCTTAATTCTGGATCGCATCACATGAGGACCGGCACAGCTCACACTGGAGGTGTTAGGTTGTTTGAATGCTTTTTACTGTTACACACTGACTGAGTTGGCAAAAACTGCCATAGCAGTCAACAGCAAAAGTCAACAGTTTGCGAACAGCTGAGTACAACAGAAAGTACGTTACTATAGGGTTGATCTCACTCACAGGAAGTAAGCTGTGTGTATTAGCCTGCAATTGGCCAACTATTGCAGTCCATCCTCTCCACTATCTGTGAGCTATAGTTAACATATGGCATAACTTGAGCTAGCAACCTACACGCTAAAAGCAGCAAGTTACCCCAACATGGTCGCTAACAACATGAAAGCTGTTACCTTTTCTTCTGTGGATATTTAGACATGTTAACAAGTCCCCCCCTCCACTCTGACGATATTTTGCAAGAGCACTGCTGCTGCATCCTTTGCTTAGCAAGACCCAAGACAGTCGTGATTGGTTTAAAGAAATGCAACAAGCCGGAGCATTTATATCTATATATCTATATATCTATATATATAGGCCTATATATATATTTTTTTTTTTTCTTTCTCCAGCATTGACACAGCATGAAAACACAGACACAGAGTGTAGAGGTTTAGTAAAATATACCATCAAGAAAAAAAGTGAAGCTGGACAAAGCTCTGATTTGCCCACCAAACTTGCAAAACAGAACTGAATTTTGAACTGAGTTTTGACGTCTGAGTTCAATGAGTCTCCAACCATGCTGACAGCTAACAATTTCAGCATGCTAACATGCTCATAACAATGTTAACATGATGAACAGTTACTGTCTTAGTTTAGCATATTAGCATCCTAACATTTGCCAATGAGCACTTGAAGAAGTTGATGGAGTAGATTATAAATACAGCTGGTCCGAGGCAGGGAATGGTTTGGTGTGATTAAGAATGTAGACTGGCAAAACTATGGTGGGATTTTCCTTTTTAGAAGGGTTCATTAGAAAAATATATTTGCATTTTTATTGATCTGAATAAATTACTTTTTTTGTATTGCACACTGTGGGGGAAATCAATCAAACTGATCATTTAAAAACGTAACCCAAATAATATGAACAACATTCTGCCCTGAAAGAATGAAAGTAGCATTTTCCAAGTGTTTGGATTCTCACAATATTTGCCTCTTATTTCAGCTGAGTTTCAATTTCAGTTTGTTGATGTAGAAAGAAAAAGTGAAAACGATCATGTTACAGGGTGGCTTTAACTTTTTTTTCTTTAACTGCCAGGGTGGATAACAAAACAAGTGACAAAGATAAAAGAATAGAAAATGAGATCAGACATTATCAGCACAGAAACAACAGCAGACGGAGACATGATGGGGCATGTGGGTGGTGAAAATGATGACAGTCAGTGATTACAGTTTAGTCCTTCAATCAGTAACTGTTTCTATGTGTTTATAGTGACAATGAGTGCTCCTGGCTGTGATATGATACGAGGTCTCATTCCAAATCTTTTCTGGAAGAGCAGAAAAAGAGTCTTATGAAAAAAAGGGTTCCAGTGCTTGATTATGATTGGCTAAGCTGTGTTCAAACTCGATGTAAAATACTCTACTACTACTACTACAAAATACACACCTGTGACCACATCACATTAATATCACTACACCAAACAAACTGTTTTTTGATTTACTGGGTGGGAAAAGTGTGAAAAGAAAACCATAAAGTTGCAGGTGACAGAAATAAAGACAGTCTATGAGGATTTATGTTTGAGCAGCCTGGGAAGCTGCTGTGTCCTGTTGCTTCGCTGGAGAAATACCTCTTAGCGCTGTCACCCAATCCAGCGGCTTTTTATCTCTGTCCAAACTCCGCCACAGATCTGTGATCAGTTAAGGAGATGTAACTTCAGCTAGCTTGCAGTCTACATTAACCACTGCTAGTGAAGCATCACCGTACAGAACTCTCTGATGCTGCATGGAGGCAGGAGGAATCAGTTCAGTGACGGGGCATGAATGTGAACCGTCCCTGCAAACTACAACGAGAGAAGATGCTGGAGAGATATCTTTGACTCTGACACAGCACAATTTAAACACAAAGTCCAGAGTCAAACAGCCCTGCAGCAGCAAACAGGAGTGCTAACATCATTGAATGCTACTTTTCTGCACAGTTAACAGTGATATCCTAAAGAACGACATTGCTTGGCAATGAAGAATGGTTTGATTATTCATTGCTATTTATTTTATGAAATCTTGTCAGATATACGTAGTGATTTACAGGTAGGTAAAGCAAGGGTCTTCATCCAGGGGTCTGCAGAGGTACTGCAGGGGGTCCACCAATTTTTGTCATAATAATTGACAATTTTCACCAAATTAATATGTGAAAATGAAAACAATTATTTTGAGTAACCTGCAAGCATTAATATGCAATAATAGGCTACATTTGACAAAAATATTCTTAGTTGTGAAAATAACATGAATCAATAAGCTACTAATTATTACTAGTTATAGTTATAATTACTAGTTTGATAATTAGTGAAGCAGAATGGATATATTTGTCACAGTAACGAGGCCTCGAGATCCTACAGCTACAGCCATAATCATATCATATCAATGAGGTACCTGACATCATGAAGCTAAATGTTTCTTTGTTTAAAAATAATAATAAAAAATGTAAGCCTCATCAACAACAACAACAACAACAACAACAATAATAATAATTATACATGAACTTTTTATCAACATAAACACATATAGGCTAATAATCCAGTATAATAAAGTTAATATAAAAGTATTTTAGGCCAGGTTTAAACTGTGACACCTTTTAAATATGAATTAAATGTGGGGGTCTCTGTTCTGCTTGTCTCTTGTCCAAGGGGTCCTTGCGCTGAAAAAGGTTGAAGACTCCTGCTGTAAAGCATGGCCTTGTGGGGATTTTTGCTTAATTTGACCATGTTGAATTTAAATATTTTAATCTTTAGTGATGGTGAGATCATGGTAATAGGGTGTCATTTTTTGAGTTTTAAGAGACTGAAAGGTCACAAGTTGTTGGAAGGTGTTGGAGCGTTTGGCCTCTTGCCATTGCAAATCATTTCACATCACAGATAATGTCTGAAGAAGACCAAGGTATTTTTTTACATTAGTGATTTGATGATCAGAAGGCAGTTTAAAGTATATTACATCAACACTTGAAGTAGTAAATAATCTATCGATAAAGGCCATTATAGTGTGATCTTGTTTGTGAGGGTTTTTTACTCGTTCTTCCACATACTTGATGTGATAGATTGAGGGCACACATTACACCAATAAAGCTTTCAGTCTTGTGAGGACCTCTGGACATTCCACTGTTCCACCACACAGACCCGGTTGGCTTGCTCTCCACAGCATTACAGAGATGCCATTCATCCTGCTGCTGACTGACAATCAATGGTGGTGCCATGGAACCGGTTTTGGCTGTGATCGATATGAGCTATTAGCTTCCTGCATCTGGACACTATGTTCTGGAAATGGGGCAGGACAGTGCTGACCCACCCAATGAGTCTGTATTGATCTAGACTAGATTGAAACCTCTAAATTTCCCAACACTCTGGATAAACCACTACATCAGCTTCACTCACATATAGATCACATTGTTGGTTAGTATTGTACTTTTTAATGTTTGTTTGATGTAGAATATTGTAGGTTTTTGAGACCCTATTTGAACTTGGTGAAATATGGGGCAGTTTGTTTGGATGATGAGTTCTCAGAACTCCCCAGTGTTCTGCTACCATGTGCTAATTTGCATCAGCAAATGTATTCTGTAGGAAATGTTATTCTGTAGGGGAAACCACTCACACGAGCAAGAATTGTTCTTCAACGGCGTGTCGAAGCGGTTCGAGACAATTTGTGACATTCGGCAATGAAATTCATGAGTCATATGACGAGATAGTCCCACTTTTTCCAAAGAGGGAGAAGACGATTGATTGACTCAACAATGATACGCCTTAATCTGAATAAATTTGAATTGATGTTACAGAAATCGACTAAGAAAGTACACAAGTAAAATGAACGACAAGTAAATATTCAGTTTCAGTGGCTTACAAATTGACTGAATTTACTTTATTGGCATGCAAACACAGGCTTTATGCTACAGTTCAGTAGTTTTTTCGCTTTACTCTGATGACACATTGTTGACGGCTGTATTAAGACTTTCTTTTCATGTTTATACTGACACTGCTACATTTATTATGTTTTCGTCTCCGACAGCAAGACTTGAAATTTCATGTGAAATGGTTCTTTTTACTCTTTGATAACATTTTGTGAATAAAACAAATGTGCAGAATGTGAATGTGAAACATTGAAATACAAAAGTATGTATGAGGCCTATTTTTTTCAGCATGGGGAAATTCCATCCATCCATCCATTATCTGTAACTGCTTATCCTCATCAGGGTCACGGTGGTGCAGAAGCCTTTCCATGTGGAAATTCATACATACATATTTAATCTATTACATTATCCCTCTTGTTAACTAAAGCATGAAGGCAGCTCAGTCTTTCGTTGGGGTTAGATAAAGATGGCAGTCTGACTTGAACTATAAGATGGGTTACTTTTTGTTTGATATTCAACCAAAACCACCATTTTTCACTAACCTTAGCCAGATGTTTTAGCCCCTGTTGATCTTTTAAACATCATGAGTTGGTCGTCAAGTTGGTCAATCATCCAGATAAACAGTTGTCTTACCTCACCCTGGCCCAGACTGCAGCAGGTACTTTGTTGAGTTTCATAACTGATGGAAATGATGTGCAGAACATTAAAAATAAGTTCAAAGTCCATGTAAAGTAAAAATAAATGTGTGTTCTGAGTTTGTCAGACCAAATAGAAAAGTGTTATTAACAACCCAGACAAATGTGAACTATTAAAACTATCGATAAGTTTATGAAATTAGGTGTCAAAATCAGGTAAAAATGAATTCTCAGCTCCAGGACTGTGGAGGCGTGTCCGCTGAATGTGCTGAAGCCACGCCCACTCGTGGGAGCAGCCAAGCGGCCATTTTGAAGCGACATAAACATGTCAGACAAAATCCTGGACTGAAAACTGGTGAAAAACTGTTTGAACCTCTAACTCCACATTTCACTAATATATCATTCAAAGTCTTTTCACATGTTTTCAGCAACTATTTTACAACATATTTAATGTAGTTTGAAAGAAATCTCAGAACTGCCTTTAGACAGACTTCAATCTTCAAGTTTAAGGTAAAGCTTTAAAGAGCAAGTCGTGGTGAAGGTTGCCAGCAGGATTATGTGCTGAGGAATGAATGTAGTCATACAATTGTGTGTTTGTGTGTGTTTTTTTGCGGAAGTGTATGAGGGGGGGGTCCTCTCTGTGGTGGCAGGCAGGCAGAGCTTTGATGTGCCCATGACTGGCAACGCTCTCTTACTGTGTGAGCCAAGCAGACACAGTCACCCCCATCGCCTCTGATCTCTACAAAGACCTATCTTTACCCCTCTCCCTCTCCCTCTCTCTCTTTCGCTGCACACTCCCTCTAAACACACACAGATCTACCTTGACATAAATCGGCTCTATCCACCTTCTTTCCTCCTAAACTGGCGTCCGTCCAGTTGGTCAGGATTGAAACATTGTGCAGATGGGCACAAAATCACCAATCTGACGGACGCCTTAGGTCTTTTCATGGACGAGCTCTGCAGTGTAGTCATGTTCATTCCCCTGTCAAACTTCATAGCCCTCTCATCACTCTTCCTCCCCCTACAGCTCTCTCTCTTTTCTCCCTCTCGCTCCGCTGTCCTCTTCCTCATGCTCGCTTTTCCTGCCCTCCCCCCCATTTTCATTTTCTGAATTTGCCCAAACTGGCTGATGATGAAGAGAGAAGATTTTTGATATGATCTACAGTGTGTTGGTTGGCGTTATTTGCGTACATCTGTTTGTACAGGAGCAGTTTTCAGCCCTATCTGTCTTTTTTTAATATTCTAATTTTTATTGCTTTTTGTTCAGATTTTTTCAGCAGGAATATTTACATTGAGTGCCGTTTGAACTCCCTGCATCTGCTCACCTAATGCACTTTTAATCTTTTTGATATCACTCAAGGTTTTGGAAGCCCTCGAGACCATCAGAAAACTTTGGGAAACACAAATTTATTTGCCTTCCTTCGCATTCTCTTCAATTTAATCTTCTTTATTAGTACTTGCCAGAGTGTCTGAATAAAATTCAATAAAAATGAAAATAACTGCTACACAAAAAAATATTACATGAAGTGAAATGCTGTTCCTGAGAGTGTCTGTTTTTGCTGCCTTTCTCTATCTTAAATCTGTGTGAATGGAAGGCATGTGTGTGTGTTGGTGTGTGTGTATGTATGTGTGTGTGGTAAGTCAGGCTCAGTCAGTTGAGGCCCATATGTTTTTGGTGGACTATCAGCTGCTGCTTAATTGTTTCCCTGAATGGCTACAGACCTGAATTGTAGAGTAGTTCCCAACATTAACAAAGAAAACAAATGTGTCAGGCTGACTTTTTGTCTCAACTGTGTACAAAATTTAATGAAGTATTCCAATGGCTCCGAGTTCCAAGTGCAGTTTGGTCAGCGGAGTATAAAACGTCAGATTTACCTGTGGACAGCCGGTGTTGTGTTGTGTGGAATTTGAATTCAATTATTGTCTGTTTGCTTATTGCTGCATCATTTCGTTGATTTTGTTGGGCGTTTAATTGTTTTTTGATTTGCACTGTTTTATATAAGTTTTGTTATTTAAGATTGGAATGAGCAAGTACACCATTATCTGAATCTGTATCTTTTCCACCAGCTCAATTATCTGTATCTGTATCCCACTTAAACCTGAAGTGGGTGGAACTAACCTAAAGTTTTTAATTTAAGCCTGTAATTGATATGGGTTGTCCAAAAGTTGCTCTTTTTTCTTATTTTTTTCTTATTTCCAAAGAAGCCTTGAGTGAACAAACAAAGCACTGGCTCTAGGTCGGTTCTTTTGCATCACTGAAGTTTCTCCTACATGTTTGCAAGAGGGAGGTGAGGTGAGGGGTGTTTAGTTGGATCTGTAGCCTCATCGGTAGATGCCACTAAATCCTTCACATTGGACCTCCCCATCAGTGTTTGGGTATTTTGGGTAGATACTGTAACTGATTTACTAAGTCAGTTCACAGATTCTTCTTTTCTTGTGCTGTTAATACATTTTTACATTATCATGTTCTTCCCTACAGCAGAAACTAGTTGAGAAACAACAACTCAACTACAACAAAGATTCCTGTGCGTGTTCAATCCAAATTTAGCTATTGTATTTATTTCTTTTTTGAATGTTTGTATCTACTGAGAATAGGAAATTGGACTTTATAAGAACAGGATATTGTAATATGTATACGTATATGTGGTATCTTCTGTGATTCATCAGTTACGTGACTGATCAGTGTGTCAGGAAATGGGAAACAACCTCAGACAACCCAGATGAAAATGTTTGAATAAAGTTTGCTGGTTAGATCAACAATTTTTCAGGTGAACAGATACCACATTGTTTAGAATGACATGCTGTTTTGTTTTAGGTGAAATGACTTTTGACATGACAGTAGTGACTTGGACAATGTAAAGCCTAATCTGATCTGAACAACTTTCAGTACTAACCAAGCCTCAGTGTTGTTTTTCTGGCTAACTATAGATTCCTTTCAGCTTACTCAAAAAAAATGAAATGTTGACTTTGATTAAATTTATTTTGTTAACAGGTTCCACATAATTAAGTTATTTCAACTCAAAATGTTATGCAATTGAACCCCTAACCTAACATTTTTGAGTTGAAGTCACTTAATACAATTAGGTGGAACCTGTCATACCTGTCACATGAAAGTGACTGACAGAAGTCAGTGTTAATGTTTCTTTTTATTCTGAAAAGGTTTGAATCAGCATGATGTACAGCTCTGTTTGATTCTAAATCCATACATGTATTGGTCAGATTCAATCTGTTCATGAAACACTAACATGACTCTCAGAATCCTCTCTCCTCACAGGGTTTAATTCACTTACATGTTTCCTGTTGGCCAACTATTAACTGTAATTCAGATAGAAGTGATGCGCTTTGGCCTTTCATGTACCGGGCTAGTCTTCTAGTTCGTGATTAATGAACCACTTCCATCTCCAGCACTGTGAACTCTGGCCTGGACTTAATTAAAACTCGGTCGTTGACCACCAATCATAAATTACTTCCCACAACCTGTGACACTTTTAGAATAAAAAGAACAAATTGGTTTCTTACCAATTAATAATTCACAAATGAAAGAGAATAACAAGCCCGAGGCAGCGCTCCTGTAACAGTTCTGCATCCACCATGTGCTTTGTGGAGGCTGACAGCGCCATCGCTAAGCATGAGGCGGTGGTGTCTGCTGGGTGATTGATGCCTATTGTCTGCCCTGCTTGTGTTTTACAGGTAGCTGCTGTCATTACAGTGACGCCACGGTGCCCCTGCCCAGTGTGATCCCTGACCTGAGCAGCTGGTTTCCAGTAGGAGGGAGCTGCCCTGCAACAACATCTCTACTCCATCATCCTTGCCTCTGTTTACATGTTATATCAGTCTGGGGATGGAGGCCTTTCTGAGCATACTGATTTGTCAAGAATTAGCCCCGGTCTGAACCTCTCATGTAATCATCATTGATGTAATCATCACACATGCTGCTTTTTTTTTTTTTTTTTTTTTTTCGTAGTGGTTGTTTGATGTGACTCGAATGTTATCATCAAAGCTGAAGTCACAAATGTGAATTTAGTGATGAGATCGGAGGCACAAGCTGGGGTGTGTCCTGTCTTGGATGTGAAGGGTCACTGTTGTATGTCACACACCTTCAGCTCCTAACTGTGATGTTTTATGAGAGAAGCAGATATAGGTGGAGTTTCAGGGTGTGACAAGGCAGCTTCACTGCTCTACTGTATGCTCCGTTTCTTTTATGTATTTTTACTGAAATGAACTTCATATTTATCAGCTTGTAGTGTAATTTAATCAGTATTGTACTTGTAGCATTTGTTGATATTGTTGAATATTGTTTGAGCGAATATATCTTCCCAAATAAAAAGTCTAAGTTCAAGAGCAACACAAACACACATCTGTGTCGGTGTTTTGTTGGCAAGTTACACTGACATGTCCCTTTGCATCTGACTAGCTGAGCCAGGGTTTAGAATCAGTTAAGCTCAACCAGTTCAGGTTTAAGTTTGGGTGAGTTTAACCCTTACAAACTGTTCATATATAATGCCTTCACAGTGTGGTCTGGGTTTTGAGCCAGTCCAAGAAAATCCTCATAAAAAGTGTCTATACCAAATTTTGATCTACTTAGAACATATAAAAGCCTATCTGACATTAATACATTTATTATTAATCCTTAATTTATGATTTAGATAGCGTGACATTGTATTTTTTAGGTTCTGAACCACTTGTTTTCGGAGAACACCCATATCACACTATATCATGTCCTGTTTTACGCTACACCCTCTGGCCTTTGTATGACCTTTGTTCACCATATATGACCACTCTTAAGCTGTTTAACTATGTCACTGTTTCGAGGTTTCCTCACGAACCTTCAGAGAGCAGCAGGTGCCTGTCCCTGCGGGAACCTGGCCACCACTGTCCCATTAAAAATACACACAGACATAGAATATACAGTTTGACTGTTTCAAGGTTCCCCAGAACAACCATTTTCCTTGATTTGACCCACACTGGTGGGTATAAAATCCATCTCAATAGATCCGGGTCAAATTTGACCCAGAACAGCATTAATGTACAAAAAACGTGTAGCACCTGTCGAAAAGAATACACTTTTTTTTTTTTTTTAACATTTTTGCATATTTTCACAATAGGAAAAGTCATCAAATTTCAGGTTAAAAGAATGACATGTAGGGTATTTTTACTGCTGTCAAATGTCAAAATGGGTCAATTTTGATCCAAAGAGTATGTAAGGGTTAAGGCTCAGATACCTACCAGGGTGGGAGAGGTGTTTTCTATAGGACACAAACCACTGGTTGTTGTCTTTACTCCTTCTACTTCCTTCATAGAGACCTGCTATGTCTAGCTGATGAGTTCATTAAAAAACAACTTCTCCTCTCACCTCTTTTCTCCTGACTGGTCAGTGCTGTTTGTCTGCTAGCCTATTTACATTTGCAGAATCACACAGTCTTGAATTTGTGCTGATGGTGGTCCTCTGATACAAATTTGGCCTGGCACTACTTCTTAATAGGCCTAAATTCAAGACCACAAACCATTTAACATTGCATATTTTCCCACATGAACCCAAGCTGGCTTTGAGACTGCACCCCTGATGTGATTTTTTAGAAATGGTCAAGTTTTGCCAAGACCTCTCTGCTTGAAATGTTGCCAAAGCTCAATAGCCTATTAGAAAGTTCCAACATCGAGAGATATGCTCAGTAAGTGTCAGTTGATAGAGTCAGATGAGAAGATCAATATTAATTTAATTTTCTGTGCCCACTACAGAGAGAGAGCCACAGTCATGTGACTCTGCACAAAGAAGTGTATTTCTCAAGATGTTGAGAGTTCCTTTCATGTGTTATGGCATAGATAGGTTAATTTATTAAGGCAGGGAATTTAGTCTACTCTGAAATTACATTTCAGGATGGAAACACATTAACAAAGACAGAGACTAAATCAATGATTTAGTCTCTGTCTTTTTGATTTGATGGATGGATATACAATGTTAAAAGGTTATTAAACAAGGCCAAAAGGTATAATAAGGTAAAAGTAAGGTGATTTGACTAATTTGAATGAAACGCTTCCAACATTCCAACGAGCCATTGTAAAAATCTTTTTTTCTTTTCTGGTCATCAGCTCCAGAAAACAGCTGAACACACCTAAAACGACAAACCACCTGCTCAGGACTACTCTAGGTTGTATAAGTATTCTCACAGGATGCGCTTCTTCTGTTATAACGAATGTTACATATATTCAAGATGTCATCCAGATTCTCTGGTTTAGTGAGTGTACTGATGGACATGTTGCTAATTGCTAAAGGACCCGAGGCCCTGGTGCTCCCGCCTGTCAGAGCTCCTTTACTGGAGACTGAGATAGAACGTCAAATAGCAACCCAAACCTGCTTCTCTAGTCCGGATAGCTTATCGGAAGGCTAAGGTAGCTGCACAGCTTATGAGCTAAAATAATCTACAATTACTATCTTAAACCTCTTGAACATCAGAGGGAAATATTTTCTCCAAAAACAATGATCCAGATGCAACATGATGATGCTGTGGTTAGCACTGTTGCCACACAGCAAGAAGGTTCATGCAGGTTAGATGGGGATTCTAAGGGGCGGCTGTGACTCGGAGGTAGAGCGGGTCGTCCACTAATCAGATGATCGGCAGCTCAATCCCCAGCTCCTCCAGTCTGCATGCCGAAGTGTCCTTGGATGCCTAAAACTGATGAGCAGTTGGCACCTTGCATGGCAGCTAATGCCATCAGTGTATGAATGTGTGTGCCTCTGTCTGTCTATATAGTGTAAAAGCGCTTTGAGTGGTCGGAAGAATAGAAAGGTGCTATATTAGTACAGTCCATTTACCATTTAAATTACCCATAGGTGTGAATGGTTGTTTGTGTCAGCCCTGTGAAGAACTAACAACCTGTCCTGGGTTAACCCCACCTCTCGCCCAAAGTCAGCTAGGATTGGCTCCAGCTTCTGATAACCCTGATAAGGAAAATGAATGAACAATGATCCAGTTTCACTGAAATCATTGAATAAAATTATATTATTTTATACATTTTAAAAATATATTGTGTCTTTATACATTTAGCCTCCAGAAACTCTATCTTCTCTGATGACATCTATAGTTTGTCCAACCAAATTTTTGTCTCATCTTGTCAAGCAGTGAATTCAAATCCGTCAAGCGCAACAAGCACTGTGCAGTGTTGCCAGCTCCCAACAGATGAGAACATACAGTCATTTGCATATTGATGATGCCATAACATTCACAAAGAGATGGCTTGTTTTTTTGTTTTGTTTTTTTCACACAGAGGACGAACTGAGCTACTCTTGTGAACTCTACTGGAGGTATGATCACTATTCCACCAAAATATGCGAGTACTAACATGTCACCCCATAATCTATAGCAGATTATGGGGTGACGTGTCAGTACTCGGAGTGTTCCCTTGTGTTCTGTGGATGGGGGCATTGTCACACTTGGAAAGGACCTAGTAGTTCCCAAACAAAGCATTTGTTGTTTCTTCACTCAGTCCGTCAGATATCTGCCTTTTCGCTCCATGCTGTCAGATGTTATGAATCAGATGGGGAGGTGATGGTGAAGAAACCGTGGAGACAGAATAATACAAGGGCAAATAGAGAATGGAACTTGGATTTAGTGCCACCTCCCAAGCAGAGCTGAAAATTAGGCTCAGGAATCTCCCTCAAATGGGGGGAGGAAAGGTTGTTAAACTCCAGTGGTAAATAAGGCCTATTAGTCACCTGTCTACGTAAATGCATACTCATACATTCACACTCACCAGGGAACATGTGGCCCATATGTTAATCAATCTCTTTTGCTCATTACCTCACATTTTGTCGCAGGAGGTCTTATTTAGGGATAGTACAAGGCTTAATTTCATCTGTAAGAGGGCTGATTACACTGTACGCTGTTTCCCAGGGCCATACAGGGATAAGTATGATGTCATGCCGTGCAGCAGCAGCAGGGTCAGGTCCCACATCCCATCCTCCTTTACTTTCCACCAGCGCTGCTGAAAATGTTAGCTTTCAGATTTGTCCATCATCGCTGATCTCTTTCTTGACGTCTTGGAATTATCGGGTTCTGAAAGTGCCGGCGCACATCAATCAGTAATATTTTCCTCAAACTAAATTGACTCTCCGGCGCTGGAGCTTTTCATTTTTAATAGAGTTTTTAATAGACAAAGAGAGGAAACAAAGACATGAAACAAAATTGGAAAGCTTGTAGTTGTCCTTTTTGTTTCAGGCATTTAAGTAACAAATAAAAAATGCCAAATTCATTCTCTTTTTTTGTGTCTGTTATTGTTGAAAAAGGCCAGAGAAAAGGTTCATATAAGGTTATACTCCCCGTGCAATTTTCAGTTCACTGAATATGTAGTAATAATAATAATTGGAAAATAGCTTTAGAAAAATGCTTTTCAAGCATTTAAAAACCAATGACTGTCAGGTTTTCTGTACCTTGTGGGCCTGTATCTACATTTCATTCTGTGCAGGTTGTTGGACAAACTTAACCATGGTCTTGATTGCTCACAGTGGTTTACTGTCTGATAGCCTGCTGCCTCTGTAAATACAGCTTGAACAAGGGGATAAATCTCCCAGGAAATGTGGGGCTGAGGGGAATTTCAATGCCAGGTGGAGCAGTTATTACCTCTGGTCAATGCCTGGAATGTTAACAAAGGTTTATTTCAGAGGAAGAATGTGTCATTATAACAGAGGACGGGTTTGTCTCCGGCATCATTACTGGACTATGCCGCTGTTGTCAAAAGAGACTTGTTAAGAGAGAGGCCCGAAGCTGCAGAAAGTGGAGTTGTCAATTATAATCCACGTATGTTACATTTCTGTTATATTAAATATACTCTGCCTGGTTGTCTGTGAAAAGTCCTCAGCTTGAAATCTTGACATGATTGTTTGACAAAGTAATCTTAATTCATTTACATTTATGAGCTTTCTTTTCTAGATTTTACAAATGCATTTTAGGGTCTTCATCAGTGGATCGAGTTTGCACAGTTGTCATGGAGCTGGATCAGAATTCATTACTGTCATGTAATGACTGTTAATGAGAATCTGACCCTGACTTAAGACTGCAACTTTGACTATGTTTAGATAGTGCTACTAGTCAGACTTCAAACAGATCAGTCTCAATTTTTGTCAAAACTCTGTGAAACTGGACCCTGCTGACTGCTAGACCAACTTCCTTCCCAGAACCCGTAAGTGTCAAAACATCCAGTCAAAGTCTTTATGTCGCAAGAGTGAGCACTTCCTAAACACTGTAATACCCATCCTGCTATCCTGGCCAGCCTAAGTGGGCAATTGTCTGACATAGGAGGGTCATCAGCTTATTAGGCCTTTAACTCTAAAAGCTGGTCCTTGTCTCCCTTCCCACAGCTGGCATCCACCCTGTATCTTTTGATTTGTCTTATGGTTTGTGTTAACTTTAGTTTTGATACAATACTTCTCACCTAAAGACACAGAGAAATAATACTACATTCACTGATTTGATCGTTTTTGGTTATCTTAATAGCACATCTACTCCTTCTCTCTTGTTGAAAAAAGTATGAAGCAATTGTCGAGGGTGTACTCATAACTGTATCCAATCATATGATTTGGGACAACTAGCAAATGCACCATATAATTTTATTGACTGTAACTCGTCGGCCGTAGCTAGCCGAGCTTTGTAGGAGGTGTCTGTAGACATTTAACAAAAGCTATGTTTACATTAAAGTCTAATTTATTCATATCATGCTGTTCTCCTTCTCCCAGTCTAGCAATGTGGGTCAGGGAGGCAAACAGTCTTCTATGGCTCTTCATTGTGCCATATTTGCTAAGTCACACACACCTTTGAGCAGCCCAGTTTCAATGAATCGACCAAGGATTTTAACTCGGCCAGTTCACCCTAAAGACAGGACCTCCCAGCAGAGGAAGACTAAATGCTGTAGGACATCATTGTGACATCACAGCAGCTGTGATAAATGCTACATCAGATGTAAAGATGTGGAGGCTTTCACCACCAAGATGGCACCAAGAGCCACTGGGCTGGGCTGAGCAGTCAAAATCGAACCAGCGTTTGAACCACTTTTTTTCTTCCAATTCAAGTGGCTAGCTCTAGATTAAAAGTGGGAACATATGAATTAAAGAGACTCAGAGAGAGAAGCATCTCTGCTCAAACATGTTGGCTGACAGAAAGAGTCAGTTTCAATAAAAATGTCCAACTTCACAGCTGAAATAAACATGTTTTAGTCTCTATAGCTAATTTCCCCGTTCATGACAACTGTACTGTGGGTGAATTTTTATAGAACCCACCTGTTCAAATGATATTAAGGCTTAAAGTTATGCAGAATTAACAGCGTGACCATGTTGATTGACTTGTAGGTGCCGTTGCACGTAGCTTGTTTGAGCACCCAGCCTCAGGTCTGCTGATGATCCACATCTTTGCCAATTTTTAGAATAGCCAGAACGTTGAAGAGACAGGACAGCCAACATTGTTCCTCCCATGATCCACGTCTTTGCCCACCGACTGCTGAGACGGGGACGGCCAGAGCCACCATTCTTCAGAAACCTATGGGTGACATCACAGATACATTCATGTTTTATACAGTCATTTTGCCTGCCCTCATTTTTGATGCCTGCTGGCTCTTTGAACACTGCCTGGTAATGTAAAATTAAACTGACTGGTGAGCTTCATCCTTTGCAAGAAACTGACTCCAGTCTAATATCTATATATATCTATATCTATATATATCTATATATATCTATATCTATATCTATCTATCTATCTATCTATCTATCTATCTATCTATCTATATATCTATATATAGAGATATATAGATATATAGATATAAATAGTAAAAAAAAAATATATATATATATATATATATATTTTGTTTTGTTTTGTTTTGTTTTTTTTTTTTTTTTTTTGTTTTACTGCTACTAAACCTTTGTGGAAAATGCTGTAAATATCTGCTCTGGAATAACGAGTAAAAAGTGTTACTTTAATCAGGAAAATGTTCTTCCCGCAATCAACAGCACGTCTTTTCATTTTTTCGTTTTTCTTTCTGTTCTTGAACTGATAAACATTACAAAGTGCTTGTTAAGCCTCATTTTCATATGTTTTGCAGATGAAGTCTTCATTTTTAATTGAATGTTCCTTCTAGGCTAAACTTCTCTTTGTATGTTCTCTCTGCTTGTAAAATAGGACTGGAAAATGTGCAAGTCAGTGTGTCTGGGATGAGGCTGGCAGGCTGGAATCACAGTGGCAAAACTGATGCTAATTTCTTACTTCCCCTTCCATATTTAAACCAGTGTTCAAACAGTGGTTTAAATAGCTGCAGTAGTACATCATTAGCTCCTCTCCAGGCTCCAAGTGCAGAGCTGTAGGAGAGGGAAATAAATCAGCATTTTATAGCTCCTAGGGGCTCTGTGGATCAGAATGAGCTCTGCAGTGAGAAATTAAAGGCTTCCTAATGGGCCGCACAGCTGAAACATATTACTGTATCTGAGGCACAATGCCGTCCTCTTATATCCTCATATGGACAAACAGAAGCTTGAGTTCTGTTGTCAGAACAACACGGCGCTGCTTCACTGAGCCATGCAGACAAATTTGCCAGCATCTGCAAAACAGAGATGTCGTAGAGAATAAACCTGTAACATCTATCATTTTTCACAGCTCCATCACAGTCACTGGTGTCTCAGATACCGCAGTTGAAGTAACAGAAATCAGAGTCTGAAGTGCTAATAGCACACCCAAGAGTTCACAATGTGCATTACACCTCAAAGCTAAAGTACGAAATTACCAATTCACCAACGTTTTGCTTTCTTTGGAGCCTTGGATAAATCTTTTTGTTCATCCTGTGGCTGCTGCTTGAGGAAAGCTCACGGAGTGTCATGAATGAAAAGGGTTCATTCCATGGGGAGCATGATATCTTAGAGGATGGTTGGTGGTCACGAGGTAGTTTCTTTGGTATAAGCACAAAAGAAGGTCAGTGTGGGAGTTAATTATAATTTTCTTCCTAGACCAGCCACAGCAACACTTAATCTACCGAGTGAGGGATGGATGACCCGGAGCAGTTGGAGGCAGATTTAAAAAAGAAGCCTGGCTGAGCTGGAAAAGTTCGAGAATCCATAGAAGCAAAATGTCCGATGGAAACAGACTTTGAATAAATGAATAAACTCTGACATACATGAAGCATCTGTGTTGTGATTGCGGTTGTATTTTGTTGCAGATGTTTGTGTTCTTAGCCTCCGTGTAAATGACGTGCGACAGGTGTAGGTCTGTGCATGTACGTATGTGTGTGTGTTGGGATGAAGATGCAATTGATCCACTGAAGCTTCTGCATCACTGGAGAGAGGAATAATTCTGCAGACATTAACATGAGCACATTGTGATGCTTGTCAATCTGATGTATGAAACAAATGTTATACTTACTTCCACCAAGGTTATGTTTGTTTGTATTGTTTCAGCAGGATTATGGAAAACCTACAGGCCCGATTTTCTTGGCGGATATTGGAAAGGTGTAGCATAGGCCGAGGAAGAAGCCATTACATTTTGTAGCAGATCTGAATCACAGATTATTTTGCAGTGTCTTTGGCAAAATCTACTGAAATCGTTGTGCCTGTGTGAACCTGCCATGTGCCGTAACTAAACCTCACCCACCTCAACATCACTGTAGAAATAAACACAGCTATGTCTGAAATAAGGAATCAGGAATTGGATTTTTCTGGATTTTCCAACCTGTTTGAACTTGTAGTAATCAAAGTGAACGGTGTGAAGATTTGCATATCGTAGAAAATTGGACTTCCATCATGTTTTCCACGTTCTTTTCATTTGCTTGTGGTTCGATTGCCTCTCTTTGAATTACGTCATCTCACTTGAGTCCTCTTCTTCTTGAAGCACAGACTCTAACTATTAACAGTAGTGGATGGAAACACACATAGTTTGCATTTTCTTTTGCCAATTTTCTGGGATGTCAATTAAAAATTGCACATATTCAGCACATAAAACAGACCATTCACTAAGACCTGACCCTGATAGTTGCATTCGCTACAACTGTCAAACTTTCTCCTCTAGATTAGGGCAGATCCACTACTCCAAATAAAAAGTATTTTTTTAAAACTGTGTGTCATTGAATTCTGATGGAGGTAGACAAAAGCAGGCTTCGCATTTCTGGTTAGTGATCTTTGACTGTTGCTGACTCATTTAAACAGCTGTAGCTAGCAAATTAACATCAGCAATTGAATTGGTTAGTTATTTTCACTCGGCAATTCTTAGAAAAGGACACATAGAGATGCATTCAGGAAGAATGTATTTACTGACTTTACTGTTCAGGAAATTACTCATTGTGTCTAGCTGGTTTGGAATAAGCATGAAAAATCTAAGTGAGTGTACAGAGCCATGGGAAAGGTGGCACATACAGAAACCTTATCGACACCCTAACACTGCATTACAAAACTGATTATGGAGGCAAAATAAAACTGAAACAAAGCAGGAATTACAACTGCGACAGAGCTGTCTACATGTGCAAACATATGATGGATTGCCGCTTAATTCAGCCATATCATTGCACATCGATCTGCTTTACAATCAGAGTGATATCTTTCGAGAGAAACTGCTGGCAAGACAAAGCTGTGCAGATAGTTGGCGACAGCACATTAAAGGTCTCTGTGGTTCAGCGGTCAGCATTAATGGGCTGTCCAGGTCTTTTCTTCCATCAGGTTCCTCCGCACACGGCTACATCATTATGATAGAGCTCCCAGCTACGGAGCACCGGGGTCAGACTTTTAAAGGAAATGGAATTGGTACCAAACAAAGATATAACTGTTACTCACAACATCAAAGATGGAGCATACCAGTTTCCTGTCATACTTACAGGGCACTGTCTTCTCTAACGGCTAAAAAATTGCCCTGTGTGTATGTCCTTCATTTGAAATTCTTTTCATCTACCTTGTGGTTTCACTGGATTTCTATCAGTGATCCTCTGTATGACTCCAGCTAACAGGGCACTCCACCACTGCCAGATCTTAGACTGTGTGTGTCTGTGAAAATTCAGGTCGGTTATAAAGGACAGTGCTTGGGATCAATGATTGGTGACCGTGTTATTTTAATGGATCTGTGGTGGCTTTCGTGACAGCAGCTGTAGACAACAGGATGAGAACATCCCTTGTCACTTAAGCTTGCATGTTGTGGTAACTTACATGTGTTTTATTCAGCTGTTCTGCAGAACCTGCGACTTTTATGCTCACATTGTAAGGATCCATTGCCCAGATATAATGTGGAGCTTACACTGGATGTAAGCACGAAAACCCTGACTGGTGTTATCCAGTGACAGTTCAAATGAAGCTTATTCAAATAAGATAGTTGCATCCCCAACAGTGTTGATGTGGCAACACTTTCTGCATTTCTACCATGCACCGAAAGTAAGAAGCAAAAGAAGAAAACTATGGAGTCACAGATAGGTGAAAGATGCAGTGTGTTCTGCAGCGAAGTTCAGTTTTATATCACAGTAGTCAGTCAAAACTACAGTTTTAGCCAAAAACTACTCTTGTTATATTAAAACAAGCTGAGTACAGTTTATTACAGATCTTTTGACAGCAGCCATGGGGGAAATTGAACAGTGGAACTGCTCAAACTGTAAAATGTCTGACTTACCGAGAAACCAACCAATTCTCTGACAGACAGATCTTTCAAAATATTTGTCTGGCAATATGACCTCAAACAGCACGACATTACACAACAACTAATCTGGCAGACATTTACCCCGATTCTAAAATTAGCCTGACTGAGACGACCTATTCTGGGCTAAAATCTGGCCTAATCCGCACCTTCGCTCATGTCCTGATGCCAACACTATTTTCTACGGGCGCTCCCTCCACCACCTCCTCCTCCTTATGTGCTTTATATTTGGTATTGTTGATGTTCATGTGTGTTTGTGAAGGATTAGTTCTCCAGCAGAATCCCCATTGCTGCTTTGTCAGAGCTCCCTCATAGAGCTGAGCCTTTTCCACCAAATCCAACTGAGTAACCATTTGCTATAAATAGTCAATTCCTTCATGTGAAGTGTTTTGATGAAACAAATACCATGGCCGTAGCAAAATATTTAACCTTTTTCAAATCCAAGACATAAAACCACTTCAACCTGTGGCCACATTGGACACACTTCGATGCAAGTGCAATCACACCAACTTCTAAATTTGAGACATCTTGGCAATAGTTAATGATAAACAGAATTAATAATTGGCAAGGCCGATTAATTAGCACCAATACAAATTAAATAATTTAATGCTACATCACACAGCAAACCATTTGTACCATTTCTCTTCATTAAAATTTGGCCGCAGATGCACCCTCAGGTGTAATGCGCCTCGATGGACAACTGCTCAAAACGTAAGGAAAATGTTTAAAGGTTTGCTATCCAGCAAGTGACTCCTGTGCGTCCCTTTCCCCACAAGCACAGAATAGTCCCATCAAGTCCCCTGTTAAGAAATTTAACTTAGAGTGGACGGCAGGTATAGGTCACAAGCTATCACGGCTGCCGCTGTCTCGCCCGTATATCTCTTTTGTGTAGTGTTTTTTGTATGTAAATCCAGGTGTGCGGTTGCTGTTGAGTGATTGGACCCCAGCTGAGGAGGTGTGGCCCCGATGGCGCTGGATCCTGGAAGCCTAGAAGACCGGGATTGGTGCGGCATCCTCTCCCGACCGGCCAATCTGTGGGACCCAATCTGGGCATCCCGGTTATTTAAACTTGGAGCGCCAAATCGTTAGGGCAGCTCGTTTTTGTCTTTTGTATCTGTGAGCTTGCCTCGTCATTGAAATCGGAAACGTTAACAGTGGTTAACTCGCTTACTAATTGTGGAGGTTATTTACGTTTCTTTCTGGGACTGGGCAGGGTTTAGTTTGGTTTATAGATAGTACTGATTACAAGTAGAAGATTTCTGTTATATTCACTAGTTTAGGGGTGCCGTTTTTGATGTGGTTTTTGTTATTAAGTGTTAGATTAGATATAGTGAGGTTTTTCGTTCTTGTTTTGTTTCAACATAGATAGTATAGGCTCTGTTTAGAGTTCTCTTTTTGTTATATTTCTTTGTTTTGTTGAACAGCATCCGCTCGCCCTTTGTTCCCTTAGCACCTCACCTCCTTTGGTTAAAACAATTTGAACTTTCATTTAATAAATACCTTTGTTTATAAACCTGAACACCTTGGTTTTATGTTACTTCCTTATACCCCTTAAGTGTGGTCGTAGTACAAGCTAACAGTCTTCCCTTGTGTATGAGGGTCCAAACATCACCAACCTTGAAATTGTCCCCAGTCCCGACCCTTCTCCAACTTGATGATTTTTCTATGTTCTTTTCTACAGTTTGCATGTTTTGTCCAGTTTATCTCACTGCACCTGCCTCTAGCCCCTTCTTACTCCCCCCTTAGGCCCCTGAAGACTTTTTGTTTTTCACAGAAGACATTTTGGCTTGTCAAAATAGGAAAAGTATAGGTGTAATAATGTGAACAATGGCTCTGCTGTTTAAATGTCCCCGAGCCCAAACCTGTCCTTTTCCTATTGTAACATCTCAAAATGTCTTCCATGAAAGGAACTTTCCAGACCAGCCATGAGTGAGTGAAAGAGTCTCAGGCAGGATTTGGATCCTCTGTCCTGTTTCCCCCGTACACTGACCCTGGCAGTCCTTCAAAAAATCCAACCATCCATGAACATCAACACAATTAAACATCAAGCAGTGGCTAGCAATTGTATCAATGAAGCCCAGATATATCTTGGATATTTTAGAGATTGTGCTTGGTATGGCCTTTTCCATTGTTAGATTTTGACAGGTAAACTTTTGAAGCCTGGGAGTCCTAATATGGCCGAAGATGTCAGCAGATTTAGATTATTTCATGTGCCAAACAAATACTTGGACTCATATAGTACAGTTACTGAGAACACATTTCAGAAAAGCAGGGTTCATATTAACAAAATCTTCTCACTAATAGTCTACAGATCCAACCAAAGTATACAACCAAAGAAATCTGACAGCCTCCCTCCCCAAAACACATTTTCATGCACAATTAGTGCACACAGGTAGACATGCAGGGAGTCAGCCATCATTGCAGTGTGGCTGAATGAAGTGATTGGCTTATAACAGGCCTGGAACATCCATTTATGAATTTGTTCATTGATTGATTGAAGAGAATATTTACAAATCTAAGAAAACACTTCTTTAATATGTTACCTATCCTTTAAATGTACTCAGATATGACTCATTTGAATACAATCCTAATAATCACAAAATAAGCAATAGACAATATAATTTATATTTATAGAACCATAATATGCTAGATGTTACAGCACCTATAGTCTAATTGCATACACATTACTGTCTCATAAACTTAGGGACATCATTAAACAAGAAATGCATTATGTCATGTATTTCATAGTCTCATGAAATTTTCATTTACCTTATAAGAAGACATCACCTGCCCTTAGAAGTATATGTGGAGTGCTGTGTAATCACATTTTGGGTGATATATACTGTCACGTCTTGGCCTTTCAGCAGCCATGCTTCTACTGTGTCTAACCGTTGTGCTCTATTTCTAGATCCCTCCAACGTAGAGCAGAGCCGGGCATTATAGAAGACGCCCGAAAAACTTCTTTAGGATGTGTTCCAGCTCCCTCAGAGACCACTGCAGGGTGAGGACTGTCTCCACTCTTTCCTGTCTGGGATGTCGCCAACGGTGTTTTTCTTTTTTTGTCATGTCGTAGGCACACTGTGCAAGTTCGTTTAATTGTCTTTGTTTCTCCCACCCATATAACACTTACACTATTTTACCGAAGGGTGCTGTCAAAGACTTTCGCCTCTCCTCAGCGCTAATCTCCAAACTTCGTTTTGAAGTCTTGTGAACATTGTGATGAAACAGATTGTGTTGAACCAGAGATGGTTCAGAAAGTTATTGAAGTTTTAGTTCAGTTGTTGTAGATCATCTTTGGTCAAACCAGACCTGTTCAGTACCGGCAGAGAGAAAAGATCTGTGTTTCTGCTGAGACAGAGACAGATCTCAAACAAAGTTAATTTACTCTAAAATGTAATTTTAGTGTCATGTGAAAAATTTGTCCAATATTTACTTCAGCGAGGCAAAATAATTACTCATAACAGGTACACACCTTTCACTTCTCCCGTTGGATCTCCCATCAATAGACTCAGGGGCTGCTTTTGGTTTTTTAACCGTCTCTGATCATGTTCCATGCATAAGTGGGCATATCATCTACTGGTCACTGTTTATTGTGCAATGCCCTCTATTGATAACGCAGCCTTGTTTACAATGGTTCCACTTAAAACTGGTGGAAACACAGGCTAATTCCTAGATAGCACCAAGATTCTCAGAATCTTTAACATAACTTGTTGAAGAACCAGAGATAATTTAGTGGAATAAAGCCAAGAAAGGATAATCCAGAGGAACCATCTCTATATTTAATTACACACTGGACAGGCAGAGTACAGCATAGCTAAACACTTGGAAATATTCCAGTTTTGACAACTCAAACATTTATATACATGCCCTGCTGCAAAAATATTTGATCCCAGTAACAATATTGAATCAGTGTTCTCCACTTGCATGTGTATTAGCATGTGTGCTCTCCTGACAGAGGCCACCTGCGTGAGGCTCAGCTCAGGTTGTCACATGGCAGGGATTGTAACAAAGAGCAGAGCAGTCATCATTAACGGGAAGCCTTTGCTCTGGCGGCGCCGCGTCTGACACGGCTCAGGAGTGCAGCCTGGCTAATCAAACACCTGACACGCCAAATCTCATCTGAACACGGAGGGGCTGCCTCTTATTGATGATCCCCTGAATGCTGACGGCACTGATCGTTTGTGTGAGGTGTTTCTATACTGTTGACAGAGATGTTTTTGTGTGTGTGTGTGTGCCAACGCAGGAGTTGCACTGACAAGTTGCTTCTTGTAGTCGACATCTGGATAAATGCCTCTCAGAGCATCTCAACTCCTCTCAGGCTGCATTCCCCTGCTCCTCTCAGCCCACCCACCGCCTCCTAAAGAGCATCAAAATGTCACATATCCAAATACACAAACACTGATTTATGGACTCACCAACTGTAGCTGACTAGAGGCTGTTAAAGCCAAATGAACATGTACAACCACTGAGCGGTTGTGTACTCTTTATGTAGCAAGGTCATACAAACATGTGTGTTCATGTGGGTGCATATATGCATTCATTAACAAAGATGTATCTGACTAATGTTCTTTTATATCAGTGCAGGGCTTGGGTGTTTAATGTCATAACATGCTGCATTCAAGGCCATTCAACCATAGTTCCAGGAATCCAGTGTTTGTTTGAAAAGATGCTTGAGATTATTTACTATGATGCAATGCATGATACATACAGTATGATACACCGTATATGCAGAAAAGACTACAAATCTACAGCCATGTTAGAGATGTTTTCTGAGCTAAATGCTAACATTGGCATGCTAACACACTAACAATGACATGGTAACATGTTGATGTTTAGCAAGTATAATGTTAATCATTGTAACTATTTTACTTTAGCATGTTAGCAATGGTACTCTGTGCCATTTCCAGAGCTCTGTTGCTAGCAAGGCTAGAAAAGATTAGATATGAAGACAAGAAACAGTATGGGATGATGGTAAACTCCAGAAATAAAGTTCTGAGGATGAATGCTTCTTTAAGATAACTCTGTATCAGACAGAACTATATGAGTGCTTGAGAAGAACTAGTGTAAGCTGTAAACCTCCGATAATTAATTCACTTTGATACAGACTGAATCAATGAGGAAATAAAACACTGTGTCTGACTCTAGAAGGGAGAGAAGAGACAAAGAAAGAAAAGAGACAAAGAGAAAGATAGGTCCACAGTCAGTTTCCCTGGTATTCATCCCTCATCTCACAGTTTTCTCTAAAGCTGCTGTCTGGAATGCACCCCAGAAAGACTTTGACCATAATCCATTTGCCTGTTCATCAGTTCAACAGTGTAAAACAGCTGTAAGTGATTGCCCCCTCTCAAAAACATTGAATAGATTTTCTAAAGCTGAGCAGGAACACCGTTGCCTCCTGTTTGTTAAAGTCTCCATATATACACATATATATACACATATCATATAATCATTGAGGGCTGGCCCCCAGCTCTGTAAATCTTAGTTCAGTGTTGTGTGCATTTCTATTACATCTCCCAGCATCAAAACAGTAAGAAAGCAGTAATGTAGTAAAGGCTGCCTCATGTAGATTTGATTGGCTGTCTAGGCCAAGTGTGACATTGATAAGTGGTGTGACTCCATGCCTTGCAGTGAAAAGGTGAGAATATTTTAATATTGCCTAAAAAAACGCTCAAAAAATATGGCACAGAGAGAGGAGTGCACACACCGTACCGTAGGGAAACAATGGTTTGTCACTCATCACAAGAAGCTACAACACAAGAACCAATGAAGAGGTATCTTCCTCAACATTCCCGAGGTTAAGGGGTCATGGGAATAATGAAAGGGGTTATGAATGTGATATAGCAGATAGCGGGTTCTCGCAAAGAACATTGAAGATGAAGATTGATTGATGGGTGGATGTTGTGAAAGGATTGATTGAAGTTGTGTTTTCAAGCTAACATAAGTACATGTCACTTTTTTATTCACACAGTATATAAAAATGATCTTGATATAAGAATAAAAGAACTCATTTGTTCTATTTTATACATAAATAGGTGCACAACATGACCATTGGTGTGATCTGATAGGGTTAAAAAGGCATTTTTCTTTTCATCTCCACTTTAAAGAACTACATATTCCATGTGGTCCACGTGGAATACGGAGCTTTTAAAATGTTGTTTTAGAGAAATCCATATTTGCCATACCCTGGTGTGTTTGCTCGTGTCTCTATATGTTTTGTTTTCCTTTTTTTCCCTGCATTATCTATGTACAGTTATGTGCTATGCAATCAAATTAAGAAGCAATGGGAGACCTTAGAGATGTGCAATGAAACCTCTTAAACTCTAATTAAAGCCACAGGGAGTCATCAACATCCCTCCTCCCCCTTTCTTCAAGGAGATAAAAACATTGTCTGGCACAATTACAATACCATAGAACTGCATATGTAACAGAGTAACCCTTATTGCTGCCAGGATGCCTATAAAAAAATATTTTTGCATGTTACATTGATAGTTTTATGCGTGTAGTCAGCGGTCACATTTTGCCTTTTATACTGAAATGTCACTGTACGGGCTATCGTCACATTCCTCATCTCAGCTTCGATGCCTCCCCCCTGCTAGCCACTCCGCAGAAACCCCCATCACACAACTTAATGATGTGGAAGATTCATCTCAACGCCCAAAATAACCCATTATCTAACTGGCAATAGACACATTTTGGAGCCCCGACGCTCTGTCATGTTGTCACCTTGTCCATTGATGCTCCAGCTACTCCCAGGATGCAAAGTGCTGCTGGGGTGTGTCTCCCTGGTTGCTAAATAAGAGTTTTGGTAGAAATGAGACGTTGTTAAGAAACAGCAGGAGGAGGATGTGAAGAATGAGAGGGCATCGCACTTGATTAGCTTTGAATTGCTGTCTTGGAGAGCTACACCAGGAACAAGAAGCTATGTCACGCTTAATTGGTGGAAAAGACTGCTGGTTACCGGGACTATTTTGTTCTTTTACACTATGTAAAATTCTAATTGTGACATCAGTAAATGCTCTCTGTTAGTAGCCTCTGACACTGTAATAGTCAGCTCAGATGTAATGTCCAAAGAGGTGACAGCACCAATCGATCTGATATACAGCGACGCAAGAAAGGCAAGTCCACAAGAGAGTATTTGTGTCAGATAGGGGTCGCTACAGCCTTGTTCAGACTGCCAGCTCAAATCAGTTTTTTGGAATATCCAGATTAATTTTAGGAAATCTGTACAGCAAACAAAACAAATTGCAATTTTTTGCAAATTAGAGCCAAGCCACATCAATTACAGAGCAACGGATTGGACAACAGTATGGAGGACAAGACAGAAAGTAAAAGTCTTCGGACAGACACTGAAATCAATCATCTATGTAAGGGAGCTGCACAGATTTACCTGACAAATCAAGTCAAGTCTCAATATTTGAAACCAGGTCAAGAATAATAGATGTGTCCATGATGACTCATGACTTGACTCAGATTTGTCTAAATTTTGAGTTACATCCAAAAAAAAATATGTAAGTTAAGTACTGAGTCATTAAACACAAGCAAAAGTCCAAGATAAGTCTTGAGTTGTTAAGTTGGGTCAGTCTGAAATGATTGGAGTCAGAGTAAAATCAGACAGACATCTGAATCAAGCGTCATGTGATCAGAAACCATTCTAAATCAAGTCTTTGGAGAGATGACTCCACGTCAAAGATGAAAAACCTTTTTTCTACAATTACAGTGAAATATATTTCTGCAAGTCTTGAAATTTTGTTTAATTTAAAAAATGTAAAAATGCACTAGTAATTAGAATAGAAAAGAAAAATAGATAATAATAATGGTAATTGGTTGAGTAAAAACAAAAATAGATGAATAAATATGGAAGAAAAGTATTTTTAAGGGTGCATCATCCTCATTTAGGATCGTGGTTTGAGGTTAGATGCTCTTCCTGAGCCTCTTAGTGCCGGTGTATCCAAAACCTTCTTCCTGGTCAAATGGGGCTGTCTAGTATTAAAGGATTTAGCCAAAAAAAAATACATTACACTTCATTATATCCTGCTGGAAACTGATACTGGAGGTCAACTAGTTTATTATCCAGATGCTTGATAGAGAAGATCTGTGTTGCTGTGAACATAGCTGGTGTTTCATGTAAAGAACACAAATTTCCATAACAGAGAGGCGAGTGACAAGTGTCAATTAATAAGAAACAAGTTTGAGATAAATCCAGAGGCCTGTTCCATGAAGTGAGTTTACCAAAAAAAGTCACGTTTATTTCAAATCAACTGAAAATGAACCAGTTACTTTTGCTAACTGGTTCCATGGCAGGCTAGCTGAAGATGAACCACAGTTTCTGTAAACTGACATGGACAGTGATGATTGTACCAGTGACTTTCTGGCATAGTGCCATATTATTTCATTTTAAATGAACTTAAATGGACTTGTACTTATATCTCTCCTTTCTAGTCTTCCGACCACTCAAAGCGCTTTTACAGTACGTATCTCATTCACCCATTCACACACATTCATACACTGATGGCATTGGCTGCCATGCAAGGTGCCAACTGCTCATCAGTTTGAGGAGCTAACCATTCATACACATTCACACACCGATGGCGCAGCCTTTGGGAGCAATTTGGGGTTCAGTATCTTGCCCAAGGACACTTCGACATGCAGACTGGAGGGGATCGAACTGGGGATCGAACCGCCAATCTTCTGATTAGTGGACGACCTGCTCTACCTCCGAGCCACAGCCGCTATTGACCACTATTAGTCAAAAACTGTATTTTTTTAAATTATTCATAGAAAATAAAAACTGATAAAACAAATAAATAAAAATACTATACAGTGATAAATAGATGTAAAACATAAAGACTTGCAATGTGATATGTACCATTCAGACTTAAAATAGTAGCTCCATAAATATTTAACAGTACAACTGCAAAAATGATATTTACCACAAATGTTTAAACTGTATCGGTTGATACATTTAGAGCCATGTAAAATGATTTTTAAGGGTTAGACCCTTTGGTTTACTTTATGTGTTGTATCAAAAACTGAATTAATAAACTACGCCCCAAACAAAAGGTGGATGTGTGTATGCTGTTCACAACATCTTTGTCTTTGTCTTGCATAGGTCACAATTTCTCAGGCTAGATTTCAGGTGTAGCCTCACCTGAGGCTTAAGCGAATCAATCTGTCAGACTGAAACAGTGTTTCTTATTTCCTGAACAGCTGAACTGTGAACTTAAATTACTTTGTATGAATGTGAAATTCATCACATTCTGACAGGGGCTGAACTCATTGCTCACTTCAAATCTGCGGTTGTATTTTTATCAAGTCTAAAGTATCTGCAAAGTGTTCCACTCAATATATTATGTGCAAAATGTCCCCTGTCTGTGCAGTGCTGGGTATGGCTGACCTAATTCTCCGACCACTCCCCCGTTGATCCTCACCTGCTCTGCTCTCACACCTGCATCTCATCATTAAGCTCCTGCAGTATTTAACTCTGGTTCGCCCTCCCAGACTCTGCCTTGTCCTCCAGCCCAGCCACGCTGACCTGCTCCGCTTTCCGCGTTCAGTCTATCTTTGTCTGTTCACCAGTCTTCACCATCCTGCCCTGAAGATCCCCTCTGGACTTCACCTGTTGTGTCTTTTTGTGTCGCCTCTTGTAAATAAAACCTGCAAAGCAATTCCTGTCTGTGGTCTGCATCATCGTGGGTTCAGTGTTCCGCCATGAGCTCAAGCTTAACACAAAATGAATGATAAAGGTCTGAACATAAAGCTTCTCATTTGCGAGGATTTAGTGACGCTAATGTCAGGGCTGACTTACCCCGAAACCCCACCGGGCACGTCTGTCATGTCATGGCGGCCCGTCTTCCACGCAACTTCAAACCCCATCGGGTTCAGAAGCGGAGCGTTCAGCCCTCCAGACCTTTGTTTACTTGCTCAGATTTGGTTGTTTTTCTTGGTTTATGTTCTTCTAAATATGCTTCTACATGTGCAAATATGCTACATAGTTAATTTGTTTCACTTTTGGCTGTTTTTACGACCGGCAGTTTACACGGGGTGTCTCTCTATACTGTTTCTGTGTCTGGTTCCGTGAACTCTAGCTGCTCGCAGAGGCCCGCTTCTGAACAGGACCGCGGCTGGGCTGGTTGGGTTTGAAACATTCACTAGAACGGGCGCGTATAGCCCCAGCGGCTGCAGTCCACACGGATGCAGCTCATCAGTGCCCGGTGGAATTCAGGGGTCATTCCGCCAAAATAACTTTCTCGTCGCTGCATTGTGGGATCAGTGACGCCCAGAACAATTGTGACTGGTTTGAAGAAATGAAAACAGGGACCCAACAGTTCCCACTATGAGAAAGCACTTGGCAACGGTGGCAAGAAAACTTTCTTTGAGAGAGGAAAGCCCTAAGTGGGCAACATTTTGACTCATTTTCAAGTTTACTCTCGTCACTGCAGTGTATTGGTTCAAAAACCAAAAGTATCAGCCTCATAAAAAGAACTCAGCAGTAATTAAAAGCACACACAGTAACAGACTGTTTAATAACAGCAAATAAAGAGTCAGCAGGGAGTTGTTTCTGTTTGTTCATTAAACCTGAACTTGACATTCACTAATCAAGCAGCTAATACACACTGGTGATTGCACTCTGACATTTACACTGGGCTGGCTTATGTGCTTTCTGCTGTGTATCTTTTTATGTCATTCCATCTCATTCATTTTGGCAAGACGTAATTCATTGCTTATACTGCATTAGCTTTACAAGTATTTCTATAGATAGTTTATTTTATGAGTTTTAAACAGCCAAATGATTTTAGGGGTTAATTGCAGCCTTAGTAAATGTTTTGAATTGTTATTACTTTATTAATGAGTATTTCTTTGTCAGCTTTACTACATATTTATATCCTTTTAAAGCACAGCTGTATTTATCACTATATAAAGACTTACAGTACACTGGCATTCTGGCAGCACGGCAGAGGGACAAAGGGAAATATGTGTTGAATGTCAGCGGTGGTGTGTAGTAGAGCAGTAATAGTGGTTCACAGTGCAAAGGGAAGCAGCACGACTTGTGCAACACAGGTCGCTCATGCATAATGCATCAGTCCTCCTGCCTCTTTAAAACAGGGAACTGTCACTCCTGGTTAGACCCAGCCCTGAACCATATTACACTGTGTCCTATATTCAGCCCCCCAACCTGGCCCAGCCACACATTAACTCGTCTGTTTTCATCACAACGCCGCGCCGCTCGGCGTTCATTCGGGACAGACTGGGAGAAGTAACTGTTTAATATGTTGGGACAGCAGCGCACAATGCAAAGCTAATCATGGCCACAAAGGAACACTGGAAACACTGCTGTGTGTGTGTATATACAGCTATTGCTTTGCCTAAGTGTTGTTTAAAGTGGTAATGGTGCTGAGTAAAATCATCAAATGTTAAATCAACTAAGTTCCCAGCAGTGGTGGAAAGTAATTAGATACTAACTTATTCAAATGTTTCTGCTAGTACCTACATTTTGAGGTACTTGTACTTTAGTATTTCCATTTTATTTCATTTTTTTTCCTCACTACATTTAATTTAGGTTCTCGTTACATAGTCAGATTATTAATACAAAATACAAATCAACTAATAAATCAGGCTGTATTATTATATATAAAACTAGTTTATTAACAAATTTTATATATCGCCAAATCATAACAGACGTTATCTCAGTATACTTACAGAGCAGGTCTAGATCGTACTCTTCATGTATTAGAATATTTAAGTATCTGAAGTATTCAGCAATGAAGGATCTGAATACTTCTTTAACCATTAATTTTCAGCTTTCTGCACCATTGTGAGAATATTGTAGACTTTAATGTCTTAAAGCCAAGTTATCAACTAATTATTTGTCAGACATATTTGACGGCAGGTGTCTGAAACATTTTGGAAATGTTTGACTTTGAGGTGACATGCAGGACCTGAATACACTATTAGTTTTGGCCTGGTGGGGCGGGCTGTCAACTCCCTGAAGTCTACAAGTTAAGTCCTTCAAATAAGCAGCACTGGTATGGATCTGTGATATATGATCTCACATTATGACAAATATATGCATGACCACATGTAAAGTAATCACAATGATTAAATAACATTGCATGTCATGCAACAATCAGCACATCTACTTCTGCAGATTTTTGTTTGAGTGATAATATGGTAATTTTATCATGACACAATTCCACTCAAAGTCATAAAATGATATTATTGCTATGCCAAGGACAAAACATTCTGTAGTGACTAACACATTCATTGATGCCTGTTTATTTCTCTAAGGCGCTACACGGCTGCTTTGAATTAATTTAGTCAATTTATAACATTATCATTGTCATTAGCCTGTAGCTTGTACTAAAAGTAACTTTTATAAAAGTAAAAATGATCCTGGACTGGACTTTGAAATAATCACCCGATTTTATTTATTTATTTATTTATTTATTTATTTATTTTCCTCACGTCTCTAAGGTTTTCTGTAAATTCTTCTCCACTTTCTCCTTCATGTACCTTTGTCACCACTCTTTGTTTTTATCTATAAATCAGTTTTTCTGTTTCAGTCAGTTCTGCTTCAGCCAACCCACACTGAAATAAAGGGAAATTATGGTAGGCCTATATTTGAACCTGGCCAGTATTGCTCCGGTTGGACTGTATGTATAAACTGTGTGTTTATTTGGAAAACCAAACAAGGATCATGCAGCTTGCCCCAGTCTTGCCCTGAATCCATACAACAAAGTAGCTGATGCACTGTTAGCATTACCCACATTTATGGGAAATATGCCAGGTTGAAATACACTGAAACCTTTTTAAAGTGGTGGTGAAAAAAGTATTTGTTATTTAGGTCTTTTACTCACTTATTTCACTATTCAGGTTGACACCTTCAAAATATTTCATAACCATATGTATTATCTTATTCATATTTCTGCATTCATATTGTAGTTGGTCCATGTGGAGCATTTTATTTGCCAGTAGTAACTGATCATATGTACACTCCAATGGATTACCAGTGTGGCAATTACCTATAGGCATACATTTGAATATATCAGTTGATATGATGCTTACTGAGTGTGTATTCCCATCTAAATTTGCATTAAATTATCATAAATTAACTTGCAGACTAGTGGTCTGCATACCTGAATGAGTTAATCAGGCCCTGATGTCTTCTATGTAAAACCTTTTATCTGCAAAGTAATCAGTAACTCTGGCTGTTAAAAACGTGTATTTACTGCTGGCATGCAGTGGAGTCGATACAAAGTTGCATAAACCTGAAATACATGTCAAAACTGTAAATGTACTGACTTTCCACTACTTCATTAAGGACCCTGATGTTTCTCTGAGGTACTCTCTGTGTGCACTGTGTCTGTTGTATGCAGTGAATAAATGGTTGCTAAGCATTAAGCGCGATACTGGCGTTATGTTGGACTGTTTTGTAAAGCACTATGATTTGTTTTCTTATCTGCATGTGAGCTGAGCTGTTGCAGAACCTGGCTCTTGTGCTTTTTTGTTCTGCTGGATGCCATTTGTTACCCGGCAGCGATGATATTCACCAGAGAGATCTAACCTCCACAAATTTACTCTCAAGCCTGTGCAAGTGTCAAAATGGTTCCCGCTGAGAGGAGGTGAAGTCGACTCCGCACGGTCCTCTTCCTTTTACATTTTATTTTGAACATCCGTCAGGGTGCCACAGATTTTGGTTGTTGCACATAAGCCCCATCCTCCTGGTCTGTGCGTTTTGGAAGCAGGAATGACATTCTGTCATTGGTTGGAGAAGGGGAGTGATGCCAGGGCAGACAGGATGAGGACTAGGCTGTCACTGTAAGCAGTCAAGCGCTTATTCATGAAATGAAATTACTCTGTGACAATGGCACTGCTTTGCTTTTGAAGCAGCCTGTCTTTTCTGAACTGTAAATCCTTTGGCTAGCACCTCTTCCCCCCTCCGCCGCCCCTCCCAGCTCTTTGCCCCCACTAACTGCAGAAGTGCGATTGCAAAGAGCAAGCCTTTCTTACCTCCACACAAAGAAACAGGATTTGTCATCAACATTTTCACACTCTCATAAAAACCCTGAAGGGATAAAGCAAACACTGATTTGATGATAGCTCCCATTCCCCCTGAATGCATTTATTGGGGGAGCTACTGTAGGTGACTTGAAGTTCGACTCCCATCTCATTTCCATTGCAAAAGAGAAGTCAAAGTGATTTCCAGCAGAATGTTGCAGGAGACTGGACTCTGATTGGCTGACAGGCCTGCCACCTGTCAGCAGAGTGGAAGCACGCTTCATGAATATCAGTGAAGTTGCAGCAGGTCTTTGGAAAGATTTAGTGGAAGGAACTGAAGGGAAGGGCGTCAGCTGCTGTATTATAAGACTTGAAAGTCAACAGCCACGATTAGGGAAAGTGTTTGAGAATAACAGGACCCTGTAAATCAAACAATTCTTATAAATCAATTATGGTGGAGCATAAAGAAACCTCCTATTTACATTACATAAGAATTACTTAAATCCTAATTTAATAGCATTTATAGCATCATAAGTTTGTCTTAGAACAGCATTTATTTTGAATTGTGCCAAGTTGTCTCGTCATAATTTGACTGTGGAATAATCTGTGGTCTCTGGTAATGAAAATCATGTTTGATTTCCAAAAAAAAAGTGGCAGAGTAAATATTGGAAAGCCAAGGCACCTTGTTCTGATTATTCTACTGTCTGTTTCTTTTTATTCTTTTGTGGTGTCTTTTAAATCAGATTTCCTAACTGAATCCACAAAAAATTCTTATATACTTGATATGATGTTTTCATATTCTCAAAATCAGTCAAAAAAAATAAAATTATTTTCCAAGTTTTCGATGCAGTCACCTGTGATGGTCATTTTTCACATCACTATTTCCTAATATTATGGAGACTAAATTACCAAAACACTGGCAAGTGAGAGAAAACAATTCAGATCCAACTTATTATTAATTCAAATTATTTCCTCACATGCTTCTGTGCTGGCTGGCTTTTTTTTTTTTTTTTTTAAATAATTAAAAATCAAGAAATTAGCTGATAATGAACATAACTTTTTTATATTATTTAATCTACAACTGACAAAACCAACAGAGGACAGCCACAGATGTGTTGTCAGTAGCTCAGTCTGTAGGGACTTTGTTTGAGAATTGCCACAGCGTTTTTTGACACACTGGTCACAGACACGCTCTGCCGCAGTGATGAAGTGTACTTCAAAGTGAGAAGTTGAACCACTGGAGGTCAGCTGCTGTTCAGCTGCTCCTTCAGTCTGTCAAATAATTCCATTCAAAGAAAAGTTCATCAGTGCTAATTGGATTTGAATCTGTTTCGAAGCATCCCCATACGCTTCAGTCTGTCAACACCCACATGGCGTTGATCATTAAATTATTATGTATGAAAACATAAAACTCCACTGCCATAAGGCATGCAATCCATCACAAAGACTGTTTTGGTCAGACATTTATTGCTGCAGTATATTTGTCACTGGAACACTGTGGGTTCAGGCTCATTCAGAAGACATCAGTGTGCCTCTGTTGGAGTGAAGCTCCCTGCTGTATAGTTAGCATCTGTCCTCTGATGAGTGCAATACTGCTGCAGTGAACAGGTAAAGTCGCCGGCCTTTTACTGCCACCGTCTCCTCTGAGTGCCACCCCTCTCTCTTTACTGAATCCCAGAGGCTGTGTAAAAGCTTTGACTCATGTCTCTGTGTAGCCTATTGCTTTGAAAAATGATCAAAGTGCTGCGAGCTAGTGAGGGCTATGAAACAGACAGCGAGCCAAACATCAATTTGTATGAATCAAGCAGCCAATTCTCTCGGGGTCAGGAAAGTTGTCCTCTTTGTGCTTCAAAGGGAGAACTAATGAAGCCAGAAGTCACTGCTTTGTGAGAAGGACTTGGTGTGAGGTCAATTATTGTGACCTGAAGCCCACAATAAACCAATTAGACATTAGCACCAGGCTGTCAGACTGCTGATGAGGGCTGCACTCAACCACACACGAGGAAAGAGTTCAGATATTAAGTTCAGCCAAAGTTACACTGTGTGGTTTATAGTGGGGAAGTGGGGTATTGTCTACCCTCGGATTCAAGGAGGTTATAAAACCACTCCTAATGTAATATAAACTGACTATTACAAATAGTTTTTATTCATGCTAGCACTGGTTTGGAGCTAAGGAGAAATATTTTTATATTTAAATTTTATATTTAAATAAAAGTATTGCTCATCTCGTCTTATGTGTCAGCCCTGTAATGGACTTGTCAGTTGTCCAGGGTGCACCCCGCCTCTCCCCAATGTCAGCTGGAATCGACCCCAGCCCCCTGCACAGTATAGAAAATGGGTGGATGAATAAGTATTGGTCTGGCATTATCTTATTTAAAACATGCTCATTTGCATACACGTCCAGAACAGAAATATGAACATTGAATAAAGACAGGTTCAATATTCTTGTTTCATTTTGTTGACATATTAAAGACAAAGGTTTTGACTCTTTTAATCAATCCATAAATATGAAAATACTGCAATAAAAAAAATCATTTCTCGTCATGTTTTTAGCAATAAAATATTCAAAAACTAGGCTCTGAATGATATATGTAAAATCCTTTAGAATATAGACAGGAATAGAACTGGAGGGTTTGGTGTATAGATTCAACCTTTAAAGATATGTATTGTAGAATTCATACAATTTGCAATAATACAGTAAAACAGTGAAACCTCCCAAGTGATTACATTACATACATTGTTAAATGTGTAAATGAGGCATTATCTAAAGAAGGCTTATGAAAGAAGTTATGTTACGGAAGCAAAACAGCCCAAATTCTCAAAACTGAACACTCGTGTATAGGACAACAGTTACCACATATTGCAACATCTGGAGCACATGTGGAAATCATGGCACATGGCAAATGAAATGGACTCCACACATTAACAACACTGGAAATTTAAAAAAAAAAAAAAAAAAAAAAAAAAAAGTTTCCCATGTGCATATGTGTATCATGTGTTCTGCACAAGGAAAATGAATGTGTCATGTTCAAGAGTTTCCTTGGGACTGAATATCTCGATGACTATTTGATGGATTACCATGAAATTTTGTACAGTTATATATGTTCCCCAGAGGATGAACCCTACTGACTTTAAATGGTGTAAGAACAGTCTAACCCAGGCTGTCTCTGTGGCACCACTTAAATTATGTTGTAATGTGATGTAATTCTGCTGTTTGCTAACCTAAAGAAGAGAGAGGGTGAGATTCAACCTTATTTCTATTGTTTGGACATTATCTTTATTATCAACAAACCACTGAAAGCATTAGTGCTACTCTATTCTGGGAGAACAGTGAATACTACTGAATTTTCAGACATGAATTTAGTCAGATTTATAGCTTTTAATTGCTGGCACAAAATATTAGTTCTCAGCAACTTCAAGAAATAATAAATCTTACATTTAGTCCTGTAGTAAGCCTGCTGGAGACAAAAGCCTCACAGCTCCCAAATGCGAGCAGATTGAGCTTTTTTTGGCTGCCAAGAGAGTGTTTTTTGATTTATTGAAAGAAGCAAAAAAACAACATGTTTTGGACTTGGAATGGGCAGACTTGCCAAGTTGTTTATTGGTTTTGGTTGAGTATTTGACAAAAAATAATTAAAATGATTCATCTATGACCGTAACGCTTGCGTCTCTGTTTAGGATAATTCTGTACCTCTTCTAACACACAGCCAAGTGAGTCAGAACCAGGTCATCGAGTCAGGCTCACAACCTCACTGAGCTCATGATAAAAATGAATGATAATATCTGACAGCATCATTTTCTCATGTTTGCCTGATGCATTATGCAATTTACCAAAAGTAAATACCACGTGGTTCACAACGTGGCTGGACAAATACAGTCATGTGACCTGCTCACCTTTCAGTCACACAGCTCCCACACACACTTTACTCAGTAATCCAGTCCCGCCCTGCAGCCATTACTCATCACATCCTGCTGTCTGCCTGTTCTCCCTGACCCCAGTTTACAGTCCCTGCATTTGACACCTGCATACTGCGACACACTACTGTATCTGGCTCTGATAGCACCCCGGTCGCTCACAGCAAGCTATTACCCAGCCTAATTACCAGGCAGCCAGCTATAAGTCAACAGCGACTGGGAATAACCATTCAGGTCCACAAGACAGAGAGTCCCACCCGCCCCTGAGCAAACACTGCCATCCATTTTAATAAAGATGTTCCCTCTGGCAAGCCGGAGAAGATGATAGAACACAAAGGCCTGATAAGGGAGAGGTGATCTGAAATGTGGACAGACAGAAAGACGCCATGAACTGCTGCAGTATCGTATTGCCGTAGTCTTTTTCGTAGTCTTTTTGTTTCAGTCGGGTGTGGTAGACTGACATGGCTTCGTTTGTGCAGTTCTGTCATGTCATTAGCTGTATTGCCTTACTGTCAGAAGGTTGTCTGTTTGATTATTGATGGGGTATTTTGTGAGCCAAGCTTAGGCAGTAAGCTTGACTTATTTTATATTTCCTACTTCATTCTCCATTCTGCATAAAACATATTTTTATACACTGTGATTTCAGCTAAACTAAAGCTAAAGGTCAGGAGCAGGTTTTAAGTGTAAATTTTAACCAAAACTTCACACATAGCAGCTAGCAGCTCTGTAAGGTTGTATAGCCCCAGCCTTAAGCTCAGTGCTAACATCAGTGTGCTAACTTGGTCCCAGTTGCTACTGCATGCTGACATTTGTACAGAGCTAAACACGAATGCAGTTGTTGAAATGTCCATAGGCAGGCGTGCTGTCATATACAAATACTGAAAAATATTCAGTAGTGGTCAGGGTTGTTCTATTCCAGCCCACAAAATTAATAACAAAACAGGCAGTCAGTCAATTATGCTTCACAGCCACTGACTGCAACTCACTAACCATGTTGACAAAGCTTTTTTTGGAGCTGTTATCTTGTAAACTGCCTTATTTCAACTCTGTTGCCGGGAAGGACACAGTGTGTTCTGTTTCAGGACTTTCTACCAACTCTGATCCGAAAAGTACATTCCTCTACTCAGACTACATTTAAATTATAGGAGTGCACACATAATTTAACAGCCCAAGCTTCACTCTTTTAATCCAAAGTGGAGCAGTCACAAGTGAGTTCAGTGTAAATGATTACAGTTGAAGCACAAAGTCTTGCTTGATGGAGTCATCAACTTAAAAAAAAAAAAACCTTTACAACCAAATTGTACCTGAAACTGAGGAACGCAGAGAGTGTTGGTGTTTGTGTTTGTGTGTACATCCCCACTTCTAACAGCACTTTGTGAGGCTGGACTTATGTTGCTTTCACACCAGGATAGTCTGGGCGACTCGGTTTGATTGGTTTGGTTCACTTTCACACTGCACTTTTGAAAGTGGACCAAATGCAGAAACGCAGTTCCAACAGCTGCTCGTTTGGGGCGGTATTGCCCAAAGCCAGCACTGACTAGGAAGAAGCACCAGGAAGAAGAAAACCCGGCTCATCGATTGGCTTTCTGATCTTTGGTTTGCTGGATAGTCTGTTTGCTTTCCCACTGTAAGCAAACCGCACCAGAGCTCACTTGCAACCGGACCGAGACCCACGTTTTCAGGCAGACCAGAGTTCACTTGTTTGGTCCGCACCAGAGTTCGGATGAGCTTTACCTGAGGAGCGCTGGTGTGAAAGCGCCCTAAGGCAAGTTCTAATTTCAGCATACTAACATACTCAAAATTAAATTTTAATGTTTAGTAGGTTAGTCACTATACTGAATACAAAGTGCAGCTGAGGCTGATGAATGTTATTACTTTAGCTGGTATTTGGTATCAACCAGAGTAGTTGGACAAATGGACTGAAGTGGCGGACTGACCAGCTATGGCCATCGCTATCCCTGCTGCTCGTGGAGCTAAACACAAGGCAGATTTTGCAACCAGCAACAGTCATTGTACTGTTCTTAGTTAAGTGTTGCACAACTGCAGTGTTTAAGTAGGTGTTACAAATGAGGGTTAACAAGCTCTAAAGGAACAAATTGCTGCATGTCTTGAAAGAGACATTCGTGTTTTACCAACAGCAACATGGAAAGAACAGAACAAGAAAAAACCTAACATCTTCCTGTGCCTCAGAATATATGTTCCCGTTAGATGGTGCACTCATCAAAAAGTCAAAAAGTTGATTTGTGGAACATTGGACACCCCTTGTTGTCGCCATTTTGGCTACATAGCAGAATGGGAGGGACCACCGGCATACTGAAATGGCACCTAAGGAAGCTGCTGAAGCTAAAGGGGTTGCAGTAAATACCTCAATATACAGATGTAAGTTGTACATATGTTTTATATTTATATTTCAGCAGGTAAATGTTGCCACTTCTGCATAGTATCAGTTCAGCAAAGAAGAAAAAGTGGTAAAATCTTGTGATCGTCATTTCCGGTAAGTGCACAGTGGCCATACTTGAATTAACTATCCTGCACACTACGCCATTAAGTACGTAGTGTGTACAGTGCACTGCATGGAACCGTACCAACTGAAGTATCCAAATTGAGACACAGCAATCCAATCCAAGCAAAGTTACCTAAAAGTGTTTCAGTGAAAGTTCCTCCGATGATGATTGAAGACTTTAAATGCTATAAAATGTCTCCTTCTGTATGTCCTGTAATAAACTATAGAGACCACTCCATGGTGTCTAGACTACAAACCCCTCAGCACATATCACCACCCTCAAAAGAAGTGATGCGTGAATAGTAGAGTAAGAAAGATATTCAGTTTTACATACCTTTTACAACCCGCCCATACACTCGACTGACTCATATCAACCACGACGTGAAACTCTTTTATAGCATCAAAGAAACACATTGAAACCAAACAGTACCGAACATCAGTCCAGTACCTAAAATGACCAAAAAACATCTTTGAGAAACTGTATGTAGGGGGCGGGGTTTATCACCTGTACTGCAACCAGCCACCTGGGGGCGATCAAGATGTTTTGGCTTCACTTTCAGGGGGCTGTCATGTTGTCAGTGGTTCATCCTGACTGCTGATGGGGAGGAGACAGGGATTATCAACCAATTTTTCAACACCCAACCAAATGTCATTAATGGCCTGTCATTTTTAATGAGAATTTTTTCTTTCTCTCCAGCAGAAACATGATGCAGCCGTCACAGGCGTTTGCTGGGATCCTGTCATCCTCTGTGGGGGTCTCTCACTGCTGGTAAGAAATGTACAGTCATGAAGGAAAGCAGACATTCCAGCACTGAACCGTCAGTCAGCGCTGGATGAATCAGTTCTTAATTAAAGTTGTACTAATTAAGATTGTGTTCAAAAGAAGCAGGGCTTTGATAGTATTAAAGTAATCACAGAGGAGCTCACAGAGTGATGTTGTACAGCAGCTAAATGCTGATAGCATCTCAAACTATCCACAGAGGAGTTTTCTCTCTATAATCCAATTCTGCTAAATTGGTTACAGAACGACGACTGCGTAAAACTTGTTTAATGTTGCTGATGTACAGTAATGTACGGAAAATACAATGGTGTTTTCAATGTGTCTTTAAGTTTAAAAGAAATCAAATCAAAATGTTTGAATTTGGGTTAGAGCGGTAATCCATTAACCTACATGTATAGTACTGATACAGTAACTTTCACAATAATGTTTAATTCACCATTTTGGTCTTGAGCAAGTCTTCATGGTGACACAATGACATAATTAAAAGCTTTGTAAAAGACAGTAAGTGAACTTTGCCTTTGCTGTCTTATCCATTGATTGTATAAAATATGTATATAGTCTCCATGACCCAGTTTCTGAAGATCCGATGTGAAGATTGAGGCTGGAGCCAGCCTCAAGTGGACACTTAAGGAACTGCAGTTTTTGCCACTTGGTTTCAAGTGTTTGGCTTCATTTTTTTCAGCCCAGGAGGTTTGCCATTTGGTCCTATCCAAGGTAGGGAACACTACCTACTACTATATACCGATACTAATACTAATACTAATACTGCTCATGTGGACCACTCATGGGCAGAGGGCCTTCTTGTAAACTCATAGTTGCTTTGAAGGCAGCAATATCTCCCAGATTTGTGGCAAGAAGTGGGAATGGCAAAATAATATCAGTGATCTGGGGTTAAAAGATAAGTGCGACTTTTTCACTTGCATGTGGGACAGAATTTCTGAACTTGAGCAACTTTATGATTAGCATGCAGTAGTGGTTAAACACAGAGTGTGAGGTGTTGCTTACCTTGAAGTTCTTGGAGAAGGCAGGCCAAAAATGCAATCACCTGTTAGCTGACCCTGTTTTTAAATATGTCCATATTCTGATGGGCAGGGAGAAAATGGACAAACTGTTGCATATAGATGTTGAATTGGATCTGAGACCATTCTTGAAGCCAAACTCAGTGATCATTTAGTAGCCTTTTTCAGATCTTTAGTCTGTATCTAATGGCCTTCATCAGCAAATGGAACTTGTTTAGGTATTTATTCTGAGTATTGTGTTGAAACTATGGACTATCGTCACTGGTCTTAATAAACTGTTCTGATTCTGGTCTTTGGCTTGCATTTGCATTTTAGGTCTACTGTCCCTTTCTACCTAACAGCAATAGGTATGTTAAGTGTGTGTATCCACTAGTATAACACAGTTGACAAAGACCAGCTACAGCTGTTAACTTTGTGCACACTGGGCCAGGTTGTAAATGTTGGTTTAAACTGCACAGGCTACCCTTGCTGTAGGCGCTTCAAAATCAGTTGACACAGTTGGCACAGCATGATGACTTTATCTTAATGTTTGGAGTACAAATGTTCAGAACTATAAATAAATAACATCCACACCATGAATCCAAAAACACAAAACCGATATCGGCTGAACTCGACTTTGTGCCAATAAGTTTTCTCTGCAGTTTTACAACTTCCAAAGTTCTTGAGTGAAATGTCTGGTGAAATTATGACCCAGGTTTAATCAAAGCCACTTGCATAATATATGGCATAATTAATTTCTTGGAGAAAACAAAACAATGGAGAACAAAGACAAACAGCCAGACTAAACAAAGTAGGATATTCATTATTTTGTGTGATTCAATTACAAAAGGGGACGTCTGTGCGTTTGCAGTCTAACAAATTACCTCCCATAGTATAATGAATGCCAGACATAAATCATTTGTCATATTTCATTATGGCGCAAACCAGGAATGGATATGCTCTGATTTCCATGCTTTCCCCTGATTACTATTCCCACATTTAGTCTTACCACTGCTGTTGCTGCTACAGTGGTGTGTGTGTGTGTCGTGGGTGTTTCTGCAGTTGTTTGCTTGTGTGGTTTTGTTCAAATGAAATTCAACAGCAGATTATTAATTATTTATACACACTGTACTCTATTACCAGTGCTTTATCATGAATTCATCATTTAAAGAAAAATAATCCCTGAGGTCATCTGCTCTTCTGTTACATGACTGATCTCGTGATCGGCGCTTTTCTCCAATTTTTCCTTTAATTATTTAGTGTTGTAATGTTTAACTTTCCTCAGTCTGCCATGTCTAGCTCCTCTGGAGTGATTCTTTAATTTGCAGATAGATATTGTTGCATCAGAAAAAAGATGCTCTTACTCTTTCATTCTCACCTACTTTTATTTTCTGCTGTCTGATTTGTTTGGTTAAAACTGTTCAAAGTTTTAAATTCAAAACGATATTTTAGAAAAACATTTGCAAAGAACATTAACAAACTGCAAATTAAACATCTCACAAAACAAAGAATCTAGAAGATTTTAGAGAAACAAATCAAATAGAAATATGGTGACATTTCACAATAATGCAACAATGCACAATAACATTTCAAAAGACATATCACCAGAACATAAAACAGTGACATTTCAGATGACGAATCAACTTCACAAACTGTAAAGGTAACCAACCTTGAGCACAATGGTGGCTTTGCTTTGACATAAAGTGCATTTAGAAAAATTCATCTTTCAAATCTCTTTGTTTTCTCAACCACCACTAATACCCTGTATTTACACTCTGTTATGCAAATGTGTCATATACTGCTTTAAAAAACGATTAACATTGAAAATCTAAAAACTGACTAAAAAACTGTACGTTCCATCTAAAAAAAAAAGAAAAAAAAAAAAAGACCCAGAGAGAACTAATGTGTCCCACAGATGTTTAATGTTTCTATGAACACAGAGTGTCACGAGGGTCTTCACAGGAAGACTGGAGAGTTCTTGGCGAGACATCTTTTTGACTTCATGTGACAGCTGTGACATCAGTGAAACACCAGCAAACAGATGACATCATCTGTCCGTGAACCCCAGACAAAAAACAGCCACAGCGTCCACTGTGAAGAGGTCAAAGGTCATCAAACAGGAGTCTGAGGGACAACCAGAGATCAAGATCAAGGATCAACATTTGTTTGAAGCCAAACTTGTGCTACTTCTGCTCTCTGAAAAGGCCTGTGGGTGTATTGCTGAATAGTAGTCTCTCATCGCCCAAAGTCATCCTCTTGGGATCATGAATGTCTGAGCTAAACTTCTGGACTAAAATGGTGGACTGACAGACTATGTTCTGCCATCTTTAGAGCAAGATGCTTTTAGTAAAGCTACAAATGGTTTTGTTTTATAAATATTTATCATGTCTGAGTTTTTCATATTCAGTTGTTGCTTTGCTACTCAATATTAAACAAACAGATCTACACTGTAAGTTATCTTGAGTTTGTTTAGTGCAAACAGGCCTTCCTCTTCATATTTTCAGAGTGTAATTATGTTGTACATTCACAGCCCCCTGCAAAAAATATACTCTGTGTCATTAAAACAGTCTATTATAGGACCGCTCATAATTACATCCCAATTTAGCCTGCTCTATTTTGTACAATGCACAATAATTGATGTCTCAATCAACCTTTCGGAAAACAAATTATATTACTTCATTTTGAATTGCTGTCACATTTGCATAGCGATTACAGTGAAAGAATACCTGTTAGTGGAATTACGAATGAAGATAATTACAAACGAAAGCATTGTAGTATTATTTAACGACAGGTTAGTTACAGGTCTTTATTCAACAAATGTAATGTAAGCATGCTGACTTCATTTGCATGCATGTTTTGTTATATAACAGTCAGAGTTAACTTTTGCAGCTAAGAACAACTGTAAAAGTGTTCTCACAGCAGACATTCTGACTTGCGACAGCACGAAAAGCACAGGTATAATTTCCAGTTAACGGCACTTTGCGGTAAGCGTATTCTGTCACTTCCGGTTATCGGTGTTACTGCCACGGTGCTCTCTGCTCTGCTCACCTAAACAGATTTTTGCATATTTCTCACATCAGCGATTATCTACATATCTCTACACTATCCTTAGACTTGTTCTGCTTGTGCAGGAACAAGCCTCTTAACTTTAGTAACACACTAAATCCGATTTTACCAGTCTCTGTTAGCCACACTAACTAGCCTAGCTATAGCAATGGCTTCTCTCTCCTCTCCTGCTCTTTCCTCTCCTCTCCTCTCCTCTCCTGCTCTCTCCTCTCCTGTTTAGCTACTCCTCGTCCTCCTTTAGTGATAACGGTACTTGTAATAA